>QUSE01000010.1:2810311-3352894 GCA_006508115.1 Apiospora malaysiana
CCCCCCCCCCCCCCCCCCCCCCCCCCCCCCCCCCCCCCCCCCCCCCCCCCCCCCCCCCCCCCCCCCCCCCCCCCCCCCCCCCCCCCCCCCCCCCCCCCCCCCCCCCCCCCCCCCCCCCCCCCCCCCCCCCCCCCCCCCCCCCCCCCGCGCAAGCCGCCCCCCCCCCCCCCCCAGTCAGTAGCTGGGCGAAAAGATGAGGTCAACTTGCGACTACTACCACCAGTACACTACTGCTGCTATTGTCCACCACAGATGACAGAAGAGACCACTCTGCCACTCCTCACGCACATCAGCTACTCCATACTACTTACTACCCAAATACATACGTACCTACATTACAAAGACCAGTGGAAGGGCATCTGCTCAACTCGACTACAAGTGACAAGGTAGCTTCCCAAGGCTCCCCACCCGGCTGGTATCATCTTATGTGTGCAAGAGCGTACCCACCCTTCAACCCATCGGCGGTCTCTTTAGTCTGCTATATACATTGGCCCTTCATCTAAGCACCCTTTGCCTAACTGTCTGCCCTCTACTCATATAATCTTTTTGCTCTGGCGTTTTACCGCTTGTTTCCCAAGAGGTGCTCTAATACTTACTTCCATTTCTCTCTTGACGCAAGCCGACCTGAGCCGTTCTTACTGGCATCACTCTGTCTCTCGCTTGCATCACTAGTCTTGGATACCATATGTCTATGCCGCATCAAACCACAACACCACAATCGTTCAACCACGACATCGACACCAACAACAACAACATAAACTATTACAACTACTATTACTACTACCGTCGACACCAACACCACCACCTCCACCAAGCTTACTATTGTACAGCCAGCCGCCGTCTCCTCCCTCCCCCACCCACTACCACCACCTTCGCCCAGCCCGCAGAATCCAGCAACAACTTAGTCACTTACCACAGCTGCCTGCCACGGAGGAATTTATTAGGACCTGGTTGAGACTCACCAATATCGCCAACTCCCACAGCACTGGCTACTATCTTGTTGAAGACTCTTCGGTTTCACTGTCCGTAGACAGTGCCATAGCAACCCCCGATGTTTCGACAAAGGTGAGCAAGCCCTTCTTATTTTGACTCTTGGAGGGGGCACAAGCCACAACCACACTGGCGAACCGGCACCACCACCATCCTTTGGACTGGGGAAGGTCCGAACCAGCGAAGGCCATGGCGCTCTCTCCAGTTCCGTTGTTTGCGCCGCACAACTCAAAATGTTGTCGCTTCCAACGGCGCAGTCTTCGTCTTTTTGCTATTTGGAATTGTGCGTACTGACTTGCCTGGTGCGCGCTATAGAACCAGTGCACAGAAGCCTGGCGATGACCTGCTCGCCAACTTCCGACAGCAATTTCCCGAGGTGTCAGTTCCGGGTCAGGCGACAACAGCAGGCCAGGTGCAAAGCACAACCGCGGCCGACCACCCGTCACTGCCTGGCGGCATTCATCATATAGATGGGTATGTTCTTTTAAACCTTCTTCTCCATGCGCAATTTTCTCTCTACCTTTGCGCTTTCTATTGTTGCGAGTTGTGGCCGGGTTTGCCAATGCTTGTCGCATTCTGTGTGAGGCGGTGCAGGCACCACCCACGATGCGCGCGACGTGGGGTACTTGTGGTTTTCGGCCGACGACGTATGCATGCACTTTGGCTTGAGCTTCGGATTTGAGCTCCAAAGCGGCACCAAACTCGAGTCGCCAGAGGCTGGTGCAATTGGAACCTGCCATCTCATGTCTCCAAGTTGGATTTTTCACAATTTCAGATTTTGCGCACTTTGAAGTCTGGACTGGTGTTTCTTCCCATTTTCGACCCAAGACCCAAAACTAACTTTGCGCCCCGTGATGTAGCCACGCTTTAGCACATGAAGCCTTCCGAGACCAAGACCCGACACCACGGGCGACTGCTGAACAATGGAGATTCACGCCGTCGCTTCTAGACCCCAACTCGTTCTCGTTCGCTTCCTTCGCGAACCAACCGCCTGGGTACTACACCCCGACGCCCGGCGGCACCAACACCATCTATCATCCCCAGGCCGGTGACCTGCATACACCCACTCTCGGCCTGGGGATGGGCCTGGGCACCCCGTTGTCCTTGCCCACAAGCGAAGGCGGAATGCACTCGAATGCCGGGCCCATGATGGATATGAGCCACTTCCACCATGGCATTCAACCACACCAGTTCCAGCCCTTTAACCCCTTCATCCAACCCGCGCCGGCACAGTCTTCGTTTGCGCCCTCTTCATTCGTGCACCAGGACACCGGCTACGAGACCATGGACCACGATGGATCTCCTCTCGAATCTGACTCCAAGGAGCGCATGGGCTCTTTAGATGCCAACTTCCATTCTCAATCTCCCCCCATGATGGGCTTCCAGCCGAGACAATTTGGCATTCCCATGTCCCATGCGCTTCCAGCTTCTGCTGAGAAGTTCCGATTTCACGCCACCCTCAATGCGCCTACCGCCATGATCAAGCACGCGGATGAGATCCCCGTCACATATCTTAATAAGGGGCAAGCTTACTCGCTATCGGTAGCGGACACCGCCTCCACCCTTCCCATTGTTCCTGGCACACGATACAGGACATTTGTGCGCATCTCGTTCGAAGACGAGCAGCAACGCCAGAAGCCTGGGGTCTGCTGGAGCTTATGGAAGGAGGGACGCGGCACTAACGAAGCCCACCAACGCGGCGGCAAACTGCAGGCAGTAGAGTACGTCGAAGCGGGCCAGCCAGCAGAGGGAGACGACAAGCGCACTCGGGTGGAACTCGACACCGCATCCTTCGATGGTTTCTCCGTGATCTGGACACCAGGCATCAACGGTACCGCCGAGTGTAACGTCGCAGTTCGCTTCAACTTCCTGTCAACCGATTTCAGTCACTCTAAGGGTGTGAAAGGTATTCCCGTCCGTCTTTGCGCCAAGACAGTCATGTTGGGCCCCGATGGATCCTCGCCGACGTCTGATGCCGACAAGGAAATCTGCTTCTGCAAAGTGAAGCTGTTCCGCGACCACGGTGCGGAACGCAAGCTTTCGAATGATGTCGCCCACGTCAAGAAGAGCATTGATAAGATGAAGCAGCAAATTGCGCAGGCAGAGAGTGGCATGAAGGACTTCGGTAAGAGGAAGCGTGGCGGTGCTGCTCAGGCAAAGGCACAAGACGCATCGCGCCCAGGCAAGGCCCCCAAGCATAAGAGGACATGGTCCATGTCCTCCGCCAGCTCAGCGGGTGGCGGAGGCGGTGGTCGACCACCGCTCGAGGAAGATCTTCATTTCAAGCTTCAGACCTTACAGGATATGTTCACCAGCACGCGGCCCGTCAGCGTACTGTACCTTCGCGGAGAGGAAACCGATGACCCCGATCTGCACCCAGTGACCCTGGCCGGCGAGCCAACAGATCTTACCAAGGTTGAGTCGAAGGATAGCTGGCAGATTCGAAGCAATAGAAGCTCGGCAGCCAACTCACTGCTCGTATCGCCTTCGCCGAGCTCCATGTCGCTCCAATCACAAGCTTCCGCCGCTGGTGGTCCTGCACCATGGAACGACTTCCAAGGCACAGGATCTCGTTCGCCCCCGAGACGGATGTCGGACCAGCCTACCAAGGTCAACAAGGTGGACGGATCTGGGAACCTGAGCGGTTGGATCGAGGCCCTAGGAGTGGACCCGAGTTACAAAGCACCACCCGAGCGACAACCCAAGCCCGTTGCCTGTTTCTACGTGGCCCGAAACGATGCCTCGACTGCCAACCAACAGAAGCTTCACCGAGCTGTGTACCTATCAAAGAGGACGCTGGGGGACTTTGTAGCCCGAGTTGCGGCAAAGTGGGACTTTGATGCCAACAAGGTTGTCCGCATCGTCCACGTCCTGGGCAGCGGATTACCGATCGAAGTGGACGACGATGTCATCCGCGAAATGTCTGAGGGACAAGACATGGTTCTGAGCGTTGCTGAAGTGGAAGCCAGTGTTCCGCAGCCGAAGGGGGAGTGGGAGATGGCCGTCGACAGTGCGGACGAAGGCGAGACGTCGTCGGCGCACAGCGTACTACGCACGACACAAGGCTACGAACTACGACTTGCATTCTAATTCTCGGCGGTGACGACACAACGACATATAGACATTTTTGGGGGAAACCTCGCATTAGGGCAAGGGATATATTTTGCTCGGGCGAGCATATAAAAGGATCGCACACGATGACGCAGCGGTGGGCGTTTTATTTGCTTTGACAGCATCGGGCGTTGAGGGCTTTTTCTAAAGATACCACTCCCTTTCATGGGCAGCTTTTTCGATACGCTTCTTGACTTCAGCCGACTTTCTGGCTATCCTTATTGGGTTACTATTAGAATGAAGTGGTTATTGGATGGAGATGAACGCTGCCGCGACACTCCTTGGAGCACATACCCCCCCGAACAGCACGGGATGATGGCATTTTCGGACGGAACACTCTTGAGAGAGGTTGGACTACGCCGTCCAACCCCGCGGAGAGCATGCAACGCAGAGATGGTTGCTCTTGGCGAGTATGATTTGATACATATGGACCCCATTGTTGGGTTAGATTATCTACTTCGGTACCATTATTTTACTATACTAGTTTACCACCATGAAATCTATTCGAGTATCTTCTGCTTGTGACGTGACATGATGTGATGAAGGCGACAATGGCTAACTGGGTGGTAGGTTGGGACGAAGACGCGGGCGGCAGATGAGATGGCATGAATGTGCCTCTGCAGCCCTGTCATTTCTGCAGCCTTTCTGGACCAGGCGATTTGGGATCAGCCCACCCATGGTCTGGGGAAATAACGTGGTACTTCCTGCTGTAGAATCGGCAAAGTGAGCTAGCAGCCTGACCTTACAGCCTACAGCCTACAACTGTCGTCTGCTCGCTACCATGGGCAATTGCTTAATTGCATGGGAGTGCATGGGGGGGGGGGAGGTCACGCTAATCTAGCGGGACGATTACCCGAGCCGCCTGGCAGCCCAACTGCTGACTCGTTTCCCAGGTCGCAGGGCCCGGAGATGACCCAGCACAAGCAATCAATATCATCATCAACCTGTCTTGTCTAGTTTACTGCGATGGAAGGGGAAATACATAGATGCAAGAAAGCACGACACGACATGACACACGATTAGACCGATGCCATCTCCGTGGCAATCTCGGTTGGCCGAGCTGGCGTCATTATGTAGATTGGGAATTGCCAAAGTAAAGTGCATAGGACATAGCTTCCGGGGCTAATACACTGAAGCGAAGCAGAAAATACATACATACAATAAGTGGTAGTAGTAGTCGTAGTAGTAGTAGACTTGGTCGCACCAGTCAGGAGTCCAGATCAGTCAGTTTTACCCCGTCGGAAATGGGCAAAGGACAACAATACGTGATCGATTATTACTTGCACATGCCCAGTATATGGCGGGTTGGCGGGCTGGCTGTTCATCAATCAATGGCGGGACAGTGCAGCACGTCAAAGATGCACATCGAGGTTTTGATTCTGGCTGGCTGGCGGCGGCCTGGTCCGATGGCCCTGTCCTGTCCAGTCCATTCTAGGGAGTTAAGGTACAGAATCTAGAACACCCCCCTTAACCCGCTAGAAGGAAAGACCGATGAGCGCGATGGGGGGTTCAATTGGCATCATGAGCCCCGATCGAGATATTTGGAGGGCATCGACGTTCGGTTTTTTTGTTTCAATGCTTTGGGTGGGAATGGAATGGGTGGTGGGCATTAGAGGCCCCTTCAAACGTCCTCAATCAGAGTGGATTGGGAGGTGGGAGGTGGTGCTAAATTGCCCAAATTGGCATATGTACGGTTATAGCAGGAAACTCTAATGAGAGGTTCAAACCGAGTAACAGGGGTTTGTTGTTGTTGTTGGGCTGGGCTAGGCTAAGGAGAGAGAGGAGAGAGAGCTGAGTTCACTGCTGGGCTAGGTAGTAGTATGTAGAGAAGGGAGTGGTGCATAGTGGATTGGGTTACCCACGTTACTGTCTGTTACTGGTTAGGCACTCGCTGGGTTGGCGGGAAGCAGAGGGAAGGCAAGGGAAGGGAGTGAAGTGGGTGACCGCAAACCCGGCCGACATCTCCATACAGAGGTAGGTAATTCCTTAGTAAGACGACGCCGAGAACTTCTCGCTCGATCGCTCGGACTACGGCAAGCATTGAACCCAGGGCAGGACAGGCATGGCAGGCAAGCCCCAGAAGAAGGTGAAGGTGAAGAAGAAGAAGAAGTGGCTGACCCCCCCTCTCCCCTCGTTGCCAGCTACTGTAAGGATCAATCAATCTGCAGAGCGTGGCAGGGCAGGCAAGGCGGGCTACACGACTGCCAGATAGCATCTATCTATCCTCAATCTGACAATACGAGTGAACAAAGCAAAGATCGACTGGTTGCATCCCGTTCGGCGTCTTTCCTGTGGCGTTTGCGCCACGGCGCTCTACCCATGAATGTGAGCCGCTCACTATCGGAGCTTACATCATACCTCATAACTCTAGATATTGATCGTGCGACACGTATTTTCCCTCATATCAGTCAAGTCACTGCCTATCGATCTCTCTCCTCCCTGCGGCCGGAAGCTCGCCGTCCGTTCAGAGATGATGCTAATCAGTACATTGATGCCCTTGTCGGCTTGTATGTAGCCTATATTATTGCATGTCAGAACGAGATATAGGTCTGCTTGCTGTCTGCTAGCTAACTTCCGCTTACATGTACTTACTGACTGACAAACTTACATACATACGACGCGCGCGCTCTCTCCCTCTCTTTCTCTCCACACAGCGACCCGTGAAGCTCTGTGAGTGGTTGAGATGGCGATGTGAAACTTCAAACAAAGTCGAAATATGCATGTATGTACTACTATCTCTCTCTCATCTTACTTGTAGATGCGTCTTTCTTCTCTCTATCGACACCCCCAGCCCCAACTGTTACCTCCTCCCTCTATCATCAATGATGCTCAGGTAATCAAACGTTCTCTTCCCATGACGAGACGGAACAGAAAGTCAGTCAGGGTTGTTTCTTTCTAAAATCGCGCATGAACCGTCAGAGAAGATGGAAAAGAAGAAAAGAACACGACCGTCTACCCGGTCCAATTACGCAAATAAGGGTTGTTTCACACTCTCGGCCCAGGCCTTGGCCGGGGGGGGGGGGGGGGGGGGGTTGGTCGGGGTCACCNCCCCCCCCCCCCCCCCCCCCCCCCCCCCCCCCCCCCCCCCCCCCCCCCCCCCCCCCCCCCCCCCCCCCCCCCCGGGAGTACCTAGTAACCTAGTAGAAGTAGTAAAGTTGGCCGGTCGGGCGTTATGGGCTGGGCGGGTTGTAAGTAATCCGCGCAAACGAACCGCAATCAATACCTCTACATAGTAAGTCAGGACATGTAGTATCCGGACGCGTCGGCACAGAGAGGAGTTCAGAGAAACACAGTCCAGGCTGGAGGGGTCAACATGGGTGCTTGTCCGTAAAGAATGAGAAGGAGAACAGCGCACCAGCGTCACGGCAGGGGCCATGTGACCGATTCGACGTGGTATTCTCGTCGCCCAGATTTGCTTCGAATCGACCGACAATGTTACCACGGCTTCGTTTCTGCCCAGTGGTCTATCAGGTTCTAGGTCACACACTAAAAGTCAAGAACCAATTGGCAACACATGTTTTTCTTTCTTTCTGCGGTTTTATTAGTTTCACACCCACTGCTCCTCTCCTTCTAATCCTTACATACTACTACATGATGCCACAGTACCTTGACCCCCGGTTACCCCGCTGCCCAAGGAACATCCTCGTCCCATATCTCTCTATATCTACAAGGGAACAACAGTATGTAGTTGTATCTGTTGTCTGGCTGTGTGAAATGTTGCTCCTCATTCGTGAGCATGGCCCGGTGCCGTCCGGCCGAGAAACGAACTTTTAGGGGTGGGTGGATGAAAGAAAATGGGCATTGGTGGAGCACCCAACGGGAAATGAAAACGACCAAAATCCTCAAGCCACAGCCGATCGATCCAAGCCCATGGAAGGCTTTTCATTCGTCGGTTCTCCCCTGCTCGGGGCCCGAATGCACCGCCTCCCTTCTAGACGGCGGTCTTCGCCACAGCAAAAGTGGCTTGCGCGTCTTTGTGTGCTTGTGCAAGCATATGTAACAGCTGGGTTGCTGCAGCAAGCAAGCACGAAATCACGACCTGGATGGGCTACTCTACTACACTACTGCACTGCTGTGGCTAAACGGCACCGGCACGTCTCTCGACCAGTCGATTCGGAGTCCTACATCGTTTGAGGACACAAGACCCGGAGACCCGCGACACTCCAAGTGAACGGAAGTAGAGATGACGGAAAAAATACTTCCTCGCGCTCGCGGACCAGATGTTGTCGAAGCCATTTCATGCCCCAAGTTCGGGGTACTTTGGGCGTGACTGTGCATCTCTATCTGCTGCAGTGTCGAGGTGAGCAGCGAGGTTACCTGCAGGAACTGTAGATCATCGATTTCTTGATACGATGCCCATAAGTTACTTACTTATCATCTCCCCAATGGCAGGTGGTGAGAGGTGTACCACCAATAAGCTGACAAACCTATGATATCTATCCAATCTATCTGCCCGCACCATCGACATCATATGTTTGAGCTACTGAAAAAGATGCATATCCAACGCTACAGCACAGCACAGAACCGATGCACCGGTTGAACGACAGCTGAGAGCGCTTGGCGCTCACCGGTCTTCCCGCCTGTCTCCCTCGGCTCCTTCGTAGCGTCCTACCACTAATGCTTCTAGGGCAGGCGTTGCGAGTCTACTAGTCCCCGGCGGTACATAGTCCAGAAACGACGGAGTGGGAGAAACTGTCGTTAGGGCGCTCCTCCCTCTAGCGGTAGGCGCTCTCTCTGCTAGCAGGCTGCTTAGGGTACCGCCTATGAGGTCAGGTCTCCAGTGCTATCCCAACGGCTCTGTGGCAGGCCGGTGGTAGCGTCTCGAGCCATCTCATTTTGCTCCTCCGCTAACGCTTGGGGTCATGGCCATTGGAATTTGCTACAATATGCTCGGGTATTTTGTTCTGTGGTGTTCTATTTCTGTCGTTCTATCAGTATATTGCGTACATTGATACGCATGGGCAGCTGCAGCCGAGTTCCAATGGCTCTTTTTCTTTCTTTCTTTTCGCCGTTACGGCGAGTCATAATATTGGTTCTCGATGCACTATGATATGAAGAGAGAGAAAAAAAATCGTCGTGACGACAACCTACACGCGGGACACGAACTGCTCTGGGAGAGCGCATAGCTACCAATTGCGCATGAAGTAGAGGCGTTTTAGGGCGCTTCAACTGTACACCAGGCGATGCAATGCATTGGCTTTAGGGAGTTGTTGCCTCTGGCACTCAGTAACTCCCTAGGTGTGTTTTGCGCTGTAGGTAGTGCATTGTTTACAGCAGCTCGGCCGCACGCCCCTGATCCCATGTGCCAGCCAGATGCCCTGGAGAGCGGCACCGAAATTAACTGGCAGGCTGGTGCAGCAGTGGCTAAGTGGTCTAAGGGGGTCACTGCAATTCGCCCTTGGCGCCGCTGCTGCTGATTGGGGGTCCCGTTACAGCGCGTCCTTAGCAGCTCGAAGGTCCCTTACTGCGTGCATCATGCAGGCGTGACGCGCTGCAGCGGCCGGTCATGGGGGGGTGTAGTGCTGTCGTAGTGGGCAATTTGTTAGTACCCATGGTCCCTACAGCAAGTACGCTACAGCACTGGTCCAATTCCCCCTCACCACCCCCTCCTAAAAAGAAAACCACCGATTAAGCGACCGAAAGTACAGGTACTTAGGGGGTGTGTGTTTTTTGCAAGCGGCAGTACAGTGAAAAAAAAGGCAGCAGGGGTTCTTGTTCTCTCTTGGGCTTGGGCTTGGGCTGGGAGAGGGTCACTCGCCACACTTTACTTGAGAGGTTGCGCCGGATTGGCGAACTACTACTGACTACTGAGCATCGCACGCACTCGGGAGGCTTGACCCTCCGGCGTGTACGGTCGCAAGATGGGCAACCCCGCGCATATTGGGCCCCGATGTGGGAGCTGTCGGTGCCGATCAGTCGGCACACCTCACGCATCGAGTGAGGCGTACTACTGGTACAGGTTTTACTTTTTTCCTGCCCACTAAACGCTGGACATGCTAGATCCTGGGGTGCGCTCTAGGCTTTAGGGGGACACTGTCCTGCAAATGAAAGGCAAGCCCATATCACCACAGAGACCCGTCCAGGCGAGGCGCAGTCATGCGGACGCTTGCAGAAGCACTATCAAGGACGTTGTGATTTCAAAACACATGTTCGCCGCCATGATACCATGAGCGACGACGTCGTCGACAGTCTAGAACGTCTGGGAGAGAGGCCTCCTCACCTTGGAGGGGGTGAGCTGGCGTCGACAGACTACGTCGACATTGACTCACTGACTGTGCTTTTCCTTCCGGGCTTGGGGGGGATAGGGACATCGAAACCCAATCACGGCCGGAAACGCGGCTTTCGTTGGTCAGCTGGACCGGGGGATGGTGTTGCGTGTTTTTGTGCGACGGGGGACTGACTGACTGGCAGACTGCAGTCTCACTTTTTGCTTGGACAACGCGACATTGAGTTCCGTCTGCACGCACGGCGAAACCTTACCTCGACGTTAGTTAGATTGTGGCTATCCTATCTCGCTTCTCGTACGCGAGCCACACATTCCTTCCCACTCGCCACTCTCTGCGTGTCGTTGGGTTTGTGCCGCCGCAAGGTGGTCATCATCCCGCGGCCGTCGGCGTCCAATGGGAGTGGGACGAGACCATTGTCAGTACGACGCTCAGGGTCTCGGATCGGGGTGCCTTCGCCACAGATAGAGATGCGATGAGGGGCGCCGGCAGGTCTAGTGCCACACTTTTACCAACACGCCCCGGGTAGAGTCGAGGTTGGAGTTGGGCTGATGTACCTCTCTCCCAGTCGCCATGTACAGTCTATATTTGGGATGATTTGATGCAATCGCCGGGGATGCTTGACCCTACTAGCCACAGAGATCGTACGCAATGTCATCAGATGCGAGGCTTGAACGTACGTTGGAGAGAGGTGACAAAAGGTGTGACAAGATGTGTGGGTGGTGGATGAGGATCTTTGCTGCTTGAGGATATCACGATTCGCCACGGAGGGGGAGGGGGAACAAGGGACAAGGGAAAGCGACGGCAAAAGCCACAGTGACTTTCGGAGGACGGGAAACGAGGCGGCGATGGCCAATGAAGGGCCGGCACCCCCGTCGAAATTGCCGGATCCGGCAACCTTCAAGTCATCCGCCACAGGTGGCCCATGTAGACAGACGGATGGGCCAAAGTCTCGGCTGCTGCTGGCTCTCCTCCATCCTCTGGGATCACCTACCTAGCTCGAAACTCTACGGGAAACTTTGGGGAACCAAGTCAAGCGATGCTACATTACTAAGGCAGGCAGTCAGTCAAAGTGTGGCTAAGTAAAAGCGGCATCAACCAGCACCAGCAGGCGAGCCGATCACCGACTCGGACTGCCCACCGAGGCGCACAAATTTTCGTTTTAGGTAGGTACAGAAGAGAAACTGCCCATGGCGGGATCGGATGGTCGGCCAAAGGAGAAGATCACCGTCCTGATTAACGTAGGATGCCGTCAAGCATGATGGATAAATGAGTCAAGGATTATGTAGCCCGGCTCGGAATTATGCATCTTTGTTCAGCCATTGGACATGGAGAGAGATTGGCTATTCAGTAGTTTGATAGGCTATTGGGGTTATGATGGGGGAAGAAGCCACGCTATGCTCACGAGCCACTTGTTTGGAGGGGTGAAAAAAGGAACGACCGACGAAGGAAAAAAAAAAAAAGAGGTGGTGATCGGCGGGCTACAGTACCAGTGACGCAAGAATGGCGGTGCGGGATGAAGTGTGGTTCAGCAGTGTGTGGGATCGGCATTCGTGATGCCCGCTTTCGGGAGACTGATGAGGCGTTCGGCAGCCGGTCTAACCGTCTCGGGCGTAAAGGGATGGAGAGATTGCAGAAGATCCCCGAAGCCGAAGAATGATCTACGCGAGAGAAAAGGGACTAATAATTAAGCTACGGTACATGCCGACGGGGGGCAATCTCGCAGTACTGTCTTTTCGCGGTTTAGTGAGGGAGGGAGTGAACGCGATGTCTTTTTGCTGCTATTTTCGGCCGCTTGCCCACCTCTGCGCCGACTGCGTACGTACGCACTGCCGCTTGCCGGGCCTTGGATCGGCTAATGAATTTCGGCCATATCACTAGAATATGTACGTACGTATGTACCTTTCTATCTACAGTGAGTACAAGAGTGGGTGGGTATGAGATGCGTGGTGTTTGCCGAGGGGAAGGAGACGGAAATCGTTAGTCATGTCGACGTGGAGGCACTCTGTTCGGTGTTTCACCCAGATTGTTTTCTCCTCCATTTGCTCATTGATTCTTCTTAATTTCTCTGTCTGTTTTTTCTTCTGCAGCCCTTTTGTGTGCTGTCATTTGCGTGTCAGTCGTTTCTTTTGGGGGTCTGGCATGCATGTCCCAGTCGGTACCTGATTTGGGCTGTCCCTATCAACACGCTCTCTCGACTGGAGAAAGAAAAATACAAAAAATATAAAAAAATAAAGAGCATGACGTCATGTGGCCGGCCGGGCGCTTGTGCGACGTGGAGTCTGGAGAGGGTCATGGAGGTGTTGGTGTTGGTGGTGGGGGGCCGCGCGAGGTGTGTGCGTGTGCGTGTCGTTCGGCGTGTCAGGGATATGCATACCTACATATGCAGCCACGGTGAATTGTCAACTCAATTCAGATCCACGGCCTGGTAATGTAAGCAACACGTAAGGTTCATTTAAAGTTGATTGATTGATTGGGGGAGATCGCTGGGCTGTGTACATACATGAAAGACGAATTGAGCATGTACGTATGTTGTATGTATTGATGCAATCTGACAGACCCTGCATCCGACACGGCTTCTGACGGGCTAATCTGGCCTGCGACGTGGTAGCCGTGAAAAGATCTGCCCCCTCGACGTTGCAGTCGTAAAATGATGCAAGCCGATCATCCCACCGTGGATCGTGTCAGTTTTTGGAGGTCCATTTCTCTCCATGATGAGCAAGACCCTCAGATCTCAACAGTACACCATTCGATCGATAACGGGTGTCGCGCAATGGTCTAGCAACAGGACATGGAAAGACAGAGTTTCTTAGACCTCTATGGAAAAAGGGGTAATGTGGCAAATTGATGTGGTAGTGCTGAATGATGTGTGAACGTGTCAATGAATGATAGCTTCGGGCTCTATTGCTGCACCTTGGCCCTTCTGATAATTTCGGTAGTGCATCTGATGTCTATTGCGTCCTTCGAGGCTTGAAGTAGCTACAAGTCTCGGCTAGACGAGTGTGCTTTACATGCTTGGTCTGCAGCAGCTCATACAGAATAGGGGGAGGGGGCTCCTCAGGAGCGCCCCTTATCCCCCCTACTCGCAAGCCTGTAAGCCCTTTTAGAAGCCACATGCAAGAGAGGCAACACGTATTTGTAAGTTCCACACTCTGAGCAGCTACGAAGATAAGAAATGCAAGTAATAGAGTGACTGCGCCCTTCGTATATCGTACTCCGTAACTATGACTTGTCGTTCTCGCACTCCCTGGTGATGTCCACGAAAGTCGCATCCTCCTATAAGAAATAGTCAGCCTGATAGGAAAAAGGTCATCAGTGAGTCTATACCACGGTTTTGCAATATAATTTTTACACTTAATGCTCTCGAACCCCCAGTCGTGATCGGAAGCGTATCAGTGATCACCTTGTCCCGTAGACTCGGAATAGGGGCTGGGAGGCGGAAATACCAGCATGATTAGAGACAACAGGGGAAGCAGAAAGAACTCTTGAGACCCAAGGTTAAATTTTGAAGCAAGATAAGCGCGCGGTACCCAATTAGACCTGAGCTCCCGGGGTTTCTGGCAATACACCTAAGCTATATCAAAAAAGGGGTAGTCAACTGGCAGAGCGCTACACCAAGGTTTACCATCAACTCCTTATTATCGTATAGCCTCGTTCAACTCATGCTTATTTGTTACTCAGAATTACCGCTCCATGCGTTACAATAAGCTACTGTCCCTCCCTTGAACCTAGTTATGGATAAGCCATGGCTGGTCGCTGTCGTCCATAAGCATCTTCGTCTCATCGTCAACGGCCAAATTGTCCCCAACCCAGCCCCGCCGGCCTACATAAGGATCACTAATGAGCTTTTTATTCATCAGATATGAGGATAGCTCTTCGTTATCGTCGCTATAATGGCCGGGTGGTGTAGTTGGTTATCACGTCAGTCTAACACACTGAAGGTCCTGGGATCGAGCCCCAGCCTGGTCAATATATCTCTTTTTGCTCACTGTTCAAGTGAATATCGATGGCTTGATAGTACCTAGAGAACACTGAGATGCTCTTATCGACTCGTTTCACTTGGACATGTGCCTTAAGTCCACTCGGTCTTCCTTTTCCCCCGAGAACCCCTCAGCAAACGCCCACTCCGGTAGAATCAAATGGAATCCGGCAGTCGCGTGTGTTATTGACATCGACATATCCGAAAAAGCCGGTGGACAGTTCGCACGGCTCCGGGAGCGAGAAGGTCCGTGGGCCCACGCCGGCCGGGATGGCCAACGGTATCTTCTCAGCCCAAGGAGCAGCATCAAGTTCGACCAGAGCCTTTGTCGCAGTATTAACAGGAGCAGGCCCCTGATGGGGACTAGCATGCTACGCTAGCATCTTTCTTTTGTGTATAGACGCACCAGACGTGCTGTTCCTTTGCCATTTCCTTCTTTCATTTAGCTAGCACTTTATCTCATACCATCTGCTCGATTCCATTTACGTATCAGCTTTCTACTGCTCACATGCGTGCGACAGCCTTCCATCAGCTGCCCCTGCACAACAACAGTATTCAAGGAAAGAGTTAGGCCTTAACAATGTGTGAGAATGGGGGATTAGGAAAGCTTCCTATCATTACTTGCCCGGTCGGGGACGGGCTTGTTTAGCTATTCATGACACTGGTTAGTCACCGTGGCAGTTGCAACCTGAAGTTGACTAAGGAAAACGATATACTAACCTTGGGCTCGCGGTCTCTCCGGAAATGGGCATGCTACTCAAATATTTCTAGGCTTAGGTGAGAAGAGAGCGAACAAGTGGGTTTGGAGAATACCTCTAACATGTGGCTCAATGTACAGGCAAGGCACATGGCTATTATATCAGCGAGACTTAGTTTCGCTTGCTAAGAGCCACCCCTGAACAACTCCTTTGAAATACAATATACAAACGTCGTAGCAGACCTTCCGATTTAATGGTTCAACCGCAGGACGCTGGCTGCTAAGGAATATACAATAGGAGATCAGGTGTTACATCCGGGTATTAGAAGCACATATCAGTGTGCTACCCCATAGATTCGCCCAAGAGGCAATGATCGATATTGTTGACTACGATCTGCGGACCTTCTCGCACTTCCTTTTTGCGACGGCTACCCTCTTATCTAAACTTCTCCACGTGATGCCACATTGCGATCGGAGTACAGGAGTCGCGCAAAACCCATTGCTCCAACAACCACGACAATGCTAAGAAACACTAGATCTTGACAGCAGGTCAGTTTATTTCAAAAGAACACGAGTCGATCTTGGCGAAAATACAAGAGTATAGATGGGATAAGTGAGTCAACTTACAGGCTGAGAGCCCGCTATCACGGATAGGGGTAGGAGAGCTGAGGCACTCGGGTGCTTTTGTCGCAGGCTCGTCCTCGCGGAGTTGCGACGACGACGGCGACCTTCCGATCTCCTGCGAGCGGTAGAAACGGTTCATTACGTCGTCGAAGGTGATTGTGATTTTGGGTTCCTGGTCGGACCCAGGGGTCCTCTCGGCTTCCTCCAAAAGGTCGGCCAGAAAGCTCTTGACTTCCGTGGATAGGTTCGCTTTCCAGCCGAATCTCGAATCCAGCACTCCAACCGACCCCATCAGGAAAAAGCGGAACCATGGAAGTTCTGGGGAATCGTCGTTTCCATCTCTTCGCAGCCAACCTCGGAGTTTGTCTCTTTCGGCCTCATCGCTGTTCAGATGAGAGACAACACAGCAAGTTGGACGCGAACCGAGATGACCGAGCAAAGTCGCAATGCTGGACCCGACGACTGATGGAGATGGGAAAGTCCCGGTATATAGGCTAAAATGGCTTGAAGCAGAAGCATTCAACCGGAACCCGAAAAGGCTAAGCCATAGGTTGTCCAACGCCCCCATACCAGCGGGCATTGTAGTGCATGGAGGCACAAAGCCACGTTCCACCAGCATGGCTATGACCTCCGAACAGCCATATTCCCCTCGAACGACACCGAACGAGGCGTATTGGAGAAGCATTTCTTGATAATCTCGGGTAGCATACCCCGCCCTGTTGCCAGACAGAACCCAATCAATGTACTGGCTCAGGCCTGCATAGCATGCATTTATTAGAACCGTCGGTATCGGGTCTCGTCCTACTTCAGCTTCCGAAAGCTGTAGATAGGACTGGAACAATGTGCTGGTCACGATACCCCGGTCTATGCTATCAAGCAGTTGTAAAGTCGTATTATCCAGCCTTTCTTGGCGTCGTATTGTTTCGAGTTTTGCCCAGCGAGTTAGAAATATGAACCTTGGGTAAAGGATATCGAATTCGAAGGTGGAATCCCTGCAAAGGCGTCAATAGCTAGCAAGGAGACGTAAAAGTCTGGGTGAAACTTACGGACGCCAATAAAATTCACTCTTCTGTCGATACCACACACCAAATGACGTTGATAACGTCAACGCTGTTGATTCTGAGTTTCTCCCTGCAAAGGCGTCAATAACTAGCAAGGAGACGTAAAAGTCTGGGTGAAATCTACGTACGGTAATAATAAACATCTGTCGATACCATACATGCCATGACGTTAATAACGTCAACGCTGTTGATTCCGAGTATCTCCAACTGTGTTGATACACGCTGTTCTAGATACTCAGGAATGGACCTATGAAGAAATTTCACAGCCTTACCAAAATCTGGGTCATGAACAACTTCGAGTAAGCCTAAACAACGACCCGATACTTGCGTAGCTGCGATATCCAAGGCTTCGTCAATATCTAAAGCGTCGCCACAATGCTCCTCATAGTGTAGTGTGTTTGCAATGGCCCTTTGAAAAATTTGACGAAGCTCTAGCCCAGAGTCCATTGCCGTGAAAAGGGAGCCGGCGGCAGATAAAGATATGAACGGGCATTGAGCTGGAAGCCCACTGAACCTTACGTCAGATTCCATGACCCGTTCTGGCATTCGTTTGAGGGCTATAGCCAAGAGAATATAAACCTCTCTACGGTAAGGACCTTCTATTATTTCGCATAGAGTTCGGCTGAAGAGTCGATCCAGCCCTGCTGGTGTTTGTCGGATAATGGTTCGGAGTTTTGTAAGGGGGTCGCGGTTGCTGAGCCCTCGTTGAACAGATTTGATCACCAGAGTAACCCAAAGAAAAACACCGTCGGCACGCTTAGCAAGCTCGCGTATCATCTCTTTGCATCCATCAGGGTCTTCCGTCTGAAGCTGTTGAAAAGACTTATCATCCTCCAGGGAGCCGTTGATATGATCCATCATATCTCTGTATGTGATATCTTGCAACTTGATTCGGTGAGTGGCAGCGATGCTGTTAAAGGCTGGTAGCTGCCGACTTGAAACAAAAGCTTTGACCCGACCACCGGAAACTTCTACCCAGCCAGTTACCAAGCTCATAAAATCCGAGTGGTTGATGTCCTCGGCTGCCTCTTCGAATTCGTCCAGCCCGTCAAGGAAGAGGCACACCCGATAATGGTCTAGAATTCCGGTGTGTTGAGACCCCAAGAGTCTATCAAAGGCCCTTGTGACGTCTTCCAAATAGATGCTTGGTCGTTCGAGTAGGCCCATGCTCAGCTCCTCTTGGTATTGGCGAGGAAATAGATCCTGTGCAAGCTCAGGGGCAGCTTGGAGGACTTGGGCCACGACACTACGCTTCAGGCCTCGAAGCGTGTTCTGCTGCCAGTCCCCGGGCTTCCAGAAGAAGAACTTCACCACCACCAATGGCGTGGTGCCCGCCCATATGCGCAAGAGCTTCGTAGTATGCTCGTTCTTCACAATGAACTTTGTAAGGGTCGATTTCCCCGCGCCAGGCTTTCCAGCTATGTGAAGAATACCGGTACCGGTACGCAACCACGACTGAATGTTGGATTTTGCTTGGGTCATGACTTGAAGCATCGTGGATTCGTCTGAAGCCTGTTCTGGCTGCTCATAATGTTCGTCGTATATCCACTGGTATGTGAATGGAGAGGCTTTAACTATCTCATCGTATCGCGTGTGCTGGACGTTCAAGCCTCCGAGGATTCTGTTGGCATTGAATCTCAAGACAGTCTCTTGAGTTGCGGCTTTCAGCTTGTCAAAGCTGAGGACCAAGTTCATCCCATCATTCTGTTGCTTGAAATGCTGATGAACTTCCTGGAGATTGATCCGCATAGATTGAAGGTCGGCGCCAGTTTTTTTCAGTATCTGCATGATGTTTCCGACCTGTTCATTGGTGTTGATGACGAGGAGCATTTGTAGCTTGCCTCGGCACTCCTTGAGCTTTTCTAGTTGCACCTGGATGCTATCGGCCTTGGAGATCGATCGGACAAACGCCCTGATACTCTGACGGAAGCTCTTCAGCTTACGGGATCTGCAATCCTCGAGGATGGCGCGCAACGCCTCAGTCGCTTCTTGGCTCCTCTCGAGTGCTTCGCTAAGACGTTGGTTGAGGCTGACCCGTGCCAAATCCGCGCTACGGACACTCAGCTCGTGCCGGATGTGTTCCATGTCGGCAACATGGTGCTCAATCTGGACGTGGCTCTCCTGCTGCCCATTGGCGTTTTCGTAGATGTCCTTGATTATCTTGCCTGTCTTGTAGCCCCGTGTCGCCAGATCGAGCACGTTGCAGACAAGAGACAGTACGCTCAATGGATCCATGCTGGTCCGGCTTGGGCTCTCGGCCCTTCGAACCTCATCGATGACTTGGGGTATTGAGGCTCACTAGTAGAACGCAGAAATCCAGGGGGCGTTGAAAAGGTGGATGGTATTTTGATGGTCTGGAAGTCTACGCTTGGTGGCGGTCTCTTCTAGAACCAGTGGGGGTTGACTTGTCTGTCAGCATCTGGTTAACTGCATGTTGTCCAAGTCAGCACGGTATATGATCAACCCCGCTGTCAGCTGGATCAGGCAGAAATACCTACATATTGTTGCTTTTAAGGCCTTCCAGCCTAAAAGTACCCTTTGGTCCGTGTTGAACTATGTCGCTGATCTAGCATTCCAAGTCTTGATATATAATGCCAATCATGATAGGAAGCACGGTATTATTATAAATATATATCATAAATAATGAGTATTGTTTTGGCGCTCCGTGCCTCCGTTTTACTCTTTAATCGTAGCGAGGGGTACGGACAGCTACGGTGGTGCCCGTAGCCAGTTGTCTACTATCGACGCGTCAGCCCCCTTTCCGTTTCTTCTCCGCCAGCACCTCTCACGTCAACCAGCACCATCGATAACGCCCAGCACCCCCATCTCTCCTTATCGACGGTTACACCATTACTAATTCCCTTGCATGACCTCAAATTACTCAGTATTTCGGATCGGCATATCGGCGTTATTGCGTCACGTGCTCGTTTTCTTTATGACCCTTCACCTACTAATAATGTAGACAATATAGACTAGTGATATAGATATTTAACCCCTTTAGCGCGAAGAGAACTCATGAAGCTGGTGTTGTGATTTAATAGAGGCCGTGAAACGCCGCCCTCGCCGTGGGGGTACCCATCCAATCTCCTGGATCGGCCACCGTATCCAGGCATGATGCGCATCATCCAAAGCCGTGTAGATGCGATCGATCAAGTGTATTCCCCAGCCCTTGAGCCACCAATTGTACTACAACTTATGGAGGAGGACGCAAAAGAAGGCCAATATGCAGAGGGCGTCGCTGTTTTTCTGCCGCAGCAGGTCGATGTATCCGTCCGGGATCTTGTACAGCCAGGTGAAGATGCTGCGCGTCTTGTCCTCGTTGCCTAGCTCCCTGGCGGAGAAGGAGGAGAAGGTTGATCAGAGGTCCCCGAAAGCGGCAAGCAGATGCTGTCGTGTCTGCTCATCTGCAGTGCACATGTCGAGGTGATCTTGGAACTCTCTGAGGGCTTCATGGTCCGGTGGCTGAGAATCCCCCTTGTCGTTGACATGGCCTTTCTGGGTGCGGAACAGGAACGCAATGGACGACGAGAGCATCGCGCGGCCGTTGGCCTCCAGGATGGTGCGCAACCCCCGAAAAAGATTGAGCCAGCTCGGTATGACGTTGCTCGCGTCAAAGAAGTGGTCGTCGTCCTTGAGGTTGGCGAAAGAGATGAATAACGTCAAGCTGCTGAAACAGTACATGGGCACCGAGTTTTCTACCGAGATGCTAGACAGGAGAGGGGCGGCTATGGAGGTGGCTGCTGTATGGCGAGCCGTGGCCTCGGCGTAGGAGTACTGACGGGACTCGGGTCGGAAGTGTCCCAAGTGCGATGCCGCCAGCGCCAAGATGGAATAGAGCACATGGGGATGTGAGAAGCCTAATTTCGGGACGTCTACGAGGTAGTAATGGCGGGTGACGGGGTTGGAAGACAGCGTGGAGCAGGTCGATGTGGTGTAGTGGTGAAGAAATTCTAGATCCAGGACTGTGAGACTCCCTAGGCTAGCAGCACCGCTATAAGTCGATGTTGGTGCTCTTGATAAACGCAAGGAAGGGGTCTGGCCACCAAGACTATCAGGCGTTGGAGTGGGAGGAGAGACAAGAGAGACTGCAGGGTGACGGGCTGGCGCATCTGGGACAGCGGAATCATCCGCCAGGTCACATAACGAGCCACGTCTCGAACAATTCCGACAGGACGGGCGCTCCTCACCACACTTGAGGACATACGTCAGTCGGGACACACTTGATGCAGCTGGAAGCCGTTAGACGCTCGGGGATCACACCTTGACCTTCCTTTTCTTGCAATTCTTGCAGCCGCTCCTGGACTTGATGTGGCGCCGTCACGATGGCTTTTCTGTAGGTTCTGGAGCCATTCCGAGCTATATGTGAGATACGACTGCCGATGCTCTTTCGGACCGGTCTTGAAGGATATACGAGCAGAAAGAACAAACAAGTTGGTCCTCATCGCGAATTCAGCGCTGACCGAACCTCGGGTTGTCGGGCAAACCCGAAGTCTCTGCGAGGTCTTCAGTGGAGGCTTTCCCTCGTACCTCCTCGCACTCTCTTCGCACTTCCTCGCACTCCCTCGCACTTCGCACTGAGAGCGAAGCACCCCTCGCCCTCGCGTCAAGTCTGCGGCTGAATAGGAGCTGATTACGCTGATCCTATACTCAGCCCCCGCCAGCCGCGCCGATGCGTCCATCATCGTCATCGTCATTTCCAGAGACATAACGGACTAGTAGCAATGAAATATCGCCTCAATATGGATACCGGAGACAGCCATAAGTAGAGAGGATTGATCGCGTGAATATGACATGTAGGCAACAAGCAATCCAGTCAACCCACTGCAGATAGTGCCTCGCCAACAACTGTCGATTTCGGAATCCCATCACGATGCTGTCAAAATCCATCATGTCTCCTGCGGCACTGCTGTCGCTGCTCAGGCTCGATAATGTGCATGCGCAAGCTCCATCAGTTTGCAACAGTACCCCGGGTCTCTCCGGCTTCGCACCAGTATGCAACAACCCCCTGAAACCTTGATAGTTGACCCGCCCATCCTTTCTGACCTCATGAATGACAGTGCGATGCCCTTATCAACGCCGGCCTGTCTCATGCCGTGCACCTGCCTTCGTCCCCCCTCTACTCATCCGTCGTCCATGGCTCCTATTGGCCTGACACGCAGAGGGCCCCCTGGTGCTTCGTTCTCCCGAGCAGTACCGTCGAGGTTTCCCAAACTCTTACCGCTATCCGATCCGCTGGCGATGGCGCCGGAGACTGGCACGTAGCCATCCGCAGCGGCGGACACGGGACCAGAAGATCGAACAGTCTCGAGCAGGGCGTCATCATCGACCTGGCCCGCTTGAACACCACCACGTACGACGCGGCCACAAAGATTGCGAGCATCGGGCCCGGAGCACGGTGGGGCGAGGTATACGCCAGTCTGGGCAACCATGGCGTCGGTGTGATGGGCGGGAGAGAGGGCGTGGTGGGCGTTGGCGGGCTTTTGCTCGGCGGCGGCGTCTCGTGGCACACGGCGCGGGCCGGCTTCGCCTGCGACAGCGTCGTCAACTACGAAGTGGTGCTAGCGAGCGGCGAGATTATCAATGCCAACGAGACGGCCCACTCGGACTTATTCCGCGCGCTGAAGGGAGGCAGCAGCAACTTTGGCATCGTTACCAAATTCGATCTCGAGACATTCCCAGCGTCGAATTTGGTTGTCGGCAGGAGATCCATCAGCATCGAGCACGTCGACGCCGTCATTGACGCCGTGGCTATCTTCACCGACCTGGACCGGTCGCACAATGACAACGCGCTCCTTGCGGCCATCCAATACCGGCCAGACACCGAGGCCTCCGCGATTAGTGTGACGGAGATTAACACCTTGAATCGTGCAAACAGCACGGCATTTGACGTCATGAACCGCATCCCAACAGTAGCTCCGGCTACGGTAGAACCATTGACGCTTGCCCAGTCGGCTAATTATTCTGCGCTGGGGGGTATTGTACGGTACGTTGGGTGAAAGAACATCCTTCAAGTCGTCGATTGGAAATAACTGACCCTTTCTCCCATAGAACCGCTGGGGCTGGCCCTGTGACAATAGCCAACGACCCACGAGTTATGTGCTACTGCATCGAGCAGCATGAGAGCCTGGTCGAGGACTTGAAAGCCGCCCTCGGGCCCAAGAACTTCAGCACCATCCTTGATTTCCAGCCGCTCCCCTCCTATATCGCCGACATTGGCGTACAAAAGGGAGGGAACATGCTCGGGCTCGAGCGGTCTCCGCGCAACCGGATCCTCTTTGCGGCCGGGGCCATCCTGACGACTCCGAACAGCGCGAGCCAGTTTCCGCAAATCTACCAAAAAGTGATGGCCATGGTCCGAAGGATCGAGGCCTTCGCGACATCCGTGGGAAGCAACGACGAGTTCATTTACCTTGCCTACGCCGATGCAAGCCAGAATCCCATTGGGAGCTACGGCACAGCCAACGTGCAACATATCCGAGACGCCGCGAAGAGGTATGACCCCGATGGCTTTTTCCAGCGCAGAGTACCAGGCGGCTTCAAGATTAGCAGAGTGCATTGATAGAGAATGGCTCTGTAGCTTCTAGGTGCTCACTTTATTGCAGCTTCCCAGACTCTCAGGGTCCTAGCAGCGCGTTATGGTAATCGGGGCCCATAGGAAAGAAGACTTACTATATGTATGTCATTTTACTGGATTCAGGTATCGGCTTGCCGGAAACCGAGGACCCTGTTCGCTATGCCAAGCATGCAGGAAGAGCCTCTTACGGGCTTGGCATGCTCGGCAAGATCAGTTCGACGACGGAGAGGCTACCACCACCCTCCCCTTTCAAGTATGAATATCATATCAAAACGGGAGATTTGGCTATATCGCCATCATTTGAGTGACCGTTATATGAATGATATGATCAAATGCTGCCGTTGATTCGCCATCTGAACATTGCGGTGTGGTGAGCCCGGAGAGGGTAGCTCCACCACAAAGGGATCGTGATGCCTGTCCGAGCCCCGAAGATGCGGAATGACCCAGCCGGTCAACCGGGCCGTCACTCCTTTAGCCTGAAGTCTGAATCCGAAGGCCACGAGAAGCAGTTCGATATTCGATCAATTTCTCGCTCTTTTTAATGACTTTCTCCTTACTCTTCTATTTCCCGCCTCTAATTATCCAAGCCGCGATTTTAGGTCACTAACCCAAGTCATCCTCGGCCGTCAACAACGTCTATTTTGGAACTAGACGAGGCCTCACCGGAAAACAACCTCTAAAAGTGTCTACCGTATCGCCGCAAGTGGATAAAACCCGCACTAGCAACAGCGCCACGACAGCCGGGAGCCGCAACGCAACCATGGCGTCCACCTCTCTGCTAGGCCCGACCGAGGACGGCAGCCGGTACGAGCTGCACAGCCCGACGGCGCTGCCCAAGGCGGGCGGCTTCCTGTGGAACCAGCGGATGATGATCCAGATGACGTGCCGGGGCTACGCCGTTGCCCAGTTCATGCAGCCCGAGCCGGCCAAGTACGCCCACGCGCCCAACCTCGAGGCCAAGACCTTCATGCAGCCCGAGCAGGCCTACTACGCGCACCACCCGGGCCGCTTCGTCTACGTCAAGGACGAGGAAACCGACGAGATCTTCTCGGCGCCCTACGAGCCCGTGCGTGCCCCGCTGGATAGCTATGTCTTCTCGGTCGGCAAGGCGGACCTGACCTGGAAGGCCGAGTACCGCGGCATCCGCGTCGAGATGACGCTGGTGATCCCCACGCACGACGTGGCCGAACTCTGGAGCGTGCGCGTCGTCAACACATCCGGTCGGCCCCGCAAGATCAGCGTCTACCCCTACTTCACCATCGGCTACATGTCGTGGATGAACCAGGGCGCCGTCTACCGCGAGGACTTGGCGGGCATCGTGGGCACGAGCATCACCCCCTACCAGAAGGCGCCCGACTACTTTAAGAACAAGACGCTCAAGGACAAGACGTACTTCCTGTGCGAGACGGCGCCCGACGCCTGGGAGGCGATGCAGGAAGCCTTTGAGGGCGAGGGTGGTCTACACAACCCCAGTGCGATCCAGGAGCCGGAACTGAAGAAGAGCGACGCCCTATACGAGACGCCGGCGGCCGCGGTGCAGTACCGCGGCGTGGAGCTGGCCGCCGACGAGCAAAAGGAGTACCGGTTCCTGTTCGGGCCCGCGCTCGACGACGCCGAGATCCGCGCCATGAAGGCCAAGTACCTGAGTGCCGAGGGCTTCACCCAGACGGCGGCCGACTACGCTGCCTACATCGCGGCCGGCAGCGGGTGCCTGCGCGTCGCGACGCCGGACCCGCAGCTCGACAACCTCGTCAACCACTGGCTTCCGCGGCAGTCGTACTACCACGGCGACGTGAACCGGCTGACGACGGACCCGCAGACGCGCAACTACATGCAGGACAACATGGGCATGAGCTACATCCAGCCGGCGGTGGCGCGGCGGGCCTTCGTGACGGCGCTGTCGCAGCAGGAGAAGTCGGGCGCCATGCCCGACGGCATCATCCTGGTCGAGGGCGCCGAGCTGAAGTACATCAACCAGGTGCCCCACACGGACCACTGCGTCTGGCTGCCCGTGGCCCTCGAGATCTACCTCGCCGAGACGGGCGACTGGGCCCTGCTCGACGAGCCCATCCGCGACGGGCACGGCGACACCTACACAGCCTTTGAGCGCTTCTCGCGCGCCATGGACTGGCTGCTCTCGGACGCCGCGCGCGACGAGCGGGGGCTGCACTACATCGCGCAGGGCGACTGGTGCGACCCGATGAACATGGCGGGCTGGAAGGGCAAGGGGGTGTCGGGGTGGCTGACGGTGGCGACGGGGTACGCCCTGAACCTGTGGGCCGACGTGTGCGCGCAGCACCGCCCCGCCTCTTCATCCACAGGGGAAGATCTCGAAAAGCGCTACCGCGACGGTGCCGCCGACGTGAACAGGGCTGCCAACGCCCACTTCTGGGACGGGTCCTGGTTCGCGCGGGGTATCACGGACGACGGCGTGACGTTCGGCGTGCGCGACGACGCCGAGGGCCGGCTCTGGCTCAACCCGCAGGCGTGGGCGCTGCTGGGCGGGGCCGCGGCGACCCGCGAACAACGGCGCTCGATGATGGCAGAGGTCGAGGCGCAGCTGGGGACGCCGTACGGCCTCGTCATGTTCGCGCCGCCCTTCACGGCGATGCGCGAGGACGTCGGGCGCGTGACGCAGAAGTATCCCGGCCAGGGCGAGAACGGGTCGGTGTACAACCACGCGGCCGTCTTCTACATCTACAGCCTGTACGCCTTGGGCGAGCGCGACCTTGACGGCGCCGACAAGCAAGAAAAGGCCGAGATCGCCGACCAGGCATACCGCTACCTGCGCCAGATGATCCCGGGCCCCGACGAGGCCGACTACCGCCAGCGCGGCCAGCTGCCCGTCTACATCCCCAACTACTACCGAGGCGGCTGGAAAGAACTGCCGCGGACGGCGGGGCGGTCGAGCCAGCTCTTCAACACGGGGACCGTGTCGTGGGTGTACCGGTGCTTCATAGAGGGCCTCTGCGGGCTGCGCGGGGACCCCGAGGGCCTGCGCATCCGCCCGCAGCTGCCCTCGCACTGGGATCACGTTAAAGTCGAGCGCAAGTTCCGCGGCGCCGTCTTCCACGTCGAGATCCGCCGGTCCCCCGACGTCCACGAGGTCACGGTCGAGCACGAGGGCAAGGTCCTGCCCGAGGCCCGGTTCACCGGCGTCGAGGCGGGCAAGACGTACCAGCTCTCCGTGACGGTGCCTTGAGCCGAGCCGAGTCGAGTTGAAGCGAGTGAATGAGTGTAACTGGTTTCATCCCAGTGCTACCGTGTATCATTCCATAGGAAGGATCACCCGTAGATAATTCCCGTCCTGTCGACATCCTAGAATCTCCATAGATAAAAACCTCCCATGGACTTCAATGGGACCCAACACTCCTTGAGTAACCCTACACAAAGTCCGATGCCCAATCAAATTGTTGCTAGGAAAGGCATAGGAAGGATAGTTCCCATAACTCTAGCAAATTAAGCTTAATTTAAACTCAAGCGAAACCAATTGATGCATTCAAGGAATCACTGAGACCCCCTACCATCCCGCGTGAGTTCAACTGATTCATGGTAATGAGACCGCAACTCCTTCTCCATCATCATTCGTCCTACACTTTCAGCGGCTCGTCAGCTTGGTAGATGAATAGCATACCTGATTCAATCAACTGCCCAAAACTCTACTCAGCCGTGTCTTGATTGTGACATGAGGAACAGTAACCACCCTGGTGTCGCCTGCCAAGAAGTACCACGCCCCATTTTGCCTCTGAAACTACCATCTAGAAAGAAGAGAAGTATAATTGATGCTAACCGCCCGGTATTTAATCTAGCTTTTTGCCGTTACCATAGAGATATATGTAACCCCCAGCCACGCTCTAGCCTAGTGTCCAGTCCCCCTTCGATACGATATCTTCCCATATACATATGGCCATCCTCCCCAGTCGACTCAAATCCCAAAACTCCCCCGAACCGCCTCCCCAAACCGCTCAATAGCCACCCCCATCTGCTCCTCCGACGCCGCCGCGTACGTCGTCCGGAAAAACAGGCCCGACAGCGGCTTGTCGTGCTCGGCGCGGAACCAGGACCCCCGGCACGCCAACACACCCTTGTCGATGCATGAGTCGAAAATCTCCTCCTCGAGCTCCAGGAGGGACTTGGTCGCCGCGTGCGGGTGGCGCGTGTGGTCGACCTTGAGCCAGAGCTGTTTGGTTCCTATCAGCAAATATACCTCACGAATCCGAAGCGATGTTTCAAAAGTGGGAGAAGGAAGGAAGAAAGAGATTGAAAACTCACAAACATCCCTGCCGCCGGCGGTGTCCAAGAAACCACCCCCTCCGGTAGATACCTCTCGCAAGCCGCGAGGATAGCATCGCGCCGCGCCCTGTACTCGTCCCTTAGATGCATGAGCCAACGCAGGTATCCGTCGTGACCCCACTCCTCGTCGAGCAGCTTGTAGAGGACCGCCTGCGAAAAGCCCGAGGGCCCCTGGCTGCAGCACTCGGCGTGCCGAATGTAGCGTTCGATAACTTGCTCACTGGCCGTGACCCAGCCCACGCGCGAGCCCGGCACCACCACCTTGCTGAACGAGTCGTGGCGCATGACGCGGCCGTCCGTGTCGAGGCTGAGCAGGCTGGGGATGAGGGTGCGCATGAAGTTCTCCACGTCGCTGTCATCATGTTCGCCGCTAGGGGCGGAGGAGACGCCGTTGGGGGTTATGGTCAATGTCGACGTCGTCGTCGATGACGATATCTCCTGCGCTTGCGCTGGCGCCCGTGTAGTCGAGGCTCCATTACTGCCCCCCTTTTGATACGGCTGCATCTGCAAGAAGTAATACGGCTCATCCTCAAAAATGAAGACATCATGCTTCTGACAAACCGCGTAGACCTCCCTGCGTCGTTGCTCGCTCTGCGTGGCTCCCGTCGGGTTCTGGCCCGAGGGAACCGTGTAGAGCACTCGAGGCCTGCGGGCGCCGCCCCTCGCCTCGGGGTCCCAGTTCGTGAGCAGCTCGTCCATCTTGTCGGGGAGGAGCCCCTGCTCGTCAATGGGGATGCCAAATACCCGCAGCCCCAGGGGCGCCGCCGTCTCGAGCGCCGTGCTGAAGCTGTACTCCTCGGTCAGGATCGCGTCGCCCCGCGCCCGGTCCCCGAACATGCGGTACGCCGCCTCGAGGCTGCCCGTGCTGCCAATGGTCAGGGCGCAGCGCCAGTCGCCGTAGGGGGGCTGGTGCACGAGCTCCGTGTGCTCAGTGACCCAGCGGAGGAGCTGGGCGGAGCCGATAGACTGGCCGTAGTTGAGGGCGATGGAGAGGTCCAGCACGCCGTCTTCGGTATCCCGGACGTCGTGCTTGCCGATGGTCACCTGCTTGAGGTTGCTGGTGTGACTAAACCCGCCGACGGGCGTGGGGACCTGCATGCTGAGCGACTCGAAGGGGAAGTTCTCAGCTGAGGGGAGGCCGCCGCCCAGCGAGACGAGGCCGGGCTTCTTGAGGTGCTTGGCAGCCTGCTTGAGCACGCAGGGTTTCCGCGCGGCTGATTCTGGACTCAAAATGTCTGGGAGAAACACAATGATTAGAGACACAAGAACAAACCAACCAATGGAGTGAAACTTCCCCATCAAAGGAGGGAATCGAGACGCCTCTCAATCAATGGGTACGTAGATAAAGACTCACGATCCCATCGTTTTGCCTTCGGCTTGTCAAAAGATTGCTGTGGATGAGAAGTCAGTACACATGCATTAACCATTGGAGTTGTATGAGTCCGTTTCCCATCAAGGTCACGATCATCACTCACAGGTGCCTTGAACATGTCACTGTCCGAGTACGACGCCGTCGGCGCATCCAACTTGCCGGCCTTGGCGCGACGGGCCCGGATGCCCGCGAGAGTGAGGGGCTCCGGCGCCTGCTTGCCGAGATGAACCTCCTCGGCGACCAGGCCGATGCCGCCCACATTGCTCGGACTCATGTTGTTGTTGGCGCCGTTGTCGTTCTGGTTGTGGTGGTTGTTGCTATTTCTCGACGACGAATGCGTCGTAAAGGAAAAAAGTCGTCGTCGTTGTGTCCCAGTAGTAGTACCAGCAGCTGTTGGTGTTGTTGTTGCTCTTGTAGACGTCCCGCCCGCAGAGGAGGTAGCAGCAGCGCCAGTAGCACTAGTAGCCGTAGATGATCTCCGCGTATGGGCGGCAACGGTGGCGGCGTTAGCAGTAGTGACTACGGCCGACGCCAATGTGATCGAAGTGGTGGTGGTTGGCGGCGTCAAGGTCGATATGGGGATCTGCAGTGCCAGTGGCGGTGGTGGTGGTGGAGTTGTCCTGGAGCTGGAGCTGTAATGACGGATCCGGGAATGGACGAGGGTCATGACTGACAGGAAGGGGGAAGCAGGCTCCCTTGATATACCAGCACCGAGCAAGATAGCTCTTCCAGTCGGTCCTGCAAGAATGACTGGACCCGAACTCTAAAACAGGGAAAGTGCCCTTGCCCGATCTTTCTTTTCTCGTCTCTCTACAGTATGCAGCTCAGCTTATCCGAGACCCGGCGGCCGAAACGAAATAAGCAAAAAGCAAACCCGATCATGTATTCATTACCAAATGCCTACAGGTACAGGCCAGAGGCTGCGCTCTAAAGCGAGAGGGCGGTCACGAGGTCGACGTCGTCCAACGAAGATCCCAGTCTCTGCCCAATAGCAGCTGGGCCCAGCCAACAATTGGCCCCATACGGCATACTTGACGCAGAATGCGATAACGGTAGCGGCGAGGCGCTCGAGGCGCATCCTTGGGATTGGCGGGGCAATCCGCTGATAAGCGGCCCTACCCAGAGCACCCAGAGCCCCAACTTGCACCAGTCCCGCCCATTTCTTATGCCGTAGCCGTAGCTGACAAAACAAATCCGGGGTAAAGGGCGTGAGATGACTTGGACGAGGCCCTCGATCGTCACAATTGAGCTTCGCCATTGGCTGCACCCCCACCAGGGGCTCGGGTTATGTTATCAGCAGTCATTTTTTCTACTTACATGCAAGTCACGATTCCGACGCCGGCATGGAGCTGTAAGCTGCAAGATAAAGCAGCGATATGTGTGACTGTTGAGTAGATCTTGATATTATATTATTTGGTCATGTAATCCAATGATCACCACCTCTGTTCCATGCTCAATGCTTATCCAATACAGTAGCAACGTGCCCATTGAAGGACAGCCTTCTCTATATGCTTTTTCCTGTTCTATGATATCGTAGCATCGTGTCCTTTCATTCGTCCAATCTTTGACGAGTAATTTCCAATCCCAAACGCCATTACTCCGTATCCCGCTTGTAAATGCATGCAAATAGTTCCATCTCTAAGCCACTTTGAAGCCTTGATCATCGTCCATCGCCAAGAGCCCAAGCCTACCACGACATAGCATTGAGGGCAAGCGTAGCAACACCGAACGCAGTAGTGATAACGAATGCGAAGTTGGGGCTGACCGCAGCCGACCCGTTGGGAATGACCTTACCCGAGGGCGTCATCCTCCAGCCCTCAGGCACGTCGTAGGACCCCGTGTAGACGGGGGTGCTCGAGGCCCGGCCGATACCACCGGCGGGAATCGTAGGCGAGCCGCCCGTCGGGGCGGCGGCCACCGCGTTGGTTGTCAGCGCACCGGCGCCGCCCTGGTTACCGTAGACCTTGCCGCCCTCGGCCACAATGGTTTCCCACTTGCCAGAGGTGTCGCCGTATTTGTACGACTTGCCCGTGCTGTAGTCGGTGACCGAGATGCTGCGGACGTACATGCTGAAGGGACCCTTGGAGAAGTCGGTGGGGCCGCGCGCCCAGCCCACGGTGCCCTGGGGGTTGATGGGGTCGCCGCCGGCCCAGGCGCCGAACTTGATCTGCATGGGCGACTGGGGGTACTGGCCAGCCTCGGCCTCGTCGTACTTCATCTGGCGCACGACGGTGCTGCCGACGGTCCAGACGATGCGGTTGGGGTCCCAGTCTATGACGTACTTGATGAACTCGGCCTGGTTGTTCTTGGCCGGGTTGAACTGTCCCCGGTTGTAGGAACCCGTGATGCCCTTGCCGAAGTAATTGGTCTGCACCTCATAGTCGTCCGACCCCAGCCACTCCATGTCGATCTCGTCGAGGTCGTCCGACTGCAGCACCATCGACGAGACGATGCCGGCGCCGGGGGCGGCCTTCATGTAAAACTCGACGCGGCCGAACATGATGTAGAAGATGGACTTCAGTTGGGGCGCGTCGCCGGATTTCGCTACGGTAAATTTGACGCCTTGTGAGTCGTAGGTCGGGTTGCCGCCGGACGGAACAAAGGCGTCGACTGCACCCTGGGTGAAATCAACGTTGATTTTCATGCCCAGTGCTGGGTTGGGCTTGCAAGCTGAGACAAAGCTGTCAGTACTCGAGGTCTGTGGGTGCATGCGGGCGAGAGAGCATAGAGTTGCGACAACTTACTTTGTTGGGTGGGATTGCAGGCCGACCATGTCTGAGCTGTCGCTTGACTGCTAAGCAGAGCAGTAGCAGCAGTAAGTACTGCTGCTGCCTTCTGTGTTGTGAAGAACATGTTGGCGAAAAGTGATATGTCCAAAAACAAGATAATAGATACAAAGAATAAATGGCAGCCCCCCTCAAAATTGTTGTTCACAGAACCCAGTTGACTTCCTGCCCAAAAAGCAGCTGGGATGGGGGTTAGTGGGTTGTGCGTACACCAGAGTCTACCGTACACGATACGATGGTGATGTCCCTTGGATCAACACGGCTCGTATGTAGGTGGATGGATTTCGAGGAACGAGGAGGTTTTGTCTGGCAATTGGAGAGCGAAAAGTAACAAAAATGGAAAGACAAAGGGCTCATCGAGTCCATCCACGAGCCTATTAAAAGACAAATGGTGGATGGAGATTGGTTGGACCAAGGAAAAAATAGGGTGACCTTACCCAGATGCCAGCCACCGACATTCGTGAGGCATCATCGTCATACGGGTCTGACGGCGCGTGCCCAAGCTTCTTGGACTCGGAACTTGGACGGAACCTACCTCTATCAGATCAAGGAAAAAAAAAAGGCACAGTGGGGGCGCCTGAGTATGATTGCAGGGGTTCTATCAGATGCGTAGTGTCTTGGGTGTGTGTCCTGCTGTCAGAACAGTTAAATTGCCCATCCAAGTCTCACCACGTATTCGACCGCATCGGCGGCACGGTAGCAGCAATGATGTGATGTGATGGTAGTGATAGCGGGCGCGCTGCTTTGTTTGTGCCAAACAAAAAAGTCTGGAGGTTGGCAAGTCAATTGGCCTTGGCGTCGTTTCCGGGGGAGGTGTCCCTCGAAGTGGGGTTCGAAGGCACCTAAAGCTCATGTTCTCAATGTTAGTGGTGGCTGGTCAGAAGGGATTGGAGCTAGGAGCTTGACCAGCTTCAAAGCAGGAATGGAGCCAAATGCAGGAAGGCGCTAGTAATCCTCGGTTGCGATTCCGCGAGAGGGACCCCTAAGAAGACCCAAGACTTGACCTCGCTCCAAATGCAGGCCGTATAACCGTAAGTCTATACAGCGGTGGCTGGCCAGTTTTAAGCTGTCGAGGCGGCAGCAGCAGCACAGTTGCAACTGTGGCACTTGGCTTGGTGCGCTACATACAACGTAGGACAGACAGGGAGCACCAAAAACTCGATGCCGCCTGCCGTTATGCCTGTGGGCTTCCCGCCCAACGCATATGCATATGCACGATGCCGCCCAGTGGGTTTTGGGGGACCTTTCCTTGACAAGAGCGCCTTCTTCTTGCCTTTCATTTTTTGCAGTCAGATCTACAGCCAGGTTGTCGTTAGTATAGATCACATGCATGCTGATCATGGCTGGGTCTGTCTGCCACTTCCTACCCAGATAGCGTGTGGTTCCAGGCAGACCCTAGCCTTTGCTTCTTAGTTAGCAGTATAAGTAATAGCTGAACAGCCCCCTCCATCCCTCCCTCAGCTGCGTAGTAGCAAACTTGAAAGATGGTGACCAGCCTTTTTTATGTCAGCTTGGGCTTCTTTCCCTGCTTCTATTCTGGATGGTCTGCACCGCACCACCTCTTTCGATGTCTCGGTATTTCTACTAGGTGGCTGCCTATTCCTGTCGTACAAGGTCCTGAGATACCGGCCCTGGCTCACCACAGCCGACGGCCCCAGTACTGTACGATGCCAAATGTCTCGGGACGCCATATGCCACGCGCTATGACGCCTCCCACGTTAGTTTGCTCCAGTAGAGCAAACATGACCCCCATCCATCGAGTTCGAGGGTTGGACTGTATGTACACAAAGAGCTCCTGACGATCCTCCGCTCGTGGAAATCAGCACGCCTCCTCCGGATCGTATGCCATGGTAAGAGCAGTCGCGCTCTTTCCCTCCTGGTGTTTCAAGCATTGGAAAAGCCATTTATCTGTTCCATACCGGCTATCGAGGGGTGGAATAGCATAAGCAATCCACAAATAAAAGGGGTTCTACAGCCGGGGTTTCTGCGTGCAGTTATGGAAGAGGTACAGTAAGACAGCCATCACGAAACCCCAACTTTGACCTAAACTTTTCAATTTTACTTCTTATAGAATAGCTAACAAAGGAAACCAATCTGAGGGCAGAATGCAAAAAGAACAAAAGAAAAGGTTTCCTGCATCAGCCGTGAATCGAACACGGGGCCCATCGATGGCAACGATGGATTTTACCACTAAACCACTGATGCTTCCATGGCGGAAATGAGTCGGAATGAAAGAATGAGAGTCTATTGAAATACAATTGATTTCATTCAATAAGCCATCTTGATCTTCACTCACTTGGTGGGTGGTCGACAAATAAATCTTGATAGGCGGGCTGTGCCTGTCCTTTTGGGGCCCCAAGTGCGATTAGGGGCATAGCATGAAGAGGAATCAGCTCGTCGTAAGTCCATGTCCGACGCAACTACGATTACTGGAGATATACTTCAACATCACTATCTAGTCAATACATAGGTGTCAGACATCACAGGAAGCAGACGAGACCATATCAATCAACCATCGGATGTAAAGTTGGGAACTTTCGAGTTATCCTCATTCATTTATCTTTGGCAAAAAAGAATATGATGTGCTCTTTCGGCTTTGTACTCCGATGGGTATAGACCATATGACAGGACGACAGACATTAAAGGGGAAAAAAGTACAAGCTGAAAAAAAACACAGCAACCTGACAAGAACCAGTTTTTCCCTCATCATAATAGGTGGTTTAAAAAATAAATCAGAAACAATAAAAACCAATTGCTTAGTTGACCAAATCTTCCATGCAGATTGTCATGATGCGTAATCATCTCGTTCGTACGTGGGCGGTGGCGGTGGATGTGGGTGAGAGAGTGAGTGACAACACTGCGTGTTATAGAGAGTGTGGGAGTGGGTATAAGATGAGGAGGGAAAAGGAGGAGAGTCATTAAGTTCGTCGGGTCGTGTGAAATCATTAGGCAGCAGCCTCAACGGCGGCGGGTGCGGCCTGGCTCTTGATCTCCTTAAGCGCCTTGAGCTCGTTGTTCAGGCTCTCAATCTTCTCCAGGGCCTCCTTCTTCTCCGCCTCGGCCTTCTCCAGCGCCGACTTAGACTCGGCGGCAGCCTTCTGGCTGGCCACGGCCTTCATGACGACCTCCTTCTTCTCAGCGTAGGCCTTCTCCACAGCCTCCTTCTTCTCCGCCTCGAGCTTCTCGACAACCTCCTTCTGCTCAGCGGCAGCCTTCTCGGCGGCCTCGGCCTTGGCGGCAGCCTCTGCCTTCTCAGACTCAGCCTTGGCGAGGGCCTCCTTGTGCTCGGCAGCAGCCTTCTCGAGAGCGGACTCCTTCTCGGCGGTAGCCTGCTTCAAGTTGGCCTCGGCCTCCTCGAGCTTAGCGCTGAGCTCAGAAGCGGCATCACCCTTCGACTCAAGCTCAGAGACCTTGGCCTCGAGGGCCTTCTTCTCCTCGACTTGCGACTCGAGCTCAGAAACCTTGGACTCAACTGACTTCTTCTCAGCCTCGAGCTTCTCCAGGGTCGATTCCGACTCCTTGAGCTTGGCGCTGAGCGCAGACTGGGCCTCGTCCTTGCTGGAGCTCTCAGACTCAAGCTCGGCGATCTTGGACTCGATGGCCTTCTTCTCGGCCTCGAGCTTCTCCAGGGCCGACTCGGATGCCTGAAGCTTGCTGTTCAGGGCGGAATGGGCCTCGTCTTGGCTCGAGGTCTCGGACTCGAGCTTGGAGAGCTTAGCCTCGAGGTCGGCAACCTTGGAGGCTTCCGACTCCAGCTCAGCAATCTTAGCCTCGATAGACTTCTTCTCCTGGAAAGACCGTTAGTGAAAAGTAATATTGTATAAAAGTCAGGTGTACTTACCGACTCGGCGGCGGCCAGCTGTTCCTTGGTCTCGGCAGCCTCGCTCTTGGCCTCGTCTACCAGCTTCTGGAGCTCGGCAGTCTTGGCATCGAGGGAGTTGCGCAGGGTCTCGAGCTCCTCTTCGGAAGCCGCGATCTTGCTCTTGGCGTCAGCCTTGAGCTTATCGAGGTCCGCAGCGTGAGCAGCCTCGGTGGAGGCCAACTCTTCCTTGGCCTTGGCCACTTCGCTTTGGGACTCCTCGGAGCGCTTCTGGAGATCCTCGAGCTGCTTGCGCAGGGTCTCAGTCTCGCCCTCAGTAGCGGCAGACTTGCTTTGGGACTCGGCGGCCTCGGCCTTGACCTTCTCAAGCTCGGCCTTGGCAGCCTCTTGGGCCTCCTGGGCTGCCTCAAGGTCCTTCTGGTACTTGGCCAGGTCGGCGCGAAGCTTGTCGAGGTCTTCCTCCAGAGTCTTGCTCTTGTCGTGGGCGTCAGCGGCCTCCTTCTTGGCGGCCTCGACGTCGCTGGCGAGGGCCTCGTGCTTCTGCTTCCACTCCTCGACAGCCTTCTGGGCAGCGTCAGAGTCGGACTTCAGCTGGTCGTGTGCCTGTTGCAAGCTGTTGAGCTTCTCCTGGGCCTCGGCGAGGTCCTTCTTGGCCGAGGCCAAAGCCTCCTCTGACTGCTTGGAGGTCTCATCGGTGGCTCCCTGCAGGGAGGCAATCTTCTCTTGAGACTCGGCGACGGCCTTCTTCTGCTCCTCCAGAGTGGACGTTAAGGAAGAGAGCTGGTCGGCGAGTTTGCTGTTCTCCTGCTGGAGGGTCTGGTACTTCTCCTCGGAAGCGGCGAACTTCTGGTTCACGGTGGTGAGCTCCTCGTTCAAAGAAGCCTCGAGAGACAGGCGCTGCTCCTTGGCGTCGGCAAGCTCCTGCTTGGTGGCCTCGAGCTCGGTGGTGGCGGTCTGCTTGGCGGACTCGAGGTTGCTCAGCTTCTCCTCAAGCTCGGCGATCTGGGCCTTGGTGGTGACGAGCTCCTGGGCGCGGGAAGTGGCGGCCTCCTCGGCATCACGGGTCTGGTCTTGGGTGCTGGAGCTCGAGTTGTTCAGCTCTTCTTGGAGCTTCTCAATCTGGGCTTTGCTCTCGGCCTCGAGGGTCTCGATCTTCTTTTGTAAAGACTCAATCTGCTCGGAAAGAGTTTCGCACTCGTCCTCCTTGGCGGTCAGGGCCTTCTTGCGGGCATTGATGGCCTCGTCGCGCTCGGTGATACCCTTCAGAAGAGCGGCCTTCTCCTGCTCGGTGAGGCCACCCTTGGCGAAACTGGAGAGCACGTTACCCATTGTATGGAACTTGCTGGTGTGGGGTCTGCAACTACTGGAAAATTGCGATGGAGGGGTAAAAGGAAAAAAGAGAGGAAGCGGCAACAACTTCAGCAAATGGGAAGACTGATGCAACGAGCAAAGACGAGGGATCTAAAGCAAATCCCTTCCTTTGGCGATTCTGGGGGGATTGGGGTAGAGTCGAAAAGAGGTGAGAGGGAAAAAGTAGGTGAAGAAGACCTCGAGGCGAGCTGTTTGCAAAGGTTGATCGACTACCTTTTTTCAGTTTATGACTTTTAGGTAGCTGTACCCAGCCGAGCAATGCAGAGCAGAAAAAAAATGCTCCTGCCCCGTTAATTGGGTCGCTGTGGTGATAAAATGAGGGACCGTGCAGGAGGGGACTTATTTTTTAGAGGAACCCGAGCTTTTAGTGAGGGACGACGACTTTCTAATGGAGGGGAAGCTGGTAAAGCGACGGACTTGGCTTGACCTTGACAGTGCGTGACAGGGCTTGGAACAAATGCTCGTCTGCTACTGCCTATTGAACCGATATGACTGACAGTTGGTTCCCGCCGTGGTGGTGGTGGTGACAGGCTGGCCGAGTTTCAGTGTGGCAGCTAATAATTCGGTACTTGAATAATTTTGAGCTGTGAAGCCTTGAATCTGTGAATCTGCGAAGCTATCTGTAAAGCCGAGAATGAGGGGTGATAGGATGATGAGGAGGGCTGCGGTGACTGTTGATGACAGGTCCGGATGTGGCAGCTTCTTACTCGTTGGCCTCACGGCTTCACGTACGAGTATGAAATTTTCAGCATGTACTGAGCAGAGTGTACTTGGCCTACTTGCTACACCATCTACCCATCCATCTGCACTGCATGAAAGATTCGTACAAGCAGCAAATCTAGGTGAATGGGGAAAGGCTCGTTGCCGAATGGGAAGAGCGGTGGGCGTTGGTACGGGCCATCCGACGATGCCTTTGCCTGCCTCTGCAGACCTGATATGCAGAATATGTGGGCTTGCAGGCTGTCTAGCGCCAGCGAGAAGCAGCGAAAAAGTCCGGTAGAGCCTGTGAGCGACACGATGGGAGGATGGCTGGATGGGGCACCAGGAATAGTTCCCCATATGCCACCATCCCTCTCAGTAAATATCCACTATCACAAGCTGCACAAGTAGGCAAGCTGGACAAGCGCTCACAAAGAGTCGACACCCCCCTGCCGATGCAAGGAACATAGCTTTATCGCGCATTTCCGTTCACATTAACCATTCATTCCTACTTCCCAGCAGCGTACCATGCTTGGCTTTATTGGTTGTTCTTTGGATGTTTATGCCCAGGATGTGGGCGGACAGAAACAAACAAACAAACAGGCTGCTTGCAACCATTTACCTACCTAAGGTATGCTCCTCCTAATCTTGACTTCTATGGCAAGAAATGAAACAAGAGTCCGGCAAGCGGAAGTGACTGCATGAACGAGGGGACCCTGAGCGGACAGAATAGCCAGCCAATCAAAGGAACCCGGATCTGCATTTGCTTCTGGCATAACATCCTCCATACCAAAACCTTTGGCAGGAGAAACACGGGCGTAGTTGGTGGCAGACAGCCACCTCCCCCCCACGTTGGTGTTGAGCCCGTGCTATGGTCCATGGTTCGTTGGTTTGTTCAGGGGACCCCGCCAGCATGCAGCTGCCCATCCATGCCCATGCCCGTGCTCGTGCTTCGTTACTTGCCGCCTCGCTCGCCTCCCTGCCCTCGAAAAGCAGTGTGAGCATTGAAGTAAGACAGGCATGAAAGCACAGATGGTGGGTTACATACAACTAACTGAATGCAGATTGCAAGATATGTAGCTCAAGATAGCGCAGATGGATTGGATGTTAGTGATATGCTAGGCCAGTAGTTTGCCGATGAATGGATCAATCGGTGAAAGAAAGAAAGCTATGCTACTACTATGCTATGCACTGCAGTGCAGCCTGTGCTTCTTTTTCTAGAGCTTCTTCTCCCCCCTACATACCTACTTGTATGGGCCGATGCCAACTCCACTACGTCATTTCGAGAAACCCGGGTTGACGGTGAAGGGGGCTTTGGAGTTTGGACCGTCGAGCGGTCTGATGTTCATCAGATGGAAATCTCGAATCCTTCCTCGCCCCCTCCCACCAAGGCCCCCTTCTCATGCTGGGGGACGACGGGGACCCAACCCAATCCCACATCGTCTGAAAGACGAGCCCAGACAGCCCAGCAGTTCGGAACCGCGGATACCATGACGTTGAATGGTGGAGTGGCTGGCATCTGAAGGTCTGTTTTTCTTGCGGACTACTGTAGAACCAAACTCTGTTTTCAACCTCAACGTCGAAAAGAGCAAATTGCTTTTTTCCCGATGGGGAAGGGGAACCAAAAGAAACCAAAAAACCACGATAATACCGATACCCGTAGCGCGGATAGGAGCCAGTTACCCAGCGCATGGGGCCCTCAACGGAAAACCGTGACAATGAGCAGCATCCAAAGCGGCTCCAAATATCGAACGGGTCGACCTATGTAAGTCTACCCGGCTAAAGGATAATTTCAATGGGCCGATCTTGATGATCTTGATTTGCCGCATCCGAACCGACGCCGTCTCCAAGTGCCAGTTCAAGGCTCTCTTTCCCCCCAATTCCTCCCCTTTTGCGTGCCTGGCAAGCTGGGTGCTGCTTTTCTTGCTTTGCGGCGTGGCTGTGTAGCCAACTTCCGCACGTCGGGCGCGACGTAGCGCGTGTTTTAGAGTTGATCTCTTCCGTACCGGCGGTTTTGCTAGGCCCGGAACCGACAATGATCACCAAAAGACCAGCTGCAGCTAGAATACCAAATCTTAAATAACATCATTCTAGGTGGAGGATTCTGCCGTCAATGGGGCCATGGCGGCGGCCTCATTGCGAAGAGGAAATAAAGATAAGAAGCCACTGGATGTCGTCTTTTGGTTCATGATGTACTTGCTATCCCATTTGCCATGTGAATCTCGTATTTGTGTATTTGGTTACTCTTCTCCATTGCGCGTGCTTGCGTGTCCGGGTTTGAGAAAAGGTGATCGACAAACCAACTCCCGAGACCCCCAAGGAGTGAGACGGCAAGTCATGTACATAATTCGACGAGATATCCGCGACCCCAATGTCCGCCACTGTCAGTATCCGTCATTCTTCTCCTACGTTCCTCGACTACCTGTATTAACACGCATACCCATCGCCAGACATAACAACCGGACACATCGTCGCCAGCGTCGTGGGCTCCATCGCCTTCGTAGCCATGATCTGCGCCGGAACCTTCTTCATCCGCCGGCACGTCCAGCGCAAGAAGAAGCGTGCGGCCTTGAACGAGGAGGCCATGCAGAGCGACTCCTCGAGCGAGATGCCGGCCATTAAGGACCATGAGCACAGCCCCATGCGATCGATAGAGCCCGAACCCATGGCGTGGTGCGACGGCGACGGCAGTTTGAGGGACCCCAGCCACCGGCAGCTGGAGATTCTGCAGGGGGCCGCCGACACCATCGTCAATGTGAAAGCAACCGACCTACGGACGTCTTCCTCGTTGGGCAACTTACGGGAGCTGGAGGCGGCATCTCGACTCGACAGGCCTGTTGAGCTGCCCACAACTGCAATAGACTCACAAGAGCTTGACGCTACTTCTGTCAGAACCGTCAACCAAAGAGCCGAGCTGCCTGGAAATAGGAGTGAACTTGAAACCGGAATCCTACGATACGACGAAAGGCCTCCGCGGAGCTCGCATAGCCACTACCGAGATGTCTTCGTCGACGCCCCGGAGAGAATGACGCCGCGAAACAGCACGGACGGTGGAAAACGACGACCGCAACCCGCCGAACTAGGAGCGACTTGAGAGACGTATGGGTACTGCGCAGAATGTAAACCCAGCTGCTGCGGTTCTCACTCACCATTCGCCTCGACTCCACTGAGAAATCCCTCTCGTGGAACCTGCTCAAGCACTTAAAGACACGGGCTTTGTGCCATGAACGAGCAAGAAAGGGAAAACGGGCTAGCTTACCAGACTAACTCGCATCGCAGTTATGCGAAGTCACGACGTACCTCATAAGAAGCAAAAGAGCCAGATTCGGCTTGGCGCGACTGTTGGAGATGCCTCCACACAGCCCGGCTACTGCACCACGGTCCTTACGATCGAGCGCCCGTGTTGTCGACGTTGCCTTCGTAACAACACTCCATGTAATGCCGCAAGACCGTGAGCTGAGAAGCTATCGCTTCCAGCCAACGCAATACCGGATCCCACCAGGCAGTGCTGCTGGCGCGGCATGCTTCCATGCCGAGCAAAATCCGTGCGCTTGCTGTCACTCGCATCCGAATAGCAACCGAATCAGCACCAGCAATGAGTATCAGCCACGCGGCCAGTTTCCGCCGCATACCGAGAGACGGGGAATGAGACGAGGAGAGAGATGCGACGAATAGAACACGAGCTGAGAAGAGTAGTGTGGAAGACCTATTCGATCGAGTACGGAAATGACCGATGATGGTGGTAGATAGTTAGAGTGCTTCGATCAACTGGATTGAGAGCACTAGTATTGAAACCCTCTGATGAGAACAAGACTGATTGTTGGGGCTCCAAACAAGTCTTGAGAGGACATAGGGGTTGTTTTGTTGGGCTTAAATCGAAGGGCCAGGCAGACAGATCACTCGTCCTCCCGCTGCATCACGCCCCTATTTCCCCGTATATAAGTAGTTACCAAACGCTTTGAGCGCGGATTAAAACGTGGGCACATAAAACTCGCAGTCGCCTTCTTCACCATCATCCGGGTCATAGTCATAATAGTCCGTGTCATCGTCATAGCCATATTCATCCTCACTCAGATCTTCGACATCCATATCCCACTCATCCTCCTCCTCTTGAGGCCAAACCTAATCCCATTCCTTGTCAAGTTTATGGTCAAAGACCAAGCCGTAATTCGCGCGGGACTTCTGGATGACGAAGAGGCGCTCGAGAGACTCGGCGGACCAGTTCTTATAGAACCGCTCCCTCAGGACCGCTTCCGGCGCAGCGAGGAACAAGAAGTACTGGCCTTCGTAGCGACGAATCAAGCCTGCGATGCCGATGTCTAGCAAGTTCCAATATGTGTCTTTCTCCTCCCCATCTTTGGTCCTGACTTTCCGGCTCACCCAGTCTTCTTCAATAAACTTGCCTTTTCGAAACTCCAGCAAGCCACGGATCTCCTTCAGCGCGGGCGGGGCAACTTCCGCGAGCGTGGCCGCGCTGCGGCTATCGCCATTGGGGCCGGCCCGACTCTTGGCATCCTCGGACTCCTTCATGAGCTCAAACAGCATGACGCAAAACAACCCTTTCGTCTCTACGTATTGGTCGGGGTAGTGCGGGCGCAGAATGAACAATATGCGCTCAGCAAGCTGGTCGACAATTCCCATGGAATGAGTCCAGTCGAAATGGAGGACGACATGCTCACTCCGAAGAAAGACGTCGGAAATGTTAAGTATATCGGCGACTATAGCATTAGGGAAGTCTGTATCTTCGAGGATGGCGTTCTTCATGTCTTTCAGGTAATCATCTAGTACCGGCATTTGACCAAAGAGAGAGTTGACATCGTCCAATCTCTGAGGGTCGTTCAACCAACGCATGAGATCCAACAGCACTACATCGTCATCCTTGGCATACCCTCCTAAGGAACTTACAAGAAAGTTGCCTATCGGACAATGATTCCGAAGAAATCGCATCGTATCGAAAGACGGCTGGATCGTTCTCCCTGTGCGCTTCATTCTTTAGAGAGTCTCCGTCGACACACCACTAGCTATGACGTATTTGGATGCTGTCTCACTAATCGAGGTTCGTAGGCCGCCGGAGAAGAGACGATCCACATCTTGGTGTAGCAACAGGAACTCCATGTCGGGCCAAGCTGTTGTGTCCGGGTACACGAGCTGGCACAATTTGTAAGGATGGATCATGAGCATCAATACCTGAACTCACTTGTCCATGTCCAATACTCGGCCGTAAATCTGCAAGCGTAGGTTGTAGAGCATGATGCCACACCGGAAAGGGTTGTATTCCAGATAAAAGTCGGGATCCCCTTGAAGCGAACGAGGAGGTTCCGGGCCCATTTGACCTCCGCGCGCCGGCTCAGTCAAGGAACCAGAAGCCTGCTCCTGAAGCTGTTGAATCAGTCGAGCCAGGTCTTCGGCGTGAGGAGGCTCAGGTAGAACAGGTGGATTGAACAGCTCCATGGGTCATTTTTTAGAATTCTTGACGATCATTGCAACATGTCTTTGGAGTTCGAATGAACCAGAGCCAAATACACCAGCTGGATGGATCCTCAAATGGTCGTTGGTGGTGAGAAGGCACTGAACCCAAAGAGTGCCCAGATCGGTACCGTCTTGGTCTGTATAGCCACACGGACACCTCGTTATAAGTTCGAAGTACGGTTTAGTGAGGTTTTCTAATCGTTCTGATTCGGGCATTCGTGGAATTCGTGTCGGGTCCACAAGACCAGCTTCGTGGTACATGAGGACCATCAAGAGGGTCCATGTCGGATGTGGAAGCAGGGAACCTCTTTGGACGTTCGACGGAGTTCTCGAGGCTCATCTCCAATTGGCGTATTAACTGGATGGCCAGGTTGGATTGCAAAGATAGTGTAGTAAGCGAGGCATGGCCTCCTGGTAGATATTCCCAGTGATCGTCGATCCACTTGTGGGCTTCGGACAGCTGGATCCTGAAATAACAAATGGCAAGGAAAACGTCGTGCTCGACCTCATGCTCTTCTCTCTGAATCTTGACGTTGAATCTGATGGGCAGTGTGTCGCCTCCGTCATCGGCGGAGAATGAATTGGGTAGGTTGGGATTACCCGATAAAGTCTCACTTAAGTTTTCGTCGTGGATGGCCGTAACCCAATTTTCTAAGGAACCAAGCCAGCCAATCTCAGTTAAATCTGCACTGGCCGTGTCTGGCCTAGTGATATTCCGTGCTTGCTCAAGAGGAACGAGAACCTCCCAGTTTGCCTGGAGGATATCGGCGAAATGTCCTGTATATCTGTTCTTTCAGTGCTTGCGCGTGCTGGCATAGTGCCAGCTACAGAAGGAGCGTCGGCTCTTATGGCGCGATCGAAGAGGCGGTTGAGTAGCTGAGTGTGGACTTCAGGCTTGTGTGCCGCGATGGCTTGGGCCATGGGTACGAACTGGGAGACAGGAATGATGTAGCGAGGCGGCGCGGGCTCTGGGCCAAGGGGCTTGATATCCAAGCCGCATTTGAGGGCGTTCTCGGTCAGCCATGATGCGACAGTGGTGGTGTCGTCCTTGTACTGCCTGTACATGCCAAGGAAGACGTCTATCGGGGGGCCTGGGCTGTCGTCTGGTGCCATACGTATATGTGCATGCGGGGGATCGTCAAGCAGTAGATGAGGAAGGTGCAAAGGAGGGAGTGTGAAGCTTGACGCCGATCAAAGTGCCCATTGGGATGGATGGATTTATATGGCCGCCATCTCCCACTGTATGTACGCTGTACGGGTCTGTCTTCACGGCAACAACCACTAAGAGGGACGGGACGGGACGAGACGGGACCCTTGTTTTTGCTGGGGTATTGGCTCCATACTTGGACGGGCATCCGGTATTGAGATCTTCTTTTGCTTGTTTTCTTTTCGGCCAACTCAAGAAGTAAGCATGATATTCCGTCACATTATGCCTACTTTTCATCTATGAGAACACAAGGTGGTTGAGTGAAGCAACGAAGGAATGGACATTGTGATCAGACCGCAATCACTAAAAATGGCTGGCACGCAGCGGTCAGTGCCCCCACCTTCCATGCAAACCACTAAAGTTAATTCACCTGGCAGAAGCTTGACTTGGAATAAGGCACATCTGGAATACACCAAATGTTCTGGCAACAAATGTGACTAGGTACAGATGCAGCATTCACGGGCATAATCGCATTTTGCGCCTCGTCTATTTGGCTTCAATGCGCCAGATATCTAACATGACATCATACGTTCGTCTTCCTATTGACTGCATGTCCGGGCCACTCCATATGATACCCCCGAATCCTCCCCACACATCGTACCCACCGCTTCCACGACAAGGAAAAGAAGGAAGAAACCATTACTCTGGCATTCAATACCTACCTCAGGGCTTGGGGAAATTGCTCGCGCTCTGCTGTTGCTCCTTCGGGGGAAACGATGGTATAAATATATACTCCGTATTCATGTGCTGGCGTGATGTAGTAACTAGCTGCTGTGCGTGCAGGAGTTCCATTTCGGCATTCGACATGCGTAGTCACACATACTGCCAGATCCCGGCAGAACTTAAGGGGATGTCAAATCACTTGCTTGGCACCCAATTTGCACTGCATTCTAGACTGCTAGCTTTCATTCTCTCGCTGGACGGAAGCAACGAGCATCCCAATCGCCGAGTCCCTCTCGCTTAGGATCGATCTCTCCCGCCATATTACCCGCAGGCCGGTGGGGTTGCTGCCGCTCAAATCAGCTCCCAGCTCTGGTATCCAAGTGGTGTAATGGGCAGATCATCTTCCAATATATAATATCGTGCCGCCCCGGTGGTGCTGCTATGCTTGCACACCCCTCTTGCCCTCCGTTCCCCTCACGCCTTCCAGGTTACATCGCGGCAACGAGAGCTGCCGCAGCTGCTTCGGAGAATTCCCCGGATTGGTGGCTTCTTATTGGGCCGTGAACCTTATAGCCGTATCATCAGATCTCGCTCCGTCCTCCGGAGATTTCTCGCCGATCCGGGTAAGCAAGCAGAAACATCTTAAAAGTGGGATGGATGATGGGGTCTTTCGTTATCGCGGCAAAAGCATACTATCCCGGAAGCTGCAATACGACCCCGCCGCGTCCCTCCGGGGGCGATGCGGGCGCATACAGCTGGGCCAAAACTGGCCATCTATATAATTACAGACAAGCCGCAGGGTATGGGTCTGCATGATGTCTATGGGTTCGTTAATCCACATAATTTTGGCCTAGAGTTCCTTCATCGTGGATAAATCAATATGAAGTTCAACCTTCTTGCCGGGCCATTTCTGGTCAGTATCGCACTCGCTACAGACCTCTACCTATCCCCGGACGGTTCAGACAAAAATGCAGGAACGTCAGCCAGCCAAGCTTTCAAGACCGTCACCAAGGCCAAAGACGCTGTCCGCGCCGAGCTGGGTAAAACCCTGAGCGAAGACATCAACGTGCACATCGCAGCCGGGATCTATCCTCTTACCGCGCCTCTCAACTTCACGACCGCCGACTCGGGCAAAGACGGGCACAAAGTCAACTGGCTCGGCGAGCAGGGCTCCGTCTTCTCCGGCGGCTTGCGAGTAACAAACTGGACCGCCACGGGTAACAACGGCATCTACTCTGCGCCCGTCCCCGCGGGCACGCAGTCGCGCAACCTGTTCGTCGGGGGCAAAGCGGCCAACTACGCGCGGCGCAAGATAGCCAACCGCAAGGACTTCAGCTACACGAGCACGTCCATGAAGTGGACCTCGGGCAACTACGACTGGCTCCAGAACACGCAGGGGATCGCGGGCGCCGAGGTCCGCTTCATCTCTTCGTTTACCGATCGCTACGCACCCATCGTCTCCGTCAAAAATCGCGAGCTCGTCATGAAGCAGAACAGCTGGGCCAACCAGATCATCGGCTGGGACACCGTGTCGAGCCCTTTTGCCGACTTCGGGGTCTGGGTGCAGAACGCCCTGGCCCTTCTGGTGGAGGGCGGGCAGTTCTACCTGGACTCGCAGGCGGGCAAGGTCTACTACAAGCCCCTGGCCGGGGAGGACCTGAGCAAGCTGGATACGTACCTGGGGGTGCAGGAGGTCCTGATATCGATCAGCGGCTCCTCGTACGACAACCCGGCACACGACATCACCTTTCAGGGGCTCACATTCTCCCACTCGACGTGGCTCCGGCCGGGGCAGTTCGGGTACGCCGACCAACAGACCGGTGGCTACATTGGCGAGGACAAGACCTACCCCGAACACGAGGCGACCCGGCCGTTCTGGTGGCAGATGCCCAGCGCCTTCCAGATCAGCGCCGCGGCCAAGGTGAACCTAACGGGTTGCAGCTTCACCGCCATCGGCAACGGCGGGATCGGCGTCGGCAACGACCCCAATGCCCACCTGTCCAAGATCGGCCTCGGCGCCAGCGACGTCTCCATCACGGACGGCTACTTTACCCAGGTGATGGGCAACAGCATCAGCGTGGGCGGCATCCAAGCCGAAGCGCACCACCCGACCACCGAGCGGCAGACCGTGACCCGCATCAACATCTCGGGCAACATCTTCACCAATAACTCGGCCCTCTTCAGCTCGACGGTGCCCATCTTCCTGTCGTACCTGCAGTACTCGACCGTGTCGCATAACGATATCTACGAGACCCCCTACTCGGGCATTTGCCACGGCTACGGCTGGGGTTCCAATGACGCCGGCGGCAGCCAGGAGTACGTGAACCGGGGGCTGTACAAGTACCAGCCGAAGTACAGCACGCCAACGACGTTGAAGAACAACATCATCGACGGCAACCTGGTGCATAGCTACGGGCAGAGTCACACGGACCTCGGCGGCGTGTACACGCTGTCGACGAGCCCGTCGACGTACGTGACCAACAACTACGTGTACGACTCGGGGTACTGGGGCCTGTATAACGACGAGGGGTCCAACAGCTACATACAGCTGAACAACATCTTCTTTGGTAACCAGGGCTGGTACGTCGCCAACCGCAACGGGCCCATGCATACGGGCAACAACACCCTTATCGATAACTACGGCAAGTCGGGCCAGGCCCTCGACGGCAAGCCCAACGGCTCCGGCACGCAGGGCGACACCTACCTGCGCAACTACATCGTGTCAGACATCTCCAAGACCTCGGCCGAGGCCCAGAAGAACGCCTACCGCTCCGGCGTGCTGCCGGGCCGCCGTGCGGGCCGCCCCATCACCAACGACGCGCGTCTGGCGGACGGCTGGGTCTCGCTGGCCTCGACGACGTCGGGCAACGGCCGACTGCTGGCCGTCAACGTCAGCAACTTCGATGATGTCGAGTACACGGGCGTTGCGTTCCAGGTAGCGACCAGCAACGGCGGCACCCTCAAACCGGTCGATGTGCCGACCGCTATCCCAGCCAACCGGTTCGTGCTTGCTACCTACAGCGTCTCTGGCAACTCGAACCCCAGTGTTTCGGCGACGGTCAAATACACGAACCCGCGTCTCGGCGCGGCCCGGACACTGACGGCAAGCGGGCAGGTGAGGCTGTGACGGAACTTTGGTGCTGGAGTGCTGAGGTTGGGTTTAACATAAGCCTCGGAAAGGGGATGCGCCCTATGCTTTACAATTGCCATGGCTTATCCAATCAGATTACATTGATCAATCGAAACTTTTATGTCTTGACTGGTGTCCTAGTATGCAATTGCAATCACAATCTCTCATAAAGCAGCGCCACATACTACATCTAACAAAACACCCTAAAGATCTGATACCTTCTTATGTCAGAAGCATGTTGTAACTCCACTCCTTCTCCGGCACGTCCCGATACTTAATGCTAGTAGGATGCTTCGTGCGCGCCGGCAAGACGCGACGGATATACAAGTCGCCCACATTGATAGCCTCATACCTGCGCGGGTTCTCCCCGCCATTCTCGTCGTAGCAGCACGGGAGCACCTCGAGGTCCACCTCGGGCCCGGGCGTCAGGAAGAACGGCAGCGAGTAGCGCTCCCGCCCCGTCTTGTTGCGCACGCGGTGCACTGTCGCGGGGTACCGCCCGTTGCTCTGCCGCTCCAGGTACTGCCCCACGTTGCAGACAAAGGTGCCGGGCGCGGGTGGGGCGTCGACCCAGCGGCCGGCCTGGTTCAGGACCTCGAGGGCGGGGACATCGTCTTGGAGGACTAGGGTGAGCCCTTTGTATCAAATGTTTGGGTCAGTCGGTTATCACTTTCATACTGAGAAGGGCGATAAATTCTAGTTCGAGAAGGACTTGCTTTATACGTCCACGATGGGAAAGGGAAGGAAAATAGGTCAGATATCTTACAAGAGAAGTCAGCATGGGCACCAAGGCCCACATGCTCTTCAGTAGACGACACGGGCGTCGGCGGGTAGTGCAGCGGCCGCATGCCCGTTATGGGGAACCGGAACATGGGGTCGAAAGCATCCTCATCCAAGCCGAACCCCAAAGCAAAGACGCGCACGAGTTTCAAGGCCAAGGGCAACACGTGCGCATAGTAGGCGTACAGCCCCTCGCGCCACCAGGGGGCTTGCGGGGGCCAGATATTCTGCGGTTGGGTAACGTGCGGTGGCGGCCCTGGCTCGCCTGTCTTGCCCGTGTAGTCTTGCTCGGGTTCCAGGTAGCAGTCGCCCATGGTGAAGGCTTCTTTGATGTCTACATACAAGGTCAGATGGTACAGTTAATAAGTTAGTCAGATGTTTCTTCCTCGAAAGAAACAAAAAAGAAAGGTGAATGCCAGTGAGAGTAGAGCGGAGAGAGGAGAGAGGACTGACCTCCTTTCGTCCGCGGATCCAAGTTTGTCTCCATCATGGGCTCGTACCCCCGAATGGCCGGGTTCTTGTGCGCGTTCGCCTCCATCTTGGCTTCGTGGTCGAGGGCGAAAAAGCGCCGGAGCAGCGCAAAGGTCTGCTGGACGACCTCGTCAGGGACGCCGTGGTTCTTAATGTAAAAGAAGCCGCAACTCCGACACGCGTCGCTGATCTCGCGGGCAATGCGCTGCCGCTCTGTTGAGGACTCGTCGTCTAGACCCGCGAGATCCACGGTGGGGATTGAGGTGAAGGATGACGATGAGGCCGTGTCATCCAAGACTTCGCGGTAGGTCGCTTCGGACCCGGAGTGGAAGTAGACATACTTCTTGTCCTGGCGCATGTCGTATCTCAGCTTGAAGACCCTGGTCTCATTGGAAACTAGGAGCTAACTCATGCTCAGGGTTTTGACTTACATGACCGGGTATGACCGCAGGCTGAGCCGACGAGACTGGAGCGAGAACTTCTGCCATTTCAATAGAATATTAAGTCTTCTCATTCAAATAAAAAAACCCTCTCACTTATGATGAGTGAGTCTTTCGTTTCGAGAATCAGTATCTGGACTGGTCCTGTATGAAGAACCCCCCAATACCGGAGGGTTCCCCGCAATCCCCACCCCTCGGGGGACGCTGCACGCGATAGCCGGGTACCGTTAGTGTCGCAAAGATGGCCGACGGGATTCCCCTATCTGATTAGCACCCCTGGCTCCGATAGACACACGAGCGGGGGATGTCACCTGCACTTCCAGTAACTGGGGATCTGAACAAGAATTCCGTTGATCGATCGGGCGTTAATGATAACACCTCGGATCTGGACGAACGCATCGTAAATGTTTACCGAAGTAGACTTTCAACTTGTACCATAGTGATAGATCCTGCTTTCATACAAGATATACAGTAGTTTGATACATTGTGATTTCGCGGATCTCCAGAGCACTGCGTGTCTTCAAATCGCACAATCGCAACATGGCTCTCTCCCTATCCCACTACGCCAAGCACCTCTTCGCCTCCTCCTACCCCAAAGACGACCGCCCAGCCTTTTTCCTCTGGCACCCCCGGGGCACCTCGCGCGCCGAGAAGAAGCTGCTGTTCAAGATCGACTTCTTCATCCTGACGTACGGCTGCCTGGCCTACTTCACCAAATGGCTCGACCAGTCCAACCTGAGCAACGCCTACGTCAGCGGCATGCGCGAGGACCTGGCCATGCTGGGTACCGAGTTCAACCTCGCGCAGACGTGCTTCGCCGTCGGGCAGATCCTCGGGCCCATCCCGGCCAACCTGCTGCTGACCTGGATCCCGCCGCGGTTCCTGCTGCCGGGGCTGGAGCTCGTATGGGGGATCTTGACGATTGGGACGTATGCGGTCACGAGCGTGAACCAGGTATGTGGGTTCATTTAGATTGTACCGGCCACGCAGAGGCTGAGGATATTAGGGCCTCATGCTAAGGGGTGTCTGGTATTAGCTATACCCAATCAGGTTCATCATTGGCTTCCTGGAGGGCTCTTGTTTCGTCGGGATTCAGTACGTCCTCGGATCTTGGTATAAACGAACAGAATTGGGAAAGCGCACTGCCATCTTCGCGTGTGCTGCATACGTTGGCACCATGATATCAGGTTATCTACAGAGCGCCGTCCTGGCCAGCCTCGACGGCAAGAATGGAATCTCGGCGTGGAGGTGGTAAGTATGAATCATCAGCTGGGCCTCGTCCATACGCGAAAATCACGTGTAGTAGTAGTAGTAACTCGTCGTGACAGGGTATTCATCATCGACGGCATCATCACGATCATCATCGCCGCTTACGGAGTCGTCTTCTTTCCGGACACGCCTTACACCACCAAGGCCTTCTATCTGAGCGCCGAGGACAAGGCCCGCTGCATCGAGCGACTGGTCGAAGATGGCCGGGAGGAGACGTCCAAGTTTACTTGGGACCTGTTCCTGAGGAGCGTGAAATCATGGCAGCTTTACGTCTTGACGGTCCTGTGGATGTGAGTAGTAGTAACATTCCCTCCTATTCTAGTATTCATCATATTCGAATCGCATAAGTATGCTTACGCGCGCGCCACCCAACAGGTTCTGGAACACGACGGTCGGCAAGGTCGCCAACACGGTAATGCAGCTGTATCTCAAAAACGACCCCGAGCACAAGTGGACCCTGTACGAGGTGAACAACATCCCGACCGCGATCAACGGCTGGAACATCGTCATGGTGCTGCTGCTCAACGTGTACGTGGACGCGACGGGACGGCGCATGGCGGCCGTGATGCTCAACATTGCCATCTTGCTGTTCGGCACGGTTTGTCTGGTGGTGTGGCAGATCCCGCTGGGCCTGCGCGTGGTCGCGTACATGTTCGCGGGACTCGACGGCCCGCTGTCGCCCATCTTTTACAGCTGGGCCAACCTCTTGACGGCGGGGGACAGCCAGGTGCGCGCGCTGACGCTCGCCATCATGAACTCGTGGGGCGGCGCCGTGTCGGCGGTCATGCAGCAGTTCCTGTACCCCGTCACCGATGCCCCCGCATTCAGCAAGGGGTTCAAAGCCAGCTTGGTTTTCGTCTGTGGCATGTGCGTATGGGTGGTGCTGGTTCGAGTGCTGGAGATGCGAACCGAGCACGGCAAAAAGAGCAGCAATGTTCAGCAGTTAGAGGGGGTGGAATCTCCCACGGCTGCTGCAGCTACAGGGGATATGGAAGTTGGAGAACAGAAGGGTCTTCGCTAGGAACTTAAGAACTTGGCGGGTGCATTAGTGGATGTTAGTGTAACCTGGGGAATAAGAGGGACGTGGAGGGGTTTGCTTCAGTGGATCCACCAGTAAATCCATAGCGCTGATAAAGGCAGCATAGGCCTGCCGTCGGCTTGGTCCGACGCCTATCTTGACTCGATTAAACTGAACCCGGCAAGTATCGCTGCACGGCATTTAGCTCTCGCTTTACGATAGCACGAGGCAAACATGATTCGCAGCTCTGAGTCGATGTTTCTGTTTGGAGGCACACGAAACATGCTCTGGATATTGACAGCATTGCCGAGGTGTTTGTTTCTGTTGTAACGTCTGGATGGGATTATAGTGTTCCAACCCTACCACACATTGCTGACCCAGAACGTCAAACATGGCTGCTACTGGCGATATCCCTACTACCCAGCTCTTGATCTCTTCCGGGAACGGGCCAGTAGCCCGCACCGTGCTACAAACCCCGCTTCGCGACGCAGAGCCGTCCGAGATCCCCGTCATCGATGTGTCGAGCCTCTGCAAGGACTCGTCCACCCTAGCCGACCGGCAAGCCGTGGCGCGCCAGATCCGCGACGCCGCGACCAACACGGGCTTCTTCTACATCGCGCAGCACGGGATCCCGGCCCAGACGACGGCGGCCGCGCACGCCGCCGTGCTCGACTTCTTCCGGCAGCCCGTCGAGGCCAAGATGCGAGCCAGCATCGACCAGTCCGCCCGGTTCAATGGGTACAAGCCCACAACCACGCAGCGCATCAACCCCTTCGAGTCGGTCGACGTGCGCGAGTCCTTCTCCTGGGTCTACGACCCCCGCTATGACCCTACCGTGACGGACCCTGCCCAGATCCCGCCCGAGGCCGCGGCCCACCTGTGCCCCGAGGACTTCCCCTGGGAGGCCACGGCGAACCTGCCGCAGTTCAAGGCCGCCGTCGTCGACTACTGGCGCGCCTGCCTGGGCCTCGCGCGTGTCTTGGTCCGGGCCTTCGCCTTAGCGCTCGACCTGGACGAGCACTTCTTCGACCACAAGGTTACATACCCCGATGCCGTGCTGGCTATGAACTACTACCCACCCATCCCCAAGCCCACGGGCGACGATGCGGCGGCGGGGCGGGCACAGTCGGAGCAGGAGGTCTCTATTGGGTCGCACACGGACTTCCAGTTGTTCACGATCTTATGGCAGGATGACAATGGGGGTCTCCAGGTGCTCAACCGGCAGGGGCAATGGATCAATGCGAAGCCCATTAAGGGGACACTTGTGAGTTGACTGTATGAGCCATGACCCAGAACCCGAAATTAAATTCATATCAAGGTCGTCAACATTGCCGATTATCTCCAACGCATCACCAATGACCGCTACATCAGCACCGTGCATCGGGCCCAGAACTGGAGCGGGCGCGAGCGAGTCAGCATGCCCTTTTTCGTCGGCTTCAACTGGAACGAGAGCTGCGGCGTGCTGGACAGCTGCGTGGCCGAGGGCGAGGAGAAGCGCTACGAGGAGATCAGCTGCTCCGAGTGGGTGACGCGGCGGGCCAAAGCCATGTATAAGACGGAGGGCTTCACGAATGGAAAGACGGCCGTGCCTTCTTCTTGATTGACGTAATTTCTCGTTCGAATCAAGATTGTGGTAATTTACTTGGTCCTTTATTTCCTTTCCCAACACAAATGCTGCATGGAAGGTGGTTACGATTAAGGGGCAGTGAACGGAAGAAAACACAGAAGTAAAAAAAGGGGGCCCCGAGATGGGATCGAAAAAGTGACCGCAGAGGGAGTTGAACCCTCTTGCCTCTAAGTATATTCTAGTGATACTACCGCTAGGCTACACCGGCCCGGTCAACGGAAGGACAGTTAATTTAGATATCTAAAACCTTTTCGGGGGACGAGCGTCGGTTGTTGTGTTGCTGCTGCTCTTCTGGTGTCCCTGGATAGGGGTGAACTCAAAAATGGTGAATGACGGAATTGACCACCCACTTGCAAGCGAAAAAAAAAGAACTAACGAAGGAAAGACGAGAAAAAATGAGGCAGTTTGGCTTTCTGATATCCTTCTCGCAACAGCGTTGAACACACTTCCGACAATCATTTGGAGGAGCGCACTCTTCAACATCTTGGTGGCAAGGCTCAGAGACTGATATTCTTCTCACCGCAGATTGAGCATGCCTTGCTATGGTCCTCAATGCCGCCAATACGTATCCGTAAAAGGACCAAATAAGATATAGGTGTGTTCAACAGCCCCCCGTCCGCAAGTGACTAAGCCGCCTGCCTAATATCTGGGTGAATGCCAAGTCTAAGAGCAGAGAAGTTCGTCACTTTAGAGGTTCTTATGATATTGTCTGACCAACACAAACAAGCGGTCTGTATCCTGAAATATTATAGAGGTCATGTTAAACCCAATGCGCATTGTCGGCCTAACCGAAGCTGTGGAATATGCACATACCATAGATGACGAATTCCGCGTGTTGATCCTTTTACCAGGAGAAAAGGACGATACAGTATGCTGCGAACTCCGTACAAGCTCGCTTGCCCAGTACCCATCCTACGAGGCCCTTTCATACGTATGGAGTATCAAACCAGACCCAGCCCATCTTGAGCTAGATGGTAAAAGGGTGGCTATCACCAAGGGTTTTGAGGAGATCTTGTCCCACTTGCGATACCAGTCGACTCCGCGAACCTTGTGGATTAATCGGCTATGTATCGACCAGTCTAATTCCCAAGAGAAGACCTCACAGGTCAGCAAGATGCGCGCCATCTACTCGAACTGTAGCCGGGCTATCTTATGGATGGGTGGCCTTGAGGAAGAAGGTCACCTCGCAGATGCTGAATCAGGGTTTGCGGTTTTGGAATACATGGCAGCTTTCGACTCGAACGTTAATGCCGAAGAGGCCAGTATACCATCTCCTCCTGAATGTATGGGATCAGATGAGTCCCTGAGAGCCGCCGCAACCGCCGTCAGCTGGATTGATTCTCAAAAGTGTGTCTGGTGGCATCGAGTATGGACGGTACAGGAAGGAATCCTACCTCCAGATGCTGTCTTTCTACAGGCCCCCCTGTCGATCACATGGGATACTATGCAAGCTGCCGCTCGAACTTGGATATCGTCACGCCGACTGCGGGGCAGTATAAGCAAATTGCAGTTTGCCATGTTCAGTGAGATTGGAGATTTTGCTAATCTAATGGCATATCTCATCTGGATCAGACATGATGCCTTGGTTCGTAGCCAGCCTATGCTAGTATCCATCCAATGGCGTGAGCGCTGCACATCAGTCATGGTCGACAGTGTGTATGCATTGACTGGGTTGCATGCCGCTGGGAGCCTCCTGAGAAGTGAAAAGTGCGACTATGCACTAGACGTGAAACAGGTGTTCATCAACTATACCTTGGACCTGATACGACGAGATGGAAATGAAGGGGACCTGTTGCCTCTGGCTATCGATCCCCGCCGGGAAGATGAAGCAGGACGACCTACGGGACTGCCTCGACAGGCTGTAGACATGCGCTCTCCTCCGACATATAGGACAGTCCCATGACGTCGATATCATTTCTATCCTCGCTTTGAAGCGAACAAAGGACTCTCCCGGGAATACCACCTTTGCAGTGATGGCCACGCTTTGAGACTGAGTGGCGTCGTTATTGACACTATAATCGAGGCAGGGGAGCGGCAGGAGAGCGGCACTACGTCCTAACCGACAACGCGAAGGCATACCGCCTCCCAGGTCCATGTTACAGGCCTGGTGGCATTTATACTGCAGGACTGTATGTCTCGAGGTGGCCGACAACGCGTCATACTTCGACCTGGAACCCAGCCACTGCGAGGCGTACGACCGGTTCTGTCGGCTGGTCCTGGGCGGCATCCTCGAAGACACGAGGGAACACTGGCCGCTCGAACTGGCCACTCTCCAAAACAGCCAGGATGTCGCGCGGCACATCCGTACCGGGCAGGCGATTAAAACCCTCGGGTGTATCAACACCGCCATCAAGAACCGCCGGTTCTTCGTCACCCGGACCGGCCGCATGGGGCTCGGCCACCTCGAGACGACGCCGGGCGACGAAGTTTGGATCTTCAGCCACGGGCGGGTGCCGTTCACTCTGCGCCGGCGAGGGCCAGATAAAACGGACGACGACGACAGCAGCGGCGTCGTCGGGGAGATGGAAGCTAGTGGCGGCGGTTCCAGGATTGCTGAAGATGATGATTGCTATGACTTTGTGGGTGCTTGGCACGTTGAAGGAATCATGTTCGGCTTGGGGGAGGATGCGATGCGGGAAGCTACAAAGGCAGGACAGCGGATAGTATGTCTTTACTGAATACCTGGTACGGCATTTAAGTACTGGAGGACCAGGTGGGCTATCTTGCGACCGCCTTCTTTTTATCTTTACGTCGCCGCGTTATGGTTTGAATTATCTAGTGTACTTAATTGCAAAATTGAATGGCGTATTTTCAATTCCCCTACGAATTCGCACCGCATACAATAGCATACATCCAGATGGGATTCAAGCAAACTGCATTCGAGCTCGGAATGGAAAGAACGACTCGCCCCAAATACAGGCGGGTCGTCCGCCCAAGTATGTGGCGTGTGACGTAGCCACTTGAGCCGCATTCCTTCCTACATACAGAAAGGGGGTTCCACGATTGCCACGCGACTTCCAGGAAAATGCAACAAAGCCTGTAAATGGCGCGTACCTCATACCAGCTCAAGAGCCATTCCTGTCACATTGGACCACATATTGTTGAATACTAGGGATTCCGTCCGCTCTCCCACATATTAAGTAAGTAGCAGAGAGCTATGTTGCTAACAGGATACGCAGCTCGACCGTTTCCCACTCCTGCCTTCTGGCACGGCCATTGCTTTGTACCTTTTAGTCACTATTTTCTCCTACTGCCTCAATGGCAAGCGCATCGATCCTGCGTTCATGCATCCACGGACGGCGTGCTGGAAGCTGCACCTTCAGCTTCTGTTGACTTCTCAGTGCCAGGACCTTTGGTTTCTTTCTTGTGGCCGGAAGAATTTCCCGGCTCTGATTGCATACCCGAACTGAACTTGAAGGGTCTCACCGGCCTGGGCCTAGCTGCCTTTCTTGACCTTATACTCTGGAATGACTGTGGCCAAATGAAAGATCCTTTCATAGTAACAGGAAGAGGACCAGGCATCCGAGGCATTCCCAATGGTTGAGATCCAGACGTTGGAGTCTCGGCACTGGGTGGCAAGACGAGCTTATCCATCGGCCACATATGCATTGTGATTTCCGAGCCTGGCTCGATGAATTTGTCCCACACTTGCGGCAGAATTATCACTTCATCGGGGCCCCTTATTAGGTCGTAATGACCAGCTTGGACATGCGGCCCGATTAATTCGACATGCAGAAATGCTTGCTTGATCAGCTCTTCCATTCCCTATATGTTGTTAGCGAATACTTCCCACCAAGCCTCGTCAAATGGAACTCACCTCCCAAGTCCGACATAGATGCCATGGGAAGGAGAATTTTCTGCCAACGGCGTCCTTGAAGCGGATTGGCGCATGCTGCTTGCCATCTTTTTCTTTGTCGGCTACTTCTCTTGCTCCTCCTTCTTCTTCATTTCCCCTAACTTCTACTGCGATGTGTTCCCTTCCCTCGGATCTCGATACGTCGGTATCTTCCCTAGGCGATCGCTCTGGCCCATCACTTTCTACTTGGCCATGATCTTTGGACGGTAGATCCAGTGGAACTCCATCAGGCGGGGTTGACAATTCTTCGCTGGGCCTCAGGGGGTTGACATTATCATCAACGGATGCGGCGGGGGAGGAACCATGAGAAATGTCCTCCGCGGACTGGTCGGAATTGATCGCGTCGTCTTCCATGTCGTCTCCCAAAGGGGCAACAAATAGTGCTAACTGCTCCTGGTGCATTGCGATGTGGCGTTTGAGCTCAGCGCGACTGACCCGCTCGTCTTGATTCTGATCACCACCTCCGCGCTTCCGACGACGCTCAAGCGGCCAGTCGCAGAACGGACAGTCAGAGGCTTTGAAGTGGGTTGGGACCGTTCGCCCGGAATCCGCCAGCATCGAGAGCTGATCAGGCAGCTGTATCCCGTGGGACTTCTGAATGTGTTTCTCTGTAGCGCTTTGGTCTGGGCATTTCTGGTTGCATAAGATGCACGTGAACTGAGACCGATGCTGCGTGATCTCGTGGTTGAACCAGCTTTTGCGGTCTCCGAACATCTTGGTATCGCAGTCTCTGCCCCCAATCGTGCAAGAGTATACCCTTAGGTCGCGATAGGCATGCATCTTCCAAGCCTTCTCTCGGTCGAATTGCTCGAGTGCGCAGCATATAGGACACTGAAATGCTTCGCCTTCGGGCGACAAGCTAGCCAGAAGCGGCAACCTCAGTTTCGTATCCTTGTCAAAGGTCGTAGACGTAGTCATGAGAGATTCGACCTCATCATCAAATTCCTCCACGGCAAGGGCATTCAAATCTATGGCTGCAGCCAACGTGGTGGCCTTGCTGGAAACCACCTCGGTTACGCCATCGTTCGTCGGCCTTGTCTCTTCCCTGAGATGGGCAACGTGGTCCCGACAGTACTGGACAAACTGTCGCCGCCGGACATTCGCCTGTGCCACTCGCTTTGCCAGCTGCCTTCCGGTGCCGGTGTCCATGTATGGGTACTTGGATATTACGTGGTTATAGTCGAAGTGTTCGGGGATTGGGTCGGTGCGTCGTGTAGCTCGACTCCACCGACTATCAGATCCAGGTGCCCTCACCAAAACTGCCAGACGGAACAGAAAGCCCAAAGACTGAGAGATAAGTTCGACCAAGACGCCACACTCATCGAACGGAGATTCCCGGTTGGCCTCATCGCAGTGAGCCTCGCCCGGCGGAGTTGTTCCAACTAATGTTTTCACTGAAAAAAGGTGGTGTCAGTACACGCTGGTATCGCATGGGCCGACTTGCCGGTCCCAAATTTGAACAACGATTGACCAAGAATACCAGGAGCCAGAAAATGATTGGAAGTCCATCCACAAAACAGCTCAGGAACATATGTATTCATGGGTGACTACCATGGGCATCTTAGTGGCTATACTTACACTCAGAAGCAGTCTGCTCGATCTTGTCGAGGTGGCGCAGAATCTCCTGTCGAATATCCGGAGACTGTGCAACACGGGCATCTAGCGACAGCCTTTTCCAAGGTTGTTGGAAAGCACCTAGATTGCCCGCCCAAAGCTCAAAACGGGCCACCAGATCAGAGACCTTTCTCGCCACATCGTCCTGCTCCTCATTAGCCCGTCTGATCTATGGGGTTCACTTGGTATGAGATGAGTTGTTTGGGTAGAAGAAATGGTCACTCACATCGCTCGCATCACCCAAGTTGACCAAAGCCTGCTTGATGTCATGACAACGCTGGGATATCGACGGAGATGAGCTCGCCATCCTGACTTCTTCAAAGCCACTACCTCGATGTCCGGATGGGTCTCAGAGGTGGAGGCTGCTGGTGTGTGCCGCAGTCATGGTCATCGACAATAAGGATGGCGGACAATCACATCTCCCGCGGGGTTGCTTCTTTCGCATTCGGGCTTACGTGAAATCATGATGCTCTGCGCTGATTGGCTATGAACTTCCCATACCTACTCAGATGTCGAGAACCCCGCTTTCTGTCTCGATTGTCACCATTCCCACAGGTCAATCTAGTATGAGACTCGCTTGTCTCTTCTCAATCCGCAGAGTCCCTCTTTCGCCGGGTCGTAACTTATCATGTCTGGATTCGAAGTCGCCGGCCTGGTACTTGGCGCCATCCCCCTTACCCTGGAGCTTCTGAAACACTACGAAGATGCTGCCAAGCGACTGAGTTATTGGAGAAAGATCGAGTTAGAGTACTCGCACTGCGAAGGGGAACTCGGAGTCCAGGCACTGTTCTTCAAGCAGAATCTTCGCCGGCTGCTATTACCATTAGACATGGACGACCTGGAGATCGACTCTTTACTGGAAAACCCGAGTGATCCGATGTGGAAGGATTCTTCTGTTGAACGCCTGCTCGAAACACGACTGAAAGACGCATACCCATACTATATTAAGTATATGGTGAGACTTGAGCAGACAATGGAGGCACTCAAAGCCATACTGGCGGTGGACTCAGTCGGCGTGCAAGAGCATCTGAAGAAGCCGAGAGACTCGTGGACTTTCAAGGGCCTCAAGACAAAGGTCCTGGACTCGGAATGGTGGGGATACGAGAAGTACAGGATCCGGTTTGCGAACGGCGCTAAAGAGCGACAGCGACTGCTTGAGGATCTAGATAGGTACAACAGCAAGCTCGAGAAGCTCCTGAGGACCAATGACGAGGATACACGCTTGACTACCTACAGAGAACGTGTTGTCACCGACGACAAGCTTCGGTGCTGCTGGGATCAGGCAACGCGGATCTACAATGCTCTATCGAAGTATTGGGACTGCGAATGCGACTCCCAGGGGAACCACACCATCCGGGTATTGTTGACTCCCCATAGCGAAAGCGCAGAGACCTTTAAGCTGGCCTGGATGAAGACACAGCCACAGCTATGTGACACCTCTTATCTCGAGATACGCAAGGCAGAAGGTCTGGTAAACGCTTTCAAGAAGATGTCCATTCACCGTCCTGACCAAGGAACTGAAAGTCGACCAAAGTCCGCGATGAAGGGAAAACAAAAAGTGCCAGGACAGAGACTTCAGTACGTTTCATGAACCTCTAGCTGCACAACAACCTTCCTGGCTAACATGGCCCAGACCTCCGATAGTGAAGATATCAATGGCACCCGCATGTGATGAGCTGGAGATCAAGGAGGTAGCAAGTTTATGCTCGTCTCTCTGTGACTCAGAGAGGGGCTACGTTGGCTATATTGAAGGCGAAGAGAGCCGATACTACGTGTCTCAGGATTCCAAGGCACGGAAATTTCCCATCGCGCTCAAAGATCTGATACAGAATCAGTTGGAGCAACCGCCTAGCCGCCGGCAACGATGCCGCATTTCCCTAGCGGTGGCATCCTCATTCATGCAGCTTCTGGAGACTCCTTGGATGCCACCCAGAGCCCATCGGCCAGAGATCGTGTTCGTGGCAGAAGACCAGTCCTACAACCCGGAGCTCGTCCTCGAGTACTCCTCTCTTCTTTCCCAGGGCGCCACCACGACTGAGACTTTGAAGCCGACTTCTCCGACGACCGAGTTCTTCGGGCCGATGGAGTTCTTGGGCGTCCTGCTCCTGGAGTTCTGCTTTTGGACACTGTTGGAGACCAATCCCTTGCGGGCCTCCTTTCCCGCGGCCGGAACGGACATGGAGAGGCTGGCCTTCGACCTGGCCGCGGCGCAGAGCTGGAGGCACAGTGTCTTGGAACACAGTGGATTGGACTACAAGAAAGCAGTGGACTGGTGCTTTCAGGGCCACAAGGACATATCTTCCACGACCTGGAGAAAAGACATGTTCAGGAACGTCATCCAGCCTCTGGAGCACTGTTATAATTATCTGTCAGGGCACACCTTTTGAAGTAGGTAGCGAATAGAATCAAGTCTGATAAGATGGGTTCGACGTTGCAAAATTGTCCTCGAATAGAATGAGCTCTTCAGTATGGGGTTTTATTGATTAATACGTGGTTCCATAGTATCAACGCCCGTCCATGGCGGGATGCTTCCCAGCCAGATGGTAGCGATTAATTTAAAGAATCCACCATCAATTGATGTACAAGGGAATCAGCCCAGCCACCAACCAAGGCTAGCTATGGTATACATCACTTCAACAAGTAATTAAGGTTTTCTCCTTCTGTTTTCTTCTTCTGCAAAATGAAAAACAATCAACTTTCCCTCCCGTATATACGCGACAATGCGTTGGCCAGGCTTTCGCACTATTTCAAGGCCCCCGCTAGCTTTGGCATCATGTTCGCCGCCCCGCGCAAACATCCGCCGTAACGTCAGACCTCAGGTCGCAACCATGTCGACCGGTGGCCCTCTCTACGAACACATCGACGACGTCGAGAGACTCGACTACTATCGGCCCGGAGGGTACCACCCCATCCAGATTGGCGACATATTCCAAAACCGATACCGGATCGTGCACAAGCTCGGTCACGGCAGTTACTCGACCATTTGGCTCGCGCGAGATACCGAAATGGCCAAGTACGTTGCTGTCAAAGTAGGCATAGCTGACCATGGTCCCAAGGAACTGCAAATCTTGAGTCGGATTTCCGCTTCAGTCGCCAAAAATGGAGGGTCCGGTAGCAATCTGTTTTCTTCAGTGCTGGATCGCTACGATGTCGAAGGGCCGAACGGGACACATTCGTGCCTTGTCACTGCGCCGGCAAGATGTAGTCTTGCTGATGCGACAGAGGCGGCGAATTATATCCCATTCAACCTATGCGTCGCCAGGTCCCTTTCTGCACAGCTCGCTATGGCCGTGGCCCACATCCATGAGCTGGGATACGTCCATGGAGGTAAGTGCCTTGTCTTAGCTCTCTTCGCGCACAGCGGCAAACGTGGCTATATCGCGAATTCCTGCCAGATCTGCACATGGGGAACATACTTCTCCAGTTGCCAAACATTGACCAACTTTCAACCCAGCAGCTTTACGACGATTTCGAGCCGCCAGTTCCCGAACGTGTGGCAAGGGCCGATAAAAAGCCGCTCACATCATCAAGCATCCCCCCATACGTCTACTCTCCGATCTGGCTTGGGAAACCCGGCAATGAAATGCTACTCCCTGAAGTGAAAATCTTCCTCGCCGATTTTGGCACGGCCTTCTGCCCTTCACAGGAATCGGTGTATAAGTCCTACACGCCTCTGCAGATTCGCCCACCCGAAGCAACATTTGAGCCGACAGAGCCCCTGTCCTACCCATCGGACATCTGGAGTCTCGGGTGCATTATTTGGGCGATTCTCGGAGTGAAGCCGTTTCTTGACACCTGGTTGTTTGGGCCGGACGACGCTACTATGGATCAGGTCGACGCTCTGGGACCGATGCCGGATGAATGGTGGGAGACTTGGGAGAAGGGATCGAAGTGGTTTGTCGGAAATGGGAAGCCGAAAGAGGGGAGGCATGTGTGGACTTTCGATCGACGATTCGAAGATGCAATCCAGGCGCCTAGACGGGAGACGGGAAGTGAGGTGGTGGGCGAAGAAGAGAGGATTGCTCTCTTCGAGATGATCAGGGGCATGCTAGTTTTCAGACCTGGCGATCGTCTGAGTGCAAGTCAAGTATTGCGGACAGAGTGGATGAGGAAATGGGCAGTCCCTGAAGCTAAGAAGACTTGGGCGCAGCCGTAGCCCTGCCGAAACCGCCCGACCAGAACCTCATGGGCATCCCCTACTGTTTCACGTTCTGACTGGACCACTCTGCTCTCGAGTTCCTATGTAGTTGCCTATAAAAAGCCGAGTCCGGTATGCGCTCGCGCCCTGAGAAAAAAGAGTCCGTGTAAGGGTGCTGCGTCTTCCTTTGTAGCCTCTATCGATGTTACAACAACAGACTGTCCCGATCGGGGGGTCCCTCGCTCTTGTAATTGGGTTGATTTGCCCCGCCACTGCCAGCACCTTTTTAGCCGTCAATTCCGCCCCACCCAACTTCAACTTCATCCTGTGTACTTCCAAGCGCACAGCTGAGGCAGAACCGGAAACCACATAAGTTGGACGAGATGCTCATCTGACTGCCCTCGGTATATATGCTAAGCCCTAGGTTTTTGAAATGTGGATTGCCATACAGCCGCTTAATCGCGTTACGTGTTCCTCGGCTCCCTATCGTGATGCATGGTGCCTTTTTTTCTCTGATCTAACCTGACTGGCCTTATCTGACCGATTGATCAATAGGAGTAGCTGTAGTTGTGGCAGTGGAAACATATAAGCGATAAGCGACCTGACTGACTAGGCGAAACCCGCTAATACGCGACGAAGAGGACGGCGAGGACGTAGTAAGTCAGACTGACGCCGCAGACCAGCATCCTAGCCCTGGCGAGGCGCGAGCCGCGCTTGCATAAGCGCCCAAGAGCTTCGATGGCACATGGTTTCGGCTCATATCCGATCAGCTCAGATTTAGACGCGTCATGTCCATGGATAGAATAGATCAGATCGAAGACCAAGATCGGGCGCACGCTCCAGCAGGAACATGCACATTTGGAAAAGCACATCGGCGGCTTATGCGAGCAGCTTCTATCTTCAAACCAGTGGCGTTCTTCAGCCGACCTGGCGCAGGCCGCCTTCATCCAGTTCAGTTGAAGATCGCCAGCTCGTGCGCTAGAAGCTGGACTTGGCCGTCCAGCGTTCTCAACCCTGGCGGCCGTCACCGAGTTGGTACAGTGGTCTGCCTAGCCAGTGGGGTGTCTTTCTTCTTGCGTTCCTGTGCTGAACTGTTCCGACTCCTCTCCACCACCGCTTCTTGTGTCCTCGAAATCATTGATTTGATCCAAGACGGTACGGCGAACCCCGCTCGTTCTGCTCTTCACTCTGCTGACATTATCTGCAAGGTTCTGGTGACGAGGACGAGGACGGCAGCCTGATGTCGGCACCTCGTTTGTTCGCCAAGACATGGAACGGCTGCAACCAGGCTGACTACGACAGTACCTACGAGCTCTTCAGATGCGGCGCCTCCGCCACCAAGACCCACGTCGGCGGCTCCTGGACGCCTGTTAGCCAGTACAAGCTCCGGATGCCCGAATCTGAACCCCTATGTAAGGATCTACCGAATGGTAAAACATTCACACCAATTTGCGGCGCCATAGTTTGCAACACTCGACCGTCATGATGAAATAATAAGAAGGGCTTGCTCATTAAAGGAGAGGTTGCACAGGGCCAATGTGGAAGGCCGATTGAGCTGTTGACCTATTTTGGGGGTGGGGGCGGGGGGTTACATATGTTTGCTCTGTACCTGGCAGGCAACGCACAGGATCAGTATATCACAACATGTGACAATGTAAGCGCCATAATCTACCATTGGACTAATTCATATCCTAGCATTGAAAAAACTATCGCGGTCAAACCTTTGAATTGGCCCTCTAGACTGCCTTCTAACCTGCCTTCCGCTGTGGTAAATTGCCCGGCTGCCTCGCCTCTGTGGCTTCTCCTGCGTATGTATACAAACCACGATGCTAGACTAGATAACTACTAGATTGGGCAACCCGATCGAATCATGAAAGATCACGTACTTATTGTTGGGAGAGACCCCAGGAGCAAAATCGAAGACCCTAAATATCGCATGGGCTAAGCGGAGCGCCAATACGAGTCTGTCAGAATACATTGGGGAAACACTCGAAGAGAGTCGACACAGTTTTACCAGGAAAACACATTAAGAAGCTACACACACGTCCGCCTCCCGCGGGATGGCCAGGCTGACTGACACTGAAAAACACTGGCGGCAGGCAAGGGGACTCAGGGGTGGCGCAGGTCGTAAGCTATAATAGGTACTGAGAGCCTATCAATAGCATGGGGTGGCTGATGCAAGTCGACAAGCTGCAACCAGCTGATGAGATGAAACATACCCTTAGTATGCGGTGCGACCGTAAGCAACCACCAGCAAGCGACGGGTGGCCCAGTGCCGATACCTCTTGGCGAGAGAAAATAAAAGAAGAAAACAGAATTACATATCTTCTTTCGACCCATATAGCCTGACTTCTTGAGCCTGTAGACACGGTAGCCCGAGAGAAACGCCACTCTATCTTAAGAAGCCTGCAACCCTGGGCCACCCACCTATTCCCCAGGTGTGGACTATTGGGCCCCTAGATACATGTTGTCTTCACCTAGGGACCTTTTTCATATATGACTGTGCCCATGATTTCTACGATCATCTTTGCAACCGCCGGCCGATAGCATTGCAGTGCGTATGCACAGTCTGATCCAACCATGCATCAGTCATCCTTCTCCTACAATGTAACCCGTGCCTACCCATTCAAATGGTTCACTCCGAGTGTTATAATCGGCGGCATCATCGCGACTGTCCTTATCTCATTTATCAACTTCGCATCTACAGGCTATGAATTGGTGGCCACGTCATCCAATAACCCCAACGGAACTGTCGAAGATCCCTCTCGGTATGGAGGCATTCGGTGGCCCTCCTATTTCGTCGGAAATACTGGGGCGACCTGTGCGCCGGTCACCCTACCGCTACATACCCTCCTCTTTACTCAAAATAATGCCATTGCTTACACTTTGCAGAGTGTGTGGCGACTGAAAGATGATGGCACTAGAGTAGATTTGGGCTCTCTTGTGTACCATAATAACAGGCTGGAGAGATGCAACGTCACCGAGGTGACCATAGACGTCTTGGGTAGATTCACGCAGAGTCCACGCAATACGGCAGACATGGGTGCAGGCGTATTGGTCCATGCTTTGGCCCACTGTGCGGTAGACATCGTTACCTCCAAGACCGAGTCGGCATTGGGACCAACATACGTCGAGATGAGGGGCACCTATGAGGCTGCCCTTTTCCCTGCCGTTAAGACCTTCCTATCCCGGAATAAGACAACGTCCCTCAGCCTATATTGGGGCGAGTCAATACTGCGCACGTATTCGGCTCTAACAGCGAAGACTTATATCATAAGTGTATTCGAAAGGGACCGGAACTTGGGATACGATAGGAGATTCAATGCTGCCATTATACTTAAACGGCGAGCCAACGGAACAGACAACGATACTTACGAAGAAACTTTACGTGACGACTTCTTTAAGGTCTACTGCTACGTGGAAGGGAATGTATGTGGCGCCCACGATATCCCGTCACTGAGGGCACCGGAAAAGAATGCTTGGCTGAAACCCTATCCAAAGATCTGGGACCGGGTGGATTTATTAGGGAAGGCGATGTGGCATACAGTACTAGCAGATCTGGGACGTAACGAGTCGTACGTGGCCAACAATTCTTTTCTTTTCTGCCTTCGATTCAATGCCGAATGACTAACACCCAGCAGAAGCGTGCCCAACATGCTTACTCAACCAAAATTACTTGCCAACCTAACCAAAGGCATAGCCAGCGAGGTCGAATGGTATAAAAATATGAGCAACATGCCAAAGGTTATGGAGATCCACAATCTACTCGACGACAATCTTGCGTCGAGAACCTTCGACCCTAATGACAAGTCGCAAGCAAACTTAGGGGCCACCGATGCCTATTTTTCGACAAACTACATCTGCCAGGTTCCACGTACAAAAACGGCGGGTAATTTATTCTTCTCCATACTGATAGCGGATCTGGTGTTGCTCCAGGCTGTCTGGATGATATTTCGATTCATTGTGGACATGGTTGCGCAGCGTAAGAACCCGACCCTACGACACTGCGCGGGATGCAATCAGAGCACGGAACTTGCCGATATAAGGGATTCGAGCTCGACGACCGCACTGGTGGCGCCCAGTAACCCCCATGACTCTCGGCCAGGGAACGACTAGATGGACAGGATATCGACAGGCCAATGGGGTAGCCGTCGATACCACAGGTGGAAAATAGGGCAGCAGAGCTTGCTCCTTGTGTAGCGGGCCACTATCACGAAGTGGGAGAAGGAAGAGGATATGTAGAAACCCCCAAGCAACCCAGAATTCCGGGACACGTGGTGAAGGTACGGACGGAGACGATGGGGTAAACTACGCCGTGCTCATATGCCTGAGATCGATATACAAATTAACATAAAGTAGCTCCCATTAACATCTTCAAACCATGGAGTAATGACTCTGTTTCTTTCGGGAGTATCTTCGCGGTAACCGTCGCATCCACGGGGATCTATGAACAAAATGCTATGAGTCCGGAGGAACAGCATTCTTCCCACATTATAGCCTGTACGATTACCCTTGAATAGAATAAGCTTGCTAGCATGCATTATTAACGATTAATACGCAGGCTCTCTGTATTGACAGCCGCCTATGGCGGGCTGCCCCCCAGCCAGACGATAATGGGATTCCCCTTGCTCCAAGTTTCAACGAGGATCCGCATCGAAAGACCTGATCAGAAGGAGCGAGCCCTCTCCGACCTTCCTGAGCGCCGAAACACGACGAGGGCAGTAGTCTCGCTCGAAGAGCGAGCCTCAACATCCACTGACCTTGAGGCCCTTGAAAGCAATCATGCCCTCATCTCCCCACGCAGCACTCTGGCAGACCTTGGTAACCACGCCGCCTCCCTGCCGACGAGCAACCGGATGGACCGACACAGTGGACGTCTGCTGTCCCCACGTGAGGATGCGGACGTTCTTCACATCGGCGTCGGCGTCCGCGAGACTGCCAACAGACTCGCCACCATTGCGCTTTTGGTTTTGGCGGTTGTCGTTCCACTTGATGTGATCCCAGTCCAGCACCCACTCGACGGTGCAGCCGGGGTCGACCTGGGCCATGGCGATGCTGTAGAAGGGCCCGGTGTTGGCGTTCGCGGTGGCGTTGCCGCTCTGGTACAGGGTCATCTCGGCGCCGAGGTCCGCGCCGTCGCAGCCGCCCGGGGCGTGGAAGAAGGAGGCCACGCCCTTCGGCGAGGCTTGGGCCTGGGCCTGGGCGAAGAAGGCGGCGGCGGCGAAGCCAAAGAGGAAAGAATTGCGCATTGTGACGTTCATGTATTGTGTATGTATGTATGTATCAGCGAACGTATGGTAAGTAGTGTGAAGTGTAAATGATTGACTTGAGTGAGTGGTGAGAGTTGGAATTATATGTGAACGAGTGACTGGGGCAAAGAGCCGTGAGAAGGGAAGGAAGGTGTGAAGATACGTTTGACACGAAGGTGTAGGCTCTTATACAAGGCATGTGTCTGACTCCATCAGGGGTAGTTGGAGGCTTCAATACATCTCCAGGGGTGAGAAGAAGTTCATGTAAGGGGTCACAACCCCCAAGGCAGATAGGTTTATTAGAAAAGCCACTTGGCAGCAGGTGTGGATGAGAGGACTGTAGCGATATTGAACCAACTCCTATACATATGCACGAATTTGCACAGACTGCGTCCCTAGTTCGGCGTCCCAGCCCATTGGAACTCTTGGTCCAGGGTAAAATCAGACGCCTGAGAGCGCAGCACATATTGTGTCCGCGGGCCTATCAGATTCAATTGAACTAGAGGCTCCCTCAGCAAGCAAAATAATCGACTCAGATGCATTGGCCCACCTGGTCATGCGTGCATCTCGAAGGATATAGCTTACCATGAGCCTCATTTGAGCGACAGTCCCCCCGACTTGGTTCAACCGGCAACTTTTTACACGCCGTCAATGCGAAAGTGAAAGGGCATGCAACAATCTTCAATTGTCAATCTCATTCAACTTAGCCGACAGTTATCTAATGCTTTCTCCCGTTCTGCTTCGAATCTACACGCTATTACCATGATGAGTTGAATCCCACTCTGCCGCATTTCCCCCTTGTTCCCCCCAATGCCATGTAAGAGGGGGAAAGCTACCATTGATCAGCAAGAGGCTTGGCAGCCCAACCAACGAAATTGTACGACGTGACCAACGAGATTATGCGCGGCTCAACGGCTGGCTTTCGGGGTAATCTCAAGTCTAGAACATACATTCGGTCCCTTGCCATGGTGCTGTTCTGATCGGTAACTCTTGGGGGACGACAGTGCTGCTACGGGCCGAGTCCCATTGGCCCGAGCCGGGAAACCCAGCTGTGAGCAGGGATTATGGGCGTCACTGAGGAAGTAGTGCAGAGACCCGGGGCAGTCCAGATATGAAGATCGGGATACGACGAAGCTTCCGGGCCATAGTTGCTTAGGTGGAATTGAAAAAGGCGGGAAGATACGTCTTCAACCCCTTCACTTCACATCACTGCGCGAAACAACATGTGGTAACTTGACCATAATGCTCTTGGGCCATGTCGTACCTGTCTGTATATCTAAGTCTAGTCTAAGGAGGTTAACGACACAAATTGAACTCTAGGACGAGCACTACCTCCAGCAGCAACAGTAGCTTAAACCTCGGTTCAAGACCTCCTGCGCCTCACCCTCAGTGTCTCCCCCAGGGGCGGCGCAATGTGCCCAAAGAACCACCGGTTGACGGGTCGTACGGGGATAGGCTCGATCTCGTACCGCAGCGCGATGTGGCCCAGAGCGATCTTCATCTGGTTCGCGGCGAAGAACCTGCCGGGGCTGAGTGCGCGTTGAAAACAACTATAATTAGCCACAAGATCTCGCAGAAAGCCATGTACACATGCCATAGTGCCATGTGGGTTTAAAAACGGTAAGAGAGAGAAGCAACTTACCAAGCATGCGATCCATGACTAAACCCCATGAAATGCTCGCTCGTGTTGATCAAAGCCTGCGGCTTGGTGTTCGCACTGCCGTCGCTGGTTACGGAGGAAGGTCCTTTCGCGAACCGAAAGGCGTTGTACGTCGTCGCCTTGGCGTAGACGTCGTTATCGTGGTGCACACTCCACCCCGAGATGCCGACCTTGGTGCCGCGGGGCACGTGCGAACCATCCGGCAGGGTGAGACCCTCGGGCGCAACGACCATCTTCATGATGCCCCGTTCGATGAAGCCGTTCAGTCGGAGGCTCTCTCGCAGCGCCGAGTCGACATGGATTAGGCGCGCCATCATGGCTCTTGACCATAGTGGCTGCTGAGGAGTCGTCGCTGTAGCCGCGGCCAAAGATGTCTCATGCAGAACTTCGCATCGCATCGTGTCGAGGAACCTGGCGCAGTCGGGCGACGATGCGATGTCGAAGACGGCGTTGGTCAGTGTGATGACGGAGGACTGGATGGCGGCGAAGCAGAGGATGGCGAAGCGGGTCGCGATGACGCGGGACTCGAGCTCTCTAGACTCGGGACCGCCCTTGTGGACGGCGTGATCGATGGCCCATTGGATGTAGTCACTCTGTCGTGGGTATTGATATCCGTGTTAGTGAATGATGGTCGGTTGGAAGAAGGAAAAGGGGGTCGACGACAAACTCACAGGAGGGCTAGGATCGAACACCGGCAGTTTCTCCTTGTTCTTCAGAGTCTCCAATCGCTCTTTTATAGTCGGGAGGATGTACCTCGAGCACTTCTTATAGCGAAGGTAGTCGGAACCGGCCACGAGTGGCGCGAAGAGCCTACATAGGAGTCACACACATGTCAGTTTTCGATTGGTCATACCCCTTCTAGCTCACCCTTCAAGGGCAGTTGCAAGACTTACGGTTTCAGAAAGCTTGGCAAGAGGTTCAAGAACGCTGCCGAAAGCGCGACATTCCGGTTGAAGGACTGGCACGCCTCCAAGAACTCGGGGTCGCGGCACAGAGGCAGTCCGATAAACACGCGAGTCGAAAGCCGCGCGACGATGTGCAGCAGGGTCTGGTACACGTTCACTTCGACCCATTCGTCGGTATCGGTTCCCCAGCTATGGCTCAGAGCCTGCTCCATCTCATCAACAACGTCGTCGGCGAAGGTGTTGAGCTTCTTGGTGAGCTCATGGCGAATGATCTCTGGATGGACAGGGTCCTTGACGAAGCTGGGGTGGGGGAAGGTGTAGTCCGATTCGAGGAACTGTCGGTTGACGTCTTCCTGGCTCAGCACCGAGTCCGGTTGCGCGAGCAGCCAGTCTACCTGGGACAGGGGAAGCATCACCTGGTAACCGTGGAGGAAGTAGGGCAGCACGTAGGCTTTGTTGTCTTTCGCATACTAGCAACGCTTCGTCAACGTCTCGGACCATAAAATCAAAGCACGAGGAAGGACCAAAGTGGCAAGAGGAAATAATGGTAGTAATACCTTGTAGTAGCCCTCATCGAGCATGCTCTTGAGGTTGAAGAAGCTCTTTAGGTTCGCCCGGGCACGACTTAGCGGGCCGCTGTGGGGGCCTGTCCCGACCCATGGCAGGCTCGCCGGCAGCGAACCTTTGGAGAAGAGGCGCCACACAAGGTTGGCCAAGACTATGAGAGGAACAGCCACTATAGCCAGCTTAAGGGAAAGCATGGTCATCCATGGCCACTCCTCGATATCCCCCAACATGATGAGTAATGGGTTCAAGATACTTGGTGGAGGAAAGAACAAGCAGGATTCAGGGGCAGGCTCCTGTGCAGCAGAGGAAAGAGATGGGGACCAATGTGAAAGATGAAGAGTATCGATCCGTATAATAAGGAGTTAATTAGTCCTTATAGCAAGTGGTCGGTTGGGAGTCTGGTTGATGTATGAATGCGGTGTTACATACGAACGGCCGAATGATCAAGGCTGCTCAATCTGGCAACGGCCGAGAGTGACTGTTGATCTGACTGATCATATATTCGGACAGGGAGACAGGCTAGACTGAGTTCTCTTCGCTTCGAGGTGATAGTGCGAGTGTTCGTAAAGAAGTGATCTGATTAGGTATGATTAATAGGGCATGGATGAAAGCGCCGTGCAACAAGGGAGTATTTGACTTGTAGGTTAGCTTATATCAGTGCAAGTTAGATGAAGAGAGATCGCGAACACGACGACGTGCTGTAGTAAAGTCAGTAGGTTGTAAGATGGTCTCGAGTACGGGACTGTTCCATGACGGGCGGAAAGCACGATGCGTCTGCAAGTCTGGCAGCCGTCGAATTAGTCTGCCGTTTTTGTCGCTGTGGCCATGGTTCAGAAATCTGGTATAGATGTTCATGAGATCCATTTTGACAGCCCCCACATAATCAAGCAAGTACGATCAGATCTAGCAGTGTCCAAGAAAAATTGGCCTCCCGAGTAAGTAGTCTTCCTTAGGTCGTTGGCGATGTGGGCTTCGGGTGCTTGAGCGGGTCGCTCGCTTTAGCGGTATCAGGGACATCGTCATCTGCGAACGAGTGAGTGGTGGCCCCAAGGGCGTACATGCAGAAATCTATCGAACCCAATGCGCATGCACGGTAGCCAGCCATGCTGGGCGTCTTTCAATCCCAAGTCAGGTATCAGAGGAAGCAGTGTACTGATTGGGCGAAGTCTCATTCTCGTGTGGTCACACAGACGTTGCAGTGGCTTGCTCCCAGAACAGAATCGACGAGTGTGATATAGACTACCCAAGCTTAGCGTGAAGCCACGAACCGGCACTGATTAGTGCGAGCCGCGTTCCTGACAAGCCTTGCATCTTGGGCATCGTGAGCTAAAAGTACCTGTGGTTGTAACCTGGAAGTAGCCAACCCAAGCAATGACGGACATTTCCCCGTTTGCCGAGGCCGTCATTATTGCTACCTACATATGTTCTGGTCCAGGTAGCACCAAGCCATGGCGGAAGCAAATAGCCCCCCTGAAATTCGACAGTCCGAAACCGGTAAGCCTCAGCCGCCGCGGCGCCCATGGCTGAACAATTAACAACGCAGATGCACGAAATATCACATCACAGCCAGGCCTTTTCCGGGGTCATTTGCTTACTATTTTCGGACAATATGTCGTTCGCGACCCTTGGGTCCATCAGTAGGCTCGACTGAGGATCCAGGTGGATGGATGACCGGCGATCCGATCTACAGCAGGGGTACATGCAGGCCAGCGGATATCTGCTGTCTCTCCTCCAGAAACCCCCCTCGAGTCAAGAAGGTCTTCTCATATTTCATGTAACGAGTCGAGAGCACGATTCCTTTCGTTCTTGGTTTTTGGATTGGAAATAAGGAGAGACTCAAAGAGAAAGATGATGACATCCTTGAACTCCGAATTATTGGAAATCCTTCACATCGGACCCCGAGTCAATGGCGCATGCTATTGGCCAGAATTGGCACATTTTCGACAGAAAAGGAAGGTCAAGTTCAGATGAAGGGCAGCATTCAGACGATGGCTGGCTGCCAAGTTCATCCCATCGCGATAAGGCAAGATCTTCCCATGCCGCGTCAGTGGGCCACTTCAAACATGATCGCTTCGCTGAACCACTTGTACGGCAAGTAATAATAATAGCATCATCCAACCAACAACGGTTCGTGTCTCACTCAGCACCCCTGCAGCGGGGAGATAGTCTTTCCAGCCGCGACGGCCTGGTAGTCCACTAGGTAATCGGCAGAACATATTGGATGATCCACCAGACCAATGGCAAGACATACATACATGCGTGCATGCATATTTGCTATCAAGTATGCAGCGGAGAATTGTCAACCAATACCACAGACGATGGCCGCTGCATTATGCCAACTCGCAGGCTTCCCGCAGTCCGTCCCGCGAGAGAGAGCGATCGCACTTCAGATGTACGATGATCTGTCTACATGCGTGGCCCAACAGCACAGCGGAGAGGTCGGCAGAGTAGCGCTGCTATGTGACATGTCACATCACCTTGGGCAGTCGCTCGTATTGCCAATTGTTGCGCGTACGGGTTACGCCTCTTGCGAGATGCGTCGAGTCTCCGGCTTCCCCCCTATTGGTCGACTGAATGACCCTCCGCACCTGCTGAATATCATCAATATCATACAGCTGAAATCAACGAATCAATGTCTGGCACGTGAGCACTGGAGATGGACGTGAGAACACGAGATGGAAACTTGTATCCATCATAACGAAGCAAGTCAGGTCAAAAGAAAGGAAAAAGCAGGGTCGTTTCGACATCTACTCCACAGACTAAAAAGTCGGCTCGACTTTCCACGGGCGACATCGCCCAGTTGAGACAAGAGCGTCAGGCCAGCGCGGGAAGGATCATGACCAGCAGAACTAACTGGCACATACCTAGTCCATTGCGCAAACACAACAACTCTATATTTTCTTTTTTTTTCTCCCTTCACTCCCTTCACTTGGTGGCCATTGAGTTCCCAACTTGTAGTAGGTCTTCAACGACGACCTCGCTTATAACCCAACGTCGCGTCATTTGGTAGACTGACTAAACAGGGGCGCTATCGAAATGGAAGTCCCCAGCTCTAGCGCCGGCCGAACAGCTGACGGACAAACCTACTAACACGACCGTAGCTTAGCAGGACACACGCAAGGCAGACGGGCAGGATGCCGGAATGTAGTGGTGTGTATGTGTATGTGGTAACGAGGTAGGAAACCTGTGGGGGACTAAACTGAGTCCTCTACTGGTCAGCCCAATAGTGGTATACGATATCACGATCTCTACTTCGGCCATAGGCACATGCGACATCCATTGCTATAAAATACTTTAACGATAAACCCTTCTTTCAGCTGACAGAGACCCTTTGCTTTTAAGTGCAAGTGCCTGGCTCTGGCATATAAGGACCGCAAGAACCTCATAACACCACACCACCCTATCAGGATACTATCTCGTCTCTTCGCACATCCACACCCACACCCACTCCATCCTCCTCTCTACACCTTGAAAATAATACACAAGACAAGATGCGCGCGACCATCCTAACAAGCATCACATCCCTCCTCGCCCTCACGGCGCAAGCCACCCCCCACCCCTACCCCGACCCCGACCCGGGCCTCATCACTGGCCTCGCGGACGCCACCAAGACCCTCCTTGGCAACATCGGCAACGCCCCCCCTCCGAAGCTCCTCTGGACGCCGCGGCCCTCGCCGCAGTGCGCCGCCATCAACGGGGGCGAGCTGCAGTGCTGCCGGGGCGCGCTGGCGGGCGACCAGCCGCTCGTCGTGTTCCTGGCGGGGGTGTACGGATACCGGCTGAACCCGAACGACGTGAACGGACTCGTCTGTGAGTTAACTTTACTTATTTACCTATCTGCTTTCCAAGGAGGGGAGCTGTTGTTTTACATGCTAGAGAGAGAGAGAGAGAAAGAGAAAGAGAAGGAGAAAAAGATACAGTAGAGGATGCGAATGAATGGATGGCTAATATATGAGAACTTTATAAACATACAGGTGATGATCAATTGGACAAGTGCCCGGGGGTGAAGATGTGCTGTCAAGTCACTGCGCTGGTAAGTTCTCGTTCTACTCTTCTGCAACAATTGTCACAGCGCTTTGACATGGATATTACCCATTCAAGATAAGTCTACTGACCAAATCATGCATCAGAGCCCCTTATTATCCTTGTATTGTCAGGACCATCAATAGATAGCATTTGGTGCGGATCTCATGACACTCATGCATGCCATTGATTGCTCTGTGCACACTCATACTCACATCGAGTTGAAGACAAGGGAGGATTCGTTGCACGGCATGGGCTGTTGTGTCATATTCTAGAAGTACATATTCAACTAATACTTTGATTCTTCTTCCCCGTCTTCTTTCACGTCGTAAATTGAGTTAGATGTCTCTGGCGTAGTCCTACTAGAACAGTTTATATATATAATACCCTTCTTTTTGTCTTTCTCCCCGGTGCTTTTCGCTCTCATAAATTATTCGTGAATGCAGAGAATGACAGTGGTATAAAAATGCCTTGCCTGTCTGCCTGCCCTTTGCGCCTCTCACCTCCGTTTATGGATTAATTCGTGAGAAGTCATACCCCAAAGATGCCAACATGTACAAAAAAGGCATGACTTCCCCATTCCTCCTTTGATTTTCAAAACACCGGATATACCCCTCTCTATTAGAAAGGCGATTTTCTAGATGCTGGTCTCTTAGGTAATAGTACAGGTTGTCGTCGTAGTAGGAGTAGTAATACAGGACTTTTTATTTCTTGCGTTGTAGTGTCTTCATGGCCATTTCGATAAGTCCATCCTTGGCGTCGCTATCAGGGAACGAGTCCAGGGCCGCAATGGCCTGCTGGCAGTAATCCTCAGCTAGAGCGCGAGTCTGCTCGATTCCGTCCGACTTTTGGACAATGTCTCGTGCCTGGAAAGAGAGAGAGAAAAGAAGGTGTTAGTCTCGATGCGCGGTCCATAACAGAAAAGCTTTATGATTGGAATGGTAGTAGCTTACCCTTGTCACATCGCCTTCCTGCTCAAATTTCCTCCCCACCAGAGCCCCGAGCTCCGGGTTCGTCTTCCACGCAAACAGCAGCGGCGCCGTCGCCAATCCCAGCTCCAAGTCGGCGCCCGCGGGCTTGCCCAACTCCTTCTCGCTGCGTGTATAGTCCAGCAAATCATCCACCAGCTGGAACGCCAGACCGAGGTTCTTGCCGTACGCGTAGGCGGCTTCAACGGTCGTCGCATCGCCGCGGCCCAGCAGGGCGGCGGCGCGGCACGATTTGGAGATGAGGCTCGCTGTCTTGAGGTACGTCTTCTCGAGGTAGTAGGTGAGGGCGTCCTGAGACCATTTGGGGTTGCGCTCGTCGCGCTTTGTGTTCTTGAGCTGCATGAACTCGCCCTCGACCAGGTTTGCAATGACCGTGGCCAGCAGCTCGACGACCTCGGGGTTACGCAGGCGCGCAAGCGCCACGGACGCCCGACCTAACAAAAAGTCGCCGGCCAGGACGGCCATCTTGTTGCCGAACTCGAGGTTGGCCGAGGGCGAGCCCCGGCGCGCGACCGAGTGGTCGATGACGTCGTCGTGGAGGAGCGAGGCCGTGTGGATCAGCTCGGTTATCTCAGCGAGGCGGCGCTGGGCGGGGAGGATATCGCTCTCGGTGGACTCGGGCTGCGAGGAGAAGCCGGTCGTGAGCGGGTTCGAGGGGTTGACGTCGTTAAGGACGTTGGGCGGTGACAGGGCTGAGTTTATCTGGCTCTCGGTGGCGGACTGGGGAGTCTCGGGTGTCTTGGGGCAGAGGGCAGTGGCCCGCGACATGAGTAGGACGATCATGGGGCGCATGTGCTTGCCCTCGGCCTGGGTGTAGTACTTGGCGGCGCGGTCCAGCGAGGGGTGGCCGGACCCCAGTAAGGACCGGATGTTGCCGGTCAGGAACTTCATCTCCTTAGCCACCAGCCGCAGCGGGTCAATGGCCATCTCGCCCTTGGTGGCCCGCGTGACGGCGTTGTTCACCATGTTCCCGGCTACCTGCACCGCAGCGGCCCATGCTGAGTCTTGCCTCGAGGTGTTGTGGAAAGCGGCGACCCGCTGTTGCCTCCGTAACCTCAGATCTAACGAAGTGGTTCTAAAACAGTCGGGACACGGGGAGAAGACGGAGGGCCGGCTGGCGGCGCGGCTTTTGAGGAGCAGCGAAGCTCCATGACGCAGCTGCATGGCGGATTACTGAGAGCTTGCCGGCGAGGACAAACGGGTTTGGTGCTAAAAGGTGTAAATGTGCTCTTCTGTGGGCAGCATTGGCGGGGACCGTATCAAGTCGGACGAGTACTCGGGCGGCAAGTCGTCGGGTTGGGGTGAATTGGAGGGGATTAGTACTAGATTATCGTGTGTCGCAACGGCTGGCGGGATAGGATATCGAAAAAATTCATGGGCCGGTCGGGTCACTCTGGACCCCCCAGTGCCTCCACAGGCCCTGGCCACTGAATGATTCGCCTGGTTCCGACGGTACGCTGGGTGTGGGGCCTTCAATGGCCCTCAATGGAGGGGCTTGGGGGGGCCAATTGGCCCGACCTGTGGCTAAAGCTTACCCTGGCCAGCCTGGCTTACCCTGGCTTGGTGCTTTTGGTGCTGTCATTGATCAGCTGCAAGCTCAACGCAAATCAATTGGCTACATGCAATTGGAGGTTTCGTGGCTGAAGCTGCAGGTCCCGATCGATGAAAGCTTGGAGATCAACAAGCACTTCAACATTACTTAGCCTTGCCTGAACTTGCATCCCATAAGCAAATACCCATCATCGTTGTTCAGGGTGCTTGCGCCTCTACGAGAACCGAAGTCGCACAGCGGAAATGGTGCTCCTTACCATGACATCCTCCATCGTGGAGGCAATACAGACACTCCAGGAATCCGACAACAAGTCCGAAGACACATCTGAAGAGGCGACCAAGACAGATGTCTCTAGCGAGCCTTCGCTTGCGGAAGCAGCCATCGGAAAGCCCATATCACACGGCCAAATTATCGATATATGGAAACAATTAAAATCCCAAAGTCAATCAAAATGCAGCCTCGAAGGGCTTCTTCGGGGCGCAACCGTCTATGTCCCACCGCCGTCCCCGAAACCTGAACCAGTGCGTATCTCCAACCCCCTTTCAGCTGGTCGCAACGAATTACTAATGCTAACACTCTGTTTCCACGCAGACGCCCCAATACAAAGCCCTCATGGAACGATTACGACGCGAAGAAGAAGAGCGATCCTACGAACGCATGCTGAAAGCCGGCCCCGTCCGCGAGACCTTCGCCCAGCGCTTCCCCAACGCGCCGCCGCTGAGCCTGGTCGAGTCCTTCGCCGCCGCGAACCGGCCGCATCAAGCCTCTGACCTGGGCGAGGAGACCATCTCCCAGGAGGAGATCCAGCAACAGGTCACGCTCATCATCAACTTCCTCATCAGCATCGCCGGGTGCGCCGCCGCGCTCTGGATAGCGGGGAAATGGTGGAGCACACCCGCGCGCCTGTTCCTCACGCTGGGCGGCAGCATCGTCGTCGCCATCTGCGAAGTCGCGGTGTATAATGCGTACCAATGGCGCATGGAGCAGGGCGACAGGAAACAGAATATGAAAAAGGAGGTCAGGTCCATTGTCAAGACTTGGGTCGTGGGTGAAGATGAGCCAAAGGAGGGGTACGAACCGGTCTTGATACCACCTACCGAGGAAGACGAGAAACGAAATGCCGATCAAAATCAGGAGTTACGGAAGCGCGCTGTGCCCACGACTTGATTTGGAGGATCTATACTACTGAATTGTCAAGTTCCCTCTTCAAACAACAGCTGATTTATTAAGTGTCATCCTGCTTGATGTTACCTTGACATAATTTCGCGCCAACTCCTGGATGATGATACTTTCTTGCCACATCGGTAACTATCATGTTCGGGTCGACATATCGCAGACTGGTCAAAGGTATTGATGGGCAGCTTATGCTCTGCCTGATCCCCTGCGCAGGATTTGCGGGAAATTTAGCAGCCAAATAAGCTATGCAGGGGGTAATGCTAAGGAGACACCCATGCCGTTTCTCATGCTAGCTCTGCCACTTTGCATTTTGCTGGGCAGGAGCTATGGTTTCCCTTAACCCTGGATCGGTATATCGCAACTGACTTCCTCAAAGTTGGTGTACCAAAAGAGGAAACTCAGCGTCAGCCTCTCAAGTGTCACTTTTGCCCTGTGACCTCCAGCCACTTTGCTGCGGTGTCGTGTATTTCTTTGTTCGTGATCAAAAATGAGAGGACCCTTCGCTATATTGCTGCATCATCATATTGACAGCCAGCCTACTGAGACATTTCGAGGTTTCCGATTCTTTATCTTGTCAACTCAAGAAGTATTATGTAAGTTGTCACTTTAGCCATGTATGAATTGCACTTGATCTATCAATTAAATGTCCATTGCCATGTTGGCGAGTTCTGATGGATTGGGAGACTGCCACCAAGGGGTCTCGATGGCAAATACATCTCAATCACGCCGCTGGGGGTATATAAGCATGAGAGGTAAGAACCCAGACGGTGATCAGAGACATGCATGCCATTACCCAACAGCAATAGCTAGAACACAAATCACCAACTCAAACATTTCAGAAAGCCCTTTGAACAATCATGCCCTCCAGCAAGAACCCCCATCACTGTCCCGGACACAGCTTCCGTGGGAAGCCCTGCAAACAGCGGCATGGAGTCTGCACAGTACACCAAACGTACTGCGAGCAAGACGACATGTGGCACTTGGTATGGGAAGAGTGCCCAACCTGCAAGAAGAGAGACTTCCATCGAGAGAAAGCAGACCAGGGAAATGCAGTCCAGTCTCCCGAGTCCCCTGCCCAGGAGCGTGAGGTCGAAGACAGACGCCTTGAGCAAATCGAGAAAGTCTTTGGGACGTTCAGCGACAAGATCAATGAGATGTACTACGAGATACTTGTAACTTCGGTCCAGACAATTAACTCGCTCGCCCAGCAGCCCTTGGAGGGTAAGGAGCGCAAAACACAGGCCAAGAAAATCGCTGCGAAGTTTAGGGGCGACATCGACGAGATTCACTAACGTAAATACGAGAGGATGCTCCATGAGCATCTTGCCAAGGAGTTGTCGTCCTATGGACAGATTGCCAAGGAAGATGATGTGGACAAAGCTGGAAAGAATGCGGAGAATATGATTGTTAGAAGAGGCAATGAGTGATCGGACAACATGAGACTACGCACCACCCGTTTCTCCCGAGCTCGGCAGGAGGAAAAGGGGATGGAAAAGGGGATGGAAAGTGCACCGGTGTATTATACCATTTTACTTGGATGCTTTTGGGCTGCAGCGTTTGATGCGCACCGTAGCAGCTGGGAATGTTCCGTGTTCAACATGAATTATTGATGACCTTCCTCATCCTGATAGGCTTGAGCCGTGAATAATCCCTATAGTTGTTTCTCCATGGCCAGCTGGCGTAGAAGTCGAATACCGAAGACAATGGGAGGGTTTGTTTCACTGATTAATTATCAGCACATCTATAGGAGGGCATTCTTATAATTCGCAGAGTAAAATCCAGCGAAATCTCGCCTGAGATTGAGTGTTCCCATGCTTGACAAAACCAATTCCTAATGCCAATGTACCTGGGCTTATGCTGCGTGTTTTCGGCGATAGCTATGGTCAAGCTGCCTGAAGGCTGGCGCACTTTTTTCTCCTGTAATGAAACCTGCCTAGGTTATATCATGCGCGCTGCCAGGGGTGCTCTCCATCCAAACGGATTGGTCCCCTACTTGTGATGATTGATGGGAATATCTTCACATGCCCAATTGAAGAATCGGATTTTACGCGAGTCATTCTTCGGCGTTAGTGACGGAGGCTTATGTAGAAGCTGTCACCTACGGGTGGTGCGGACAGCTGCGGACCTAATGCTTCTAGATGACGTCTAGCGGGGTCGATGGACTGGTGGGGTGGTTTTGGAGGCTGGAAAGCTCGCAGGCTCATTCTTCTTGTTTTCCTGCGACGAGCTTACTACATTAGCCAGCAACCGAGCTTGCTGGCAGATAGCAGGGCTTCAATGGGACCCATTCCCCCCAGGGCCTGGATCTCTCGCTTGATGTATCCCATACACCACGTAAGCATGGCGAGTATACTATTGCGGGACTTACCGTAGCCATGCGGTTTTGGCCTTGCCCTATCCTGGCTATGCGCAGCCTGTTTTGTCATGCGAGAGAAGGATCGTCGGCGATATGGCGTAGCCGGCACATCACCGCCAAGCATGCGGCGTTCTGAGAGTGAAGAATGCCGCAGAAGGCGGCCACTGCATTGATCCAATAAAGTGGGATGCTATATGCGAGGTAAAGGTCAGGGACAGGACAGGTAAAGTATATAGAGGTCCCCCGCTCCCCGACCTTTTGGTGGTGTGCCTGCTTTGAATCATCTCATTATACCCATCTACTCTACCAACGTCCCGACTATAAATCCAATACCACCAACAACCATCTCCACCCGATACCAAATACCCAACAACAACCTTCACAATGGCTCCCAAGGTTCTCGTCGTTCTGACCTCTTTCGGCCACATCGAGGCCGCCAACTCTCCCACAGGATGGTACCTGGTACGTTTACCCTCCGAGCTCCAAGCTCCAAGCTCCAAGCTCCAGAAATTTGAAGCTTCGAAGCTTCTTCCGGCCATTTCCAGATCAATTGTTACTGTATACTAACAATGCGCGTGCCGCCAACAGCCTGAGCTCGCCCACCCCTACAACGTCCTGGCCGCCAAGACCGAGCTCGTCATGGCCTCCCCCAAGGGCGGCGAGGCGCCCCTCGACCCGTCCTCGGTCAAAGCCTTCGAGGGCGACGAGGAGTCGGTGCAATTCCTGAAGACCAAGACGGAGGTCTGGAAGAACACGCAGAAGCTGTCGACCTTTAAGGGCCGCGCGGCCGAGTTCGACGCCCTCTTCTACCCCGGAGGCCACGGCCCCATGTTCGACCTGGCGACCGACGCCGACAGCATCGCGCTGATCCAGGAGTTCGTCGCGGCCGGCAAGCCCGTCGCCGCCGTGTGCCACGGCCCCGCCGTCTTCACCAACGTCACCCTGCCCGACGGTACCCCGCTTCTCAAGGGCAAGGAGGCCACGGGCTTCTCCAACGTGGAGGAGGACCAGGCCCAGATGACCAAGTGGATGCCCTTCCTGCTCGAGGACAAGATCAAGCAGGTCGGCGGCACCTACAAGAAGGCCGACGCCGCCTGGGGCCCCCTCGTCCTCAGCGCCGACGGCGGCAAGCTCATCACCGGCCAGAACCCCGCCTCCGCCAAGGGCGTCGGTGAGGCTATCCTCAAGGCCATTGGACTGTAAAAAAGAATATAATGACGAGAAATGTAAAATTTACATACGGCTGGGCGACAGAGCTTAGCTTATGACGACACGAAGAAAACAATCCAATATACCCCCTCATACAATTTCCAAATGCGTCACTGTTTTCACGTGTTGATAATATAATGGATCATCGTGTACAAGTTCGGAAGAAACTTGATTGCAAAGTATATACAAAGCCATATAAACTGGATGCCATAATTACCTATATACAGCGGCGCTGAATGCGCCAAATGCTGAACGCGAAAAAGGGATCCAGGTTCTGTTGTTCCATTCATTACCTAATGCATCTCGATTGTAAATGATTCGCCTGCTAACCGGTACGCCTAACCATGATGAAACGAATGAATGCATCTTCTTCTTTTTCTCAAGCCTTGCTCGCCGCCCTCGTCTTCTCCACCACGCTCTTCCACCGCGTCCTCTCAGCCCGGAGCAGCGCCCACGCCACGATGCGATACGCCACCACCACGCCCGCGAGACACGCAATATTGACCACGCCGTCCACGTTGAGCTTATACAGATCCAGCACCTCGTCGCCGGACGAAATATTGCACTTCCCGGTCTGGGGCTGCCGCTGCGCGTCGTCGCACGTGAACTCGACCCCCTTCAGACTATACACGGCGAGCGCGCGCGTCGCGTAGCGGAGCGGCGACAAGTAATTGAACGCGCTGAACAAGCCCGGCATGTCGATGGACATGATGCCCGCCATGATCTGCGCCACGCTCAGCAGCACGCTGATGATCTGCACCGCAAAGCCCGTGTGGTTGAACAGGGTGTTGAAGACGATGCCGAGTGACTCGCCGCAGTTGACGATGGCGAAGGCCGCGAAGACGCACACGAAGTACATCTCGACGGTGCGGGGGAAGCCCACGGCCAGGTCCGCCAGCACGCCAAAGACCAGGCTCGACACAATCTCGAGCGGCACCTCGAGCACCGTGTACGTCGCGAGGAACGCCTCGACGCCGTAGACGGCATCGTCGTCCTCGCGGTAAAAGACCTCGCGCTCCGCGGGGTACGCAGCCACGTTCTGCAGCATGCCCACGAAGTAGAACGCGCCCACCTCCTGCACGAAGCCGACGCGGTTCTGGATGCTCGGGTAGTCGTGGTGCAGGGGCGCGAAGAAGAGGGCCAGGATCACGGCGAGGCCGATGACCTGCATCGTGCGCGCGAGCAGCAGCGGCGGCTGCCGCCGGAAGTTGATGAAGGCGCGGTGCAGCAGGATGGGGAACGCCGCCACGAAGGAGGCGCGCTGGTGGGCGAGGGCGCCGAGCTCGGCTGGGGTCGAGAGGGTTTCCTTGTTAAAGGATTTGCGGGTCGGGTTGGTGACCGCAGGTGCTACTGGCGCGATCTTCTCGCTGTCTGTGGCATTGTCCCCCTCCGCCTTTTGGGTCTTATCGAGGTTGGGTGATGCCTTTTCTCCTTTCTGCTCATCCGTCTCAACAATGTTCGACAGCCGAGGCACTGTGTTCGGGTTCGCGACATTATTCGACCAATCCTGTATCAGCTTCTTTACTTTCTCGCGACTCTCGGCCTCCCGCTGTCCCTCTTGAAGATCGATCGTAATAAGATCCAGCGCGTAGTCCGCCGGATTGGTGTGATGCGGGCATTGATGCCCCAACCCTCCAAAGTACCCCAGCATCTCCTTGGCCGGTCCAGCGTAGGCCGGCGAGCCCCCGCGAGCCAACAGGAGCACATTGCCGAAATGCTTGAAGATGTCGGATCGGGCCTGGTGGATGGTGAGGATAAGCGTGCGCCCCTCCTTGGCGAGACCCTGAAGCACTTCGAGGATACTGCTGGCCGTGAACGCATCGAGTCCCGACGTCGGCTCGTCGAGGAGCAAAACCCGGGGGTCCGTGAGGATCTGCACCGCGATACTGACGCGGCGCTTCTCGCCGCCCGAGATACCCTTCACCAGCTCGCTTCCGACCAGGTTGTCCGCGCAGTCCTTGAGGCCCATCTTCAGCAAGACCTCCTCGGCGCGGTCGTGTTTCTCCTTTTTCGTCATGAACGACGGCAGCCGCAAGCCCGCCGCGAACCGCAGCGTCTCCCGCACCGTCAGCGACGGCAGCAGGGCGTCGTCATCCTGGCAGACGTACGAGACGACGGACCGGATCACGGCCTCCGAGGGGCGCGCGCCGTTGAACGTGAGGGTGCCGGCGGGGCGGTAGCGGGTGCCGACGGAGCTCTTGAGGCGCTGGGCCATGGCGTTGAGGAGGCTCGTCTTGCCCGACCCGGAGGGCCCCATGATGATGTTGAGCGTGCCGGCCTGGAACGTTGCCGTCACCGGGTTCAGGATCGTCTTGGTCGGCAGCCGGCGGCCCCACACGGTCCGCTTGTCGAGGGCCAGGGCGAAGCCGTCCAGCCCCACGTCGATGGCGCGCACCTCCTGGATCGACCGCGCGTTCATCTTCTCCTTGCCCGCCGACAGGTCCGTGTCCGAGGGCCGCGCGCGCGCGATGGTCATTTCGACCTTGAGGAATGCCAGGCCGATCCAGCACGTCACACAGAAGAGGCCGACGAAGCCGACCATGGCTAGGATCGGGCGGGCTAGCCAGTCGCGCGGGAAGCCGAGGTTGTCCATGACGTATTGGCCCGTGTATTGCAGACAGGCTGGGTTATCCTCGCCGCCTTCGAGCGGACAGTCGTAGAAGTTGCCCTGGAACTCGTTTCCACAGAGTGCGCCGAAAGCATAATACTACGTTATCATGTTGTGTCAGTTTCTCTTTCTGTCTAGAATAAATTTTGCTTGTGTCGAGTGCATCCATGGATATATGTTCTTGGCACTTACAGTGTAGGTGACGTACTTGAGCCACCGCACGTACACCGGTATTGTATTGCTCTGCACAAAGTAACCACAGGCCATACTTTGCAACGTGTAGGTCAAGTTGCCGATCAAACTAGCGCCCGGGAAGTTTCTACTCGCAGCGACCGAGGTCATGGCCAGGGTGACGGCGATGTAGTGGTTCAGGAGCACGATGGAGAAGAAGGTAAAGAACTTGCCGACCTCGCGGTCGAAGCCGACCATGAAGTAGTAAATCACACTATAGAGAAAAGGCACGGGGATATCCTCGGTGAAGAAGCGGGCGATGCGGCGCGAGAGGATGAAGGGCAGGGCGGTGACGCAGCCCTCGCTGTGCTCGCGGTCGAAGGTCGGCACGTCGAGCGTCAGGCGGTATGTCTCGAACATGAGGAACAGGTAGCCCTGCAGTCCGACCGAGGTGTACAGGGCGCCCTGTCGGGAGCGGATACCCGGCTGGTCGCGCGGGAGGTCGTAGAAGATGTAGCCGGTGATGATGGCCATGAGAATGGCCTCGAGGATGGAGCCCGTGATGCCCATGGGGTCGCGGAGGGTGACTTTCAGCGTCCGGTCGGTAAGGACGCGCAATTGGCGCAGGAAGCTGGCATGCTGCTGCGGTTTGGGCCGTTTGGTATTCGAGGACACTGCGTTCTCTGTAGTTATGGTGCCTTCGGATTTGAACTTGTTGGTAACCTCTCCTGCCCATGCCTCCTTTAGCCTCGTGACCCGCGCCGTCGTCTCCTCCTCGAGCTCCGGGGTGCGGTTGTCGATGGCGGCAATGTCGACGGTGAACTCGGCCGGATTGACGAAAGGGGGCAGGTCGAAGCCCATCTGGGCGAACCAGGGCACACACTCGTGCATCGGGCCCGAGAACACGGGGCTGCCCCGCGATAAAATGACGAGGTTATCGAACAAGTCCCAGATCTCCGATCGCGGCTGGTGGATTGTCGTAATGATCGTTCTGCCCTTCTTGGCCAGGGTCTTCAGGGTCCGGACCAGCTGGTACGCACTAGTCGCGTCGAGCCCCGTCGTCGGCTCGTCGAGGAATAAAATCGAAGGGTTCGCGAGCAGCTGCACGCCGATGCTGGTCCGCCGCTTCTCACCACCACTGCACCCGCGATGCTGGCTGTTGCCGATGCGCGTGTCAGCGCAGTCCTTCAGGCCGAGCTCCAGGATCACCTCCTCAACGATGCGCATGCGCTCCTCTTCGGTCGTGGGAGGGGGCAGACGCAGGTTGGCCGAGTAGCGCAGCGTCTCCCGCACCGTCAGGGTCGGGAGCAGCACGTCCTGCTGCATCACGTAGGCGTGCCGCGCCGAGTGGACGCCCTCGGCGCCGTTGAAGGTGATGCGCCCCGTCTGCGACAGCCGCGAGCTGAACATGCGCTCGGCCACGGTATTGAGCAGCGTCGTCTTGCCGGAACCGCTGCCGCCGAGGATGGCGGTCAAGCTCCCGGGCTGGAAGGAGGCGTGGACGGAGTGAAGCAGTGTTTTCGTCGTAGGTGTTGAGCTTGCTTCTTTCTTGCCAAGAAGGCCGCTAAATAGCTCGGGGTAGGTACTGGGGTCCATTATCGATGGCGAGGTATCGACGGTGACTGTGAGGTTGCGTATTTGTACATCCATGGGTTCGACGTCGTCCAGGGACAGGTGGTTCGCCACGCCGAGCGATGGCCGCCGCGTCCCGGCCTCGTGGGTTAGGGCATCCATCGTGGTCGAGATGGAGCTCGCGCGCTCGATCTTGTCGGTGTCGTCAGTTGCCGGGGTGTCACCTGCGGCTCCGTGCCGTTGCAGGTTTGATTCAGCGGTAGTAGTGGCCATTGGCGCCAGCAAGAGAGCCGGTAGGAGAAGTCCTAGGCGCCTAAGATATCCTACGGGATGACCACCATGTATGTAGGAGAGTGAAAATGGGCGTTAATGGCCAGCTAATGGTTTGTCCAAACTTCGGATCACCTCATACTTCCGGAGCTGGTACCGTCTTTACATGAACATGGAATATTCGAACAAACAACTAGGTCGATGACCAGGTAAGCTGGGGGCTTTCGGGGTCATATGGGTTCGCACGTGTGGATTCCAATTCTTCTATAGATCCATACCATGTCAAGATTCCTGGATTCGCGAGGAAGAGGGAGACTATTACGGCTGACAAAGACCCATACATGTGCAGGGCAGGGTAGGTAGAGTAGATGGAGAGAATAATAGTCTTGCAGACCTACGGTATGGATCTCGATACTACGTACCTTACCGGGGTTTATCAAGTGGAAAGAGTGGAAGCCGTTGAGGTGGGTGGACCCCTTTCCCCCTAGAACACTGGTGACTGGGCGGAAGAAAGGGCCTGAATAGCCCCTCGGCTGCTTGCCGAGCGTCTCCAAGCGAGCCCAGGGCTCCAGAAAGCGTGGGATAGTGGTTGGCGGACTCTTCGACTTCACCGACGTGAAGGAATCAGAAGCGAGATTTTTTGTTCTGCCAATGAAAGGCAGCGTACAAATAATAAGGCATTTGGTTTCTAAAGTAGGATATGGGGGGTTGCTGTGGAGGGCGTTGGGAGCTGTCCCTTGCCTCGGATGCGCTCCAGGCAACCCCCCAAGGACCGACCCCAAAGATGAGATAATAATCTACTCTCATCGTCCAATCCATACGATGGATGCCCCTCTTCACTCCATGTGTGGTCGCGAATTTCATTTCTGCTGAGCGCGGGCAAGGGCAAATCCCACGTAAGCGAACGACACACGCGACTTTTTGCGAATTGGGGTTGGAGTTGTTGTCAAAAGGTTAGCGAACACGAAAAGATGCAACCCCTTGCAGCTAATTGGCGCCGGGCACGATGCTAGATCCAGCTGGACCAGTACCTAGCTTGCAAGCTTGCTACCGGATATCACCAGCGTTGGGCTAGCTGGCCCGATTGGTTTTTCGCTGGTGTAGCTTGCTGGTGCTTGCTGGCTGCTGAAGAAGAGAGGTCAAGAGAAGAATGCGAGATCCTGGCCTCGGAAACGAAACGTTCCGTGCGCAAGCGAGGCTGCAGGGTCCCAGGATGGTGGGTGGATGGTGGATGGTGGATGGTGGATGGTGGATGGTGCTTTCGCTATGCACTCCCAACATAGCAGAGCGCACTTTTTCTTTTATCTACTTGCCAAGTGTCACGAGAGCCCACGTTGCTGCAGTAATTGAGCCCAGAACCTAGTCGTTTGCAGAAGATAGTCGAAATGGCCCGGACCACTCCGTGCAAGTACAAACGAGACGTCCCATCTTATAGGGAATGAGGTGACGCAAACGAGTGTGACATCGTCTAGAAGGTTTCGGCGGGAATCATTATTCTTCGGTTTCATATAGGTCGCTAGCGAAGTACGCAATGCTGCTGCTACCCCCAAGAATGGCATCCCAACCTAGAAGTGCATCCAACAAGCTGGGTTTCCGGTGGGCTTAACCGAACATTAATGACCTCAAACCCCTATACTGGCCATTCTGTTAGTGGTAGGTACATGTAGATGTGCAAACCATTCACTCCGTCATTCCTCTGACAACCTGCCTACATGTTTTTGCTTGTCGGCACGGAAGCGAGCATGCCTAGTACCGTAAGGAAAGCGATCAGTGATTCAATATTGGCTGCAGGCTGATGGGCCAATCTGCACTTCCTCATCTGCTCTGTGCAGAATTCTCATATCAACAACATTACCAAATGACTTTGCTGCACCAGGAAAGTTAGGTTCTGCGGGGGGAAGAGGTGCGGCCGACCCTCAATTCATCAAGTGAGGCCCCCAAGGCCCTCAATACCAGGCCCAAAGCAGTAAGTCCGTCGTCGGTTAGCGAGGGCGGGCCCTGTTCAAAAACGCTAGCAGTAGCTAACAACGGCTTTTGGAGGGGGGCAGCAAGCTGGCAAGTCACTAGCGCTGGTTGGATCGGGGTTGAAAGGCTGAAAGGGGACCAAGGAAGAGAGCCCAGCATCTCGGCTCTGCCGCTGTCGATCGCTTGCTAAACCTATCTACACCTTTAACCTTACTAACTTCGGTAAACAATAGCCTAGAACATTTTCCACTAGCCGGAGATGAGCCGTGTCCTGGAGTGAACGCATCGACGACTTATTTTTACTTCCCAGTACGACGGTAACCGGCCTCCGGACCATACGGGACTGCGGGCTACAGTAGGTATTGGCATCGATATAGCTTCCGTACTGGATACAACGAGGCTTCCTGACTTCCAAGCAGCTGGGAGGTGGGTAGCACGAAGGTTGACTCGTGTTCGTGATGCTTCCAACTATTTGTTGTTTGGGCCATCGCGTCCAATGCATAGCTGTCTCACACCAATCAATCAACTCGCTCTCCCAGGACTAGGCAACTCTACTTGTGTCGACCCGATTCATTCATTTGCTCAACCAAACCTGGTACGTCAATGGACTGCTAAGTCCAAGATTAAGCACTTAGGTTAAGGTGTAGCATCGCATATAGAGCCACGTGCTGGCCCATGTTCCACCAATCTGTCAATGTCTCGGTCTGCCTTATGAGCTTGGTTGGTTAGTCGACTCCGGTCCTGGAGCAGCAGCGAATCCAACATGCACTCTACCGAGCGTCACCGGCGATTGGCAGCTCGCTTGCACCAACAGCAGCATGTCACCGTTACTACCACCACCACCACCTGATGCTGCCGTGGGTATCTGGACTCAAGTCTGCTACGGCAGCTGCCTCGCCAAACCTCGAGTCATTCAGTTGCGTTGTGTCGTGTCGTTGTAGTGTAGCGTTTCAGTTGAATATCCGACTGTTCATGCGGACGAGGAGCCCGGCTCCGCGACTTTGACGACCTGCGGATGCGACTATTCGGGGCTCTTGGCTAGGTTACTTCAGATAGTCTTGGCTCCCGCTCTAGGTACTTGTATTGAATCGGATCTCGTTTAACCAATGCGGTAGGTTAGCGAACTTTTCCTTCTGCGCCTTCTGGAGCCTCCATTGTACCATAGAGAAGCCATCGGCTCGTGATCTGATACGACTGTGGTATTTGATGGGGGGCCCGTCCGTTGAAGTAGCGAAGTAGGTACGTGGCTATTAGTGGGCACCACCCGCCCCTAAGAAACTAAAGAAAGCTCGCTTAAATCCTCTGGGGACATCGCTCGTGAGTGGTGGAAGCTAGAGCACGAACAGCTCGGTTAGAGATTCAACCTCCAAAAAGACGAAAAGGAACTTTGGACACGATTCTTTGCGCTTTTCATGCGGCCTGCAGCATACGTATCAGATGGAGAAATCCAGATTCCACAGACCGCTTGCTGTTCTTGCTTTACCTGGGTACATGCAGCTCGCTTCGACGTACATCAGCCATCATCAACCTTCTGGAACGCCCAGCCGGGTATCGCATGCCACAGATGCATTATAACAAGCAGTATCTGGGTTGAACAGCAGTGTGTCGACAGACATTGAACCACACTCACACTCTTTTGCGGCAATCGCGCAGGCCAGATGCGACCGAGTTAGTGTCCGCTGTCAGCCAAGGTTATCCGTAGCCCGCCGATGCCCCGTACCCCCACTATCAATCATCAAATGTTACTGGTAATATTTGGGGGGAGCTTCATTCTGATAACTCCCCATTCTATTTTTGACGTGACGTCCACACACGTACCAGGCAGTCTACAGTCTACGGCATCGATCCTACTCCCACTCTCATGGAATCAATTATCTACCTAGCCAATAGGATTATGAAGCAAGAAATTAAAGCATCAAAATATAATCATTATTTGATTTCTGTTCAATACGTAAATGCTCACTCCTGAATGGAACCCAGTCCCAAGTAAAAAACGCCTCTGCCCATGCCCCAGCTCGCTCGAACGACTGAAACCAAAAATAACTCCCCATGTTGCATTTCGTAGCTCATGCCATGCCGCCGCCCCATGATTCTTGAGAAAAAGAAACCTCTCCCGCAGCTCCGGTAATCAGTATTACGGTGAGCATGGCATTTGCTAACACGTACGGTGGCCCTTCTTTCTTAAGCGGGTGTTTGCGGTGCAGCTCCCTCCTCCGTCCTTGCCTACCCCGCGCCCGTCACGCAAGATGATGTGATCGACAGACAAACAAGAACAAAAGCAAAAGCTCTCACTCTCTTCCACTTTAAGACGTCCGTCGCTCAACAATAGCCTCGCCCACCGGCGTCCCACTCACGAACCCAAGGTTCTTAGCCCCGTGCTCGTAGACCTTGGTACCCCGGAGCCACGTCTCCTTGACGCGGCCCTGGAACTGCTTGCCCTCCCACGGCGAGCACCGGTTCTTCCAGTGCATCCCCTGGCTCTGCAGGATCCACTCCTCGGTTTCATCAAAGACACAAATATCGGCGTCCATGCCGACGGCGAGCGCGCCCTTGCGGTGCGACAGGCCGACCTGCTTCGCCGTGGACGCGCAGCAGAGCCGCACGATGTCGACGATGCTGGGCGCCGAAAGCTTCTGTTCTGAACGTCGGAGGGAGGCGCTGTGCAGAATCGGCAGGCCCAAGCCCACGGACGAGATACCGCCCCAGGCGGCGAAAAAGTCGCCCTGCGCCGCTTTCAGCTCGGCCTCCTTCAGGGTGGTGTCGGCCGTCATGTCGACACCCGAGTCGACGTGGTGCATAGCCGCGGGCGCGGGCGCGGTAGCGGCGGCCTGAAGGTGCGCCGGCAGGAGCTTGAGCTCGGGCGTGCACGGTGAGTGATCCGAGACCACCGTCTTGATGACGGAATCATGGCCCGATTGAAGCTCGTCCCAGAGGCCGTTCTGGTTCAGCTGCTCGCGGATGGGCGGGCAGCACTTGTAGCGGCAGTCGCCCTTGGCCACCTCCTCGGCCGCCAGACCCAAGTAGTGGAAGCACGTCTCGGCCGTGATGTTGATTCCCGCCTTGCGCGCGGCTTGGAGGATGGGGATCGCCTGGGTCGCCGAAAGGTGCACGATGTGCAGGTGCAGCTCGGGGGCCAGATGGGCCAGAGACACGATCTCGTCGATGGCGCACGTCTCAAAGACGGGCGGGCGCGACTCCAGGAAGGTCTGGTACGCCGTCAGGTCGCCGTGGGGCGCAGCCGGCGGCTCGGACGCTTGCACGGCATCGCCCACAGAGTCGGCGATGGGCGGGATCATCTCGGCGTGGAACATGAGCGTGGTGGGAGTGCCGTTCAGCGTCTTCATTGCCAGTGCAATGTCGTTGGATGAGATGGCGGGGAACTCGTCGACCTGTATGCGGGTTAGTAACGTAATTATTTCTCATGTCTCTCTCCATTACTCTCTGGCGAGGATAGGATGTTAACATACACCTGATTCGATCAAGAATCCTTTGAATCCACGCACTCCAGCTTCGACCAGTGGTAGAAGCTCGTCAGCATTTCCGGGGATAACACCGCCATAGAAACCAACGTCGACCCAGCACTGCCCCTGACTGGCAGCGAGCTTCTCCTTGAAGCCAGCCACCGTGGTAGTGGGCGGGATTGCGTTGAGCGGCATGTCGATCACGGTGGTCACGCCGCCGGAGGCGGCCGCGCGCGTGCCGGTGTTGAACCCCTCCCACTCGGTGCGGCCGGGCTCGTTGAGGTGCACGTGGGCGTCGACGAGACCCGGGATCAGGAGCTTGGAGCCATAGTTAAGGTAGGTGGCCGACGCGGGGAACGACGACTGGGGCAGGACGGCGGGCACGATGGCGACGATCTTGCCGGACTCGGGGGAGATGGAGATGGAGGCCGGGGTTAGGACCAGGCTCTCGTCCGGGAGGGTCAGGACGGCCCGGGTCGAGACAAGGACCGTGAGCGGCTCCGCGGTGGCGGGGATGGTGTGTGCAATGGATCCCATGGTTGCGTCGTGTTTCTGTACCTGGGTGTGTGTGGGATGGTACCTAGTTGCAACAGTGCGAGTGTGTGGGCGACTGGGGGCCTCGATAAGAAAATCCGGGGTACAGCAACGGGTACTTAATGGGGATAAGTGCAGCCACGGATACGACGACGGTAAAATCAAGCCGCAATGGGCTTATCGTGCAGTAATGGTGGTGAAGGTGGTGGTGGTGGTTGCTGGAGATAAGACACTTGCTACGCGTTGCGTTCCTGCGCCTGGAACAAAGCCTGGCAGGTGTTGGGAATCAAAGAAGGCGCGATGATAGTAAAAGAAAGGCAAGTAGTGGTGTTATCGTGGTCTCAGAAGTATAACACGAGCGAAGAAAAAGGCAAGTCACGATCACGTGGTTTGAGGGAGGCAGATTCCAGAGATGAGGAATAGCAGAGAGGGTGGGAGGAAAAGAAGGTATTCAAGAATCGCTACGTGGGTTAGATAGGCAGGTGTCCGTCCCTTGCCGAGAAGTCAAGTCGAAGTAAGACCAAGTGGAAGGGGGCCGCTCATCGACTCAAACGTCGTATGTCTGGGTGTCCACCGCTCTTGCACGCACGAGAGCGACTTCCGACGCCGCTCGCCGCCGCCTCCCCCTCGGCAAGGCGATAAGCCAGAGCCAGAGCCAAAGCCAGACCCAGACCCAGACCACCCAATTTTGGGTGGGGTCACATAAGCATAATGGAGACAGCGCCAGAGGCAAGAGGTTATCTACAGAGGACGGGAACGCCCAAGGAGGCAATGCCATGGTGGGCTGCTGGCCTAACCCAACTAACCTAAAGTGCTAGGTTAGGCGCAAAGAGGGAGAGAGATAAGAGGGAAAAGTCTCGGACCCTGAATCTGCATTCAGTAGTCGCACGCCTATCGAGGCGCCATGATTGGCTGGGTGGGCTCGGGCTGGGGACTTGTGCTACTTGGTGCTTGGTTTGCTAAGAGACTATGAGAGACTACCACTCTACTACTACATTCTTATCGGGTCTGTGGAATCTCGGTTATCGCCGACTCGTCTTGTCCGTTCCTGACTACCCGAGTCGTGAGCGATGGTCATTTTGCCATCACTGCAAGTACATGTAGCAAAATCGGGAAATACAGGATCAATGTGACCTGCAACAGTCATCCATCACCCTCGCAATGTGACAGAATGATCATCTGTATCTGAAATCTGAAGTCGATACCTATTGCTTGTTTGGTGGTTCTAGATTTTTTGTCCTTCGATAACCTAGCGCGCATCCGACCTGCATCGGAAGGAACTAATAACAAAGAGGAGCCCAGGACGCATGCATTGCATTTTGGCCTTTTTCCCAATCCGGTATCTTATCGCCAAACGATTGCTCGATAGAAACTCGTGAGCCCGAGGCGGTTACGGCTCCACGTCAGTTTCCATCGAGTAATAGTGAGCCACCAGCCAATGGGAAAGGCATGGGATACATGCAGAATATATAGCTATGTATATTAAATCATCCAAGCCAGTCAATGTCCATACCTTTTTGAAAGATGGAATTTTCTGGCCCGCTACTGACTGTACCTGCTCTATTCGTACTCGCGCAACTGACAACAACTCGGTCTCGGTGTCTCCACGCCGAGTCCTCCATTTCCACAAACCTTTGCTTACCACTGCCCCGCGAAGAGGGTCTTGGTTCTGCCACTATCATGCTGCGATGCCGATGTTGTGACATGCACACCAAGACGGCCAGCGAAACAAACAAACAAACGAATAAAAGATATGCATTGAAGACTTATCAACCTACCCGAGTCGTTGCTGAGTATACGGCATCCAATCAGGACATGTTTTTGCTTGCTGAACTCTTTCTTCCCTTATCGCAAGCCGCCGTCAGATCTAATCTCAAGATCGCTGACTGTTTCTATCTGCTGTTGTTGGCGGCTTGGGGTCATATTTAAGATAACGAAATCGCCAGCGTCTCATTCGTTCGCACCTTCTGCATAAAGCTTATTTCTCGTTCATGTCGCAGTCGCGCCAATTAATTGGCGGCATTTGTTGTTCTTGGATGTTCGTTGGCCTTGGCCGCTGTTGTCATTTATCACCTGTCTGCTGCAGCGGTCCAAACCTCTCTGATCCGACATTCGGAGCCACTTTTGCGGCCTAGGCAGGTGGTGATTTGGGCATTTCCGGTGATAGCTGTGGGACTGGCCGCACCCGCATTGGAGAAACAATTGGCGAATGCTGCGATGAGCCTATACGAACCTGCCCGCCTACGATATATGGCCTAGACAGGATGCACGCAATCACTGTCCGTCTCCCCACATGCAACGGGTTTAGCACCGCCGCTTATTGCTGGTCTACGTCGGCAGCCGACCATCGCGAAACCCGGGGTATTTGCGGGGGTGGGCTCGGCAGTAACTGGCTGCATGGACAGACAATACGATACCTTCGGGTGTAAAATCATCTGTTTCGAGGAACATTACGGTTACCTACCATGTGTTGGCATGTAGGAGAAATTGAGTAAGCTGGTTTGTGAAACGTCGTCGTCTGGCGTCACCTGCTGCGTCAGCTTCTTCCACCCATCACCCATTGGGGAAAAGTACTGCGGGCTGTCATGAGTCCGTTGTAATGCAGAAAGCAGTCGTCAGCCAGATATCGCAAAGACATGTAGTGTTTTTCTTACTTTTCTGTCCCCACAGAGATGCGATTTCATTCCTCTGCTGGTGATCATGTACGCGACGCTTTATGGTCAATCAAGTGCTTACACTGGTAACGATGACGAGGATCTGGACATCTTAAGCAACCGCGTGGCAAGCGACCGACACGGCAAACAACTTCGGGTATGGTTTTCATTCAAATACACTTGATCGCGTATATATGAACTGGTTCCCATGCAATGAGAGAGAGAGAGAGAGAGAGAGAGAGAGACGAGAATGGTGGAATCAAAAGCTATGCTCAACAACCAGTAAAGTTCCGAGTCTGGCACCTACCTACCCCTAGACAAAATCTAGACACCCGCCTGTCTGTGTTCCCATTGTAACGCAAATAAAAAAGAAATTATGGCAGCCGAGAAGCACACGAACCCGTTGCTCCCAGTAGCAAACCCAACGCTGTCGTACTGGCGCTCGGAACCGCACCGCCTAGATTCGCACCGCTCCACCGAGCAGCTCCCCGAAACATGCGACATTGCGATCATCGGAGCTGGCTTCTCCGGTGTTTCCGTGGCCTACCACCTCTCCACCCAAAACAAGGATAGCACCGACGACAGCCCGCCGTCCATCGTGCTACTGGAGGCGCGCCAAGTCTGCTCGGGCGCCACGGGCCGGAACGGCGGCCACGTGAAGCTCAAGACGACGTCCATCCTATCCATCCTCGAGGAGCACGGCGAGGAAGCGGCCGACCAGTTCGCCGCCCTGGTGCGAGCGCAGATCAACGCGCTCAAGGCGGTCGTCGAGACCGAGCGGCTCGACTGCGAGTTCGAGCTGCGGCGGAGCTACGACGTCTTCCTGCACGTGGACGAGGCCCGCGAGCTGGAGGCCAAGTGGCGCGAGTGCCTGCAGAAGGGGTACCAGTGGACGCGCGAGCACGACTTCGTGGGCGAGACGTTCGCGGAGCGGCTCACGTCGGTCAAGGGCGCCAAGGCGGCGTTTAGTGGGCCGGCGTGCTCGCTGTGGCCGTACAAGCTCGTGACGCAGCTGCTGGAGAAGGCGATGGAGAGAAATCCGCGCCTTAACTTGCAGACGGAGACGCCCGTGTTGTCCGTGGAGGTGCTGGAAGAGGGCAAGTTAGGTACTGTCATCCATACTGAGCGTGGATCAATCTTGGCGAAGAAAGTCGTCTTTGCGACGAACGCGTATACTGCCGGGCTGTTACCTCAGTACCAAGGTAATATTGCACTTGGGTATATAAATGAGAACCTGGCCGTGCTGATGGTATGTAGGCGTCATTAATCCTTACAGGGGAACGGCCTCCCATCTCGAGCCCCCGAAGGGTGGCGACCCGGTGTTCCCTCATCTCAGCCATACGTACAACATCGAATACGGGCTTCAGTATCCGGAAACCTCGGCTGTGGACTACCTGAACCCAAGACCCGACGGTGGCATTGTCGTGGGTGGCGGTCGATGGCTCTACCAGCAGCCCGAAGAGCTATGGCAGAACAATATTGACGATTCCGCGCTCATCGCCCCCGTGCTGGAAGCGGGCTACTTTGAAGGCTATATGCAACGGGTGTTCCGGGGTTGGGAGCGTAGTGGAACAGAGCTGGACAAGGTCTGGACCGGAAGTAAGTTTTGTCGCGACCCATCCATCCATCCATCCATTCATGGAGCATCACTCCCGAACGACCCGCGGCGCCCATCCTGCCAACGCTAACAAACTTGCTTTCTCCCCTGCAGTAATGGCATCCACCAAAGACGGAATGCCGCATATCGGCAAAGTACCCCGGCGCGAGAACCAGTGGGTCATTGCAGCCTTCAATGGCGCCGGCATGACGCAGATCTTGTTATTGGGCAAGGCCATCGCGGATATGGTGAAGAACGACAAGCCGTTTGAGGAGTTGGACGCCATCGTCCCGCGCCTCTTCCAATCGACTCTGGAGCGCATGGAGACATGAAGGATGATTGACGGTGGTCGTGTACTTATCTAAACGGAAATACGCACGCCGTTTGGTCAGAACTCAAGATACGACGTTAGTTGAAGTCAAGTATGCGCCAAGCACGTTGGTCTGGTCATTGTATTCTTTTTATCATGCATTTGGTCTTTGCGCGTCTCTGCTGGTTGTGTTTGCCGGTACTGAACAAGCCTTGGATGTTGTGATGTGACCAGGGCGTCGACCCCTGCTATAAACGTAACATATGAAGAATGCATCATTTACAAGTCAAACTAGACGCGTCCATTGAAAAGTCGCGGTGCCGATCGGGTTGTTTATCTGTCGCGGTAGCACGTGTGTTCATTTGGCTGGTAGTGTGCCACCCTTCATTTTACCGACGACTTTTGCTCGACTATTGATCGGCGTCAGATGAAGTAAAAAAGCAAGATCGAAGCACCCATTCAATCAAATACTACCCAGCCTGAAGCTCCTTCCTAATCGAGTATTGGCAATAGGGGAAGCTTTTAATATCGAGTCAGGGAAGCTGCATACTGCAAAGGAATCAAATGTTACCCCTCCTTTCCTTCTACATATGTCGGGTGCACAGGAGATTTGATGCATCAAATAGCTTCGATGGTAATTTTCACTACTGATGCCGCCCATGGAAAGAGCCACCACCCCTTTCGAAAGCGCCCAACAGATGCTGCATGACATTGTCGCAGTCACGCTATCGCCCATCGGTTCCTGCCTCTGCATGATGCTGCCACTAATGTTCCCATCGTCGCCGTTATGCCGCGCAAGAGGCTCATGTGCCCATGTCGGGCTGCCGCCTTTGCCTCGCGTGGGCAGGCATGTCTCATTCCCTAATTTCCTGCTGCAAGTGACCTCTCTCTCGGGTCGCACCACTCCAGCTCTTCTGGCTGGAGGTTCCCGTGAGTGATTAAGAAGAGGACAATATCAATCCTCGTCAGGCACTGCAGATCTGTCGATAAAGTTTGAGCGTCCCCTGGTCCTACCAGTCAACAATTACCCGCGACGAGAAAGTCGCTACCCTCGGGCCTTGCTGAAAGAGCGAAGAAGAGGCCTTCCACTGCCGGCTACTATAGATAGCGTCCCGTCGTCTCTTTGGGTTGTACTTTCGCGCAGACGCGGCTCTGACCAGTGTTTAAAGACCATAGGAGACCCCCAACCAAGGAGTTAGCAGCTTCCACTCCTGTCGAAGAGCAAGAAAGTGGTTTTTGCCATGGCTACTCGCTGGGTTTCTGTATTGGCTTTTTTGGCTGTTGGTGGGCTGGGAGATGTCGCCGTCGCGGCCGACTTTGATCCCCTCCAGTATGTCGATGTCCTGATCGGTAGTACAAACGCGGGCAATGTCTTCCCCGGTGCATCTTTGCCGTACGGCATGGCCAAAGCTGTGGCTGACACCAACTCGGGCTCCAACCAAGGTGGTTTCACCCTCGACGGCAGCCCGGTAACAGGATTTTCGGTAGGCGCCTCCCAGACCTTAATCTTTAATGTCCTAGTGTGTCACGAGAGGGATGAGTACACAGTTTACTATAGGAAGGCTCCCACTTATTCCTAGGACACAGGGCTTACAGCTTGAGCGAGCCATACTGATACAGAGAGTTGGTAGGTACTACACGACTCTGGGACAGGCGGCCAGCCGAGTCTTGGCAACTTTCCTTTCTTCGTCTATCCGTCTTGTCCAGGAAATGACATCAACCTCTGCGACTTTCCCAAGAAGACTAGGGTCAAGCATGGCAACTTCACGCCTACGAATGTCAAGGCCCAGCCCGGGTATTTCTCTATCCTCCTGGATATGGGCGTTCAGGCCGAGATGACGACCACGCAGCATACAGCCCTTTTTCGCTTCACGCTCCCGAACGGGGCAGGCGCAAACGGAACCTACCCTTTCGTCATGCAGGACCTGTCCGACCTATCGGATACCAGGCAAGACAATGGCACCGTGTCTGTGGATGCGAAAACTGGGCGCATATCTGGTGGCGCCAAGTTCCTACCCAGTTTCGGAATCGGTTCCTACCAAGCTTATTTCTGCACCGACTTCTCCGGCCCGGCCATCCAGGACAACGGAATCTACGTTAACAGCCGCGCCACCACGGAGGTCAAAGACCTCACCATTTCGCGTTCCATCAACGGCTATCCGCTACCAGGTGGAGGCTTTGTCAGGTTCCGCGACGCGAGCACTCCTATCCTTGCGCGAACAGGTGTCAGCTTCATCAGCACCGAGCAGGCCTGCGCGAATGCCGAGGCCGAGATCCCGGACTTCAACTTTGACTCTGTGACCAAGGCTGCCAAAGATGCCTGGAGGACTAAGCTGAGCCCCGTCACCGTGTCGACTGGTGGTGGCGTTCAACAGGACCTTATCACCAACTTTTACAGCGGTATCTACCGCACCATGGTGAACCCGCAGAACTACACAGGAGAGAATCCCCACTACAAGACTGCTGAGCCTTACTTCGACTCATTTTATTGGTCAGTGGGAACATGATGCCATAGGAGGAAGTTGACTAATGATGAAAAACAGTCTTTGGGACAGCTTCAGATCTCAGATCCCGTTCTTGGTCATTCTCGACCCTGTGGCTGTAGCGCAAATGATTCGCTCATTGATCGACACATACAGATTTGAAGGGTGGTTGCCTGACTGCAAGATGTCTCTGTGCAGGGGGTACACCCAGGTAAGCTTGGCATTCGCCTTCTATCAAACACATACTCACAGTACGATCTAGGGTGGCTCTAACGCCGATAACGTCTTGGTCGACGCGTACTTGAAGGGTATCTCGGACGGTATTGACTGGAATGTAGGCTACCAGGCGGTGGTCAAAGATGCCGAAGAGGAACCCTTCGACTGGGCGACCCATGGTCGAGGTGGACTTGACAGCTGGAAATCGCTTGGCTATATCCCAGGTAGGCTTTTACTTGTGCCTTTCGGGCCACCTGAAAGCGCGGGGCACAGTGGTCAAAAGCTGACATCTCTGCAGTGCAGGACTTGGACTACAAAGGATTCGGCACCATGACAAGATCCATTTCCCGTACTCTCGAGTATGCGTACAATGATTTTGTCATCTCCCTGATGGCAAAGGTGAGAATTGCTTGAATCATTTACCCCATATCTACCTCAATTTGCTGATATCTTCAAGGCTATGAACAACACATCCGACCAGGAGAAATATCTTGATTCCAGTGAGAATTGGAAGAACGTCTTCTACCCTGAACAGACCAGCTTCCTTCCAACGGGCGCGAATACCGGCTTCAAGGGCTTTTTTCAAGCTAAATACCTCAACCGGACGTGGGCGTCGCAGGATCCCTTGACCTGCTCGAACATAGACACGAGCGGCGTTGCTTGCTCTCTGCAGAACACCGGACGCGAGACCTTCGAGGACAGCACCTGGGAGTATGGATTGTAAGTCGGGCTGTCTTGATCTGACTTCAAGCAGTGATGTGCGTATTAACCAATATCCTGGTAGTTTCGTTCCCCAAAACCAAGGAGATCTGATCACCCTCTATGGAGGACCTAAGGAGTTCGTTCGGCGATTGGATTATCTGCACGATCAGAACATCACCAACATTGGAAATGTAAGGAAGCTTCGCTTTGACAACCATCCCGTTATTGACTACATACTCAATTTATCTTCTTATGTAGGAGCCCTCCTTCCTCACGGTTTTCCAATATCATTACGCAGGTCGACCAGGAAAGAGCGCGGCTCGGTCTCATTTCTACATCCCGCGATACTTCAACCCGACCCCAGGTGGCCTTCCGGGAAACGACGATTCGGGTGCCATGGGCTCGTTCGTGGCATTCTCGATGATGGGGCTGTTCCCCAACCCCGGACAGAACGTGTACCTCATCACGCCGCCCTTTTTCGAGTCGGTCAACATGACGCACCCGACGACTGGGAAAACGGCAACGATACGCAACGTCAACTACGACCCTACTTACCAGGCCATCTACATCCAGTCTGCGACGTTGAACGGGGAGCCGTACACGAAGAACTGGATCGATCACAGTTTCTTCCTGGAAGGCAAGGAGCTTGTGCTAACGCTCGGGAGGAACGAGAGCGCCACTTGGGGAACGGCGGTTAAGGATCTGCCCCCGAGTACCGGAGCGTATGTTGGTTTTAATGGAACTTCGTCGAACCGGAGGATGAGGAGCAGGTCGGCTCTGAAGTACCGGGCGGATGCGTGGAAGATGGATGCCTTCTCGCACTGATGCATACCATGTCGTTGACGGGTATAAGCATAGCCACGGGCTTGCGAGATAGGTATATATTGATAATGAGTATCGGATATTTTCCTCACATGTTAAGATATGTATGTGCGTCGTCACTGCCAGTTCGTGCCAATGGCTTGAAGCAGACAATACGCGGAATTGAGAGCGGAGTGGAGGGCGGGGTTTCAAGGGTACGTCTCCTGCCAATTAGAGCATCAAAGCACAGCGCACTTTCCCCCTGTAATCAACATCATTTAGTGCCACCAGAAGACCAACTCAACGCACAGAGAGCGACCACTTCAGAAGCTCGTCCATACATCACTATGGGAACCCTTCCATTGACGCCCCATCATTTGATGATATATGCAATATGAGATATTCAACTTCTAGACAGGATGCTTGCTTGCTGTCAATGTCCAAGCGCTAAAGCCAAGTGCGACAACAAAACATGGGGCTCATGGGGCTCTCGGTGCACGCTTCGTGGTCTCATTTGCACCTACCCTGTTGATGCATCGACTCCAGGTTCCTGGACATCGCGTCGCCGTTCTCGCCGTCTATCCTGCGATCAGATACCCCCACAGCGCCATCCTGGAGGCTGCAGCTGCAGCTCCTTCTGGAAGCCTTGAGAGTCATGGGGTAGAGACGCACAACCAGCCCGACTTCAGTTGTCCTGAACTTGTCTGTCCCATCGATGTGGACGGGATTGCCACGAGATAGCTTCGTTCCTATGTCCAGGCCCTGGGCTGGCCACCAGAGACTATCATCGTGGGGGATCTGATATATCCTACCGAATGGAGACACTTCCCGGTAATTCATACATTACAGCTGCAGGTACCAGTGCCGAGCCCGCCACTGGTTGATTGTTTGAACGTCGCCCTGTAGAATGGATCCTCGATGTACAAGTAAGAATTGCGTGCCGTTCCCTATATTGACCTGCTGGCAACGTTTCAAGTCGACATCATGATCCTGTCTTTCACCTGTACCACGGTGAGAGCCTGTCCTTCCTCCGCCAGGCTATGGTTAACTTGCAAGACTTGGCTTACATGGCGTTGTGCAAAAACCCCATCTACTACGCAGACCAGCAACGCACACGCCCCAGCTGGGAGGCCTGGCTCATCACCGAGGCAAAGCGACGGACACTGTACACCCTGCATCTCCTCTCGCGACACGAAGGCCTGCCGACGTCCCTGGAGACCGAGCTACGCGGACTGCCGGCGCCTTTGGGCAAGCCATGGTGGGATGCTGAGACCCGGCGGGAGTGAGAACGGAGGCACGACAATATCACCAAGCTTGGAGAAGGTTTGTAACCAGCACTGCCATTCAAAGCGACAAAAAGTCAGACATACAAGTGGACTCGAATTGGGAACTCTTCTGTGAAGGGACAAAAAGAAACCAGATAAACTGGTTCACTGCCATTGGACCAGAGGCCCCAACGGGCAATGGCTATGAACCAATTTATAATAGTCGCCGAGCCTATTAGGGTTTATAAAGCCTGTCACCCATGAAGTGTTTACTACTGCATTCAATGACACTGGAAAGGCTCCTAAAGAGGCCGACAATCACTTGGCGCGGTGGCACGCAGGCAACCTGGTCAGCACGGCAAATGTTAGATAATGGTTATATTATTACAGCGGGCTGACAACTTTCTAATAAGGCATGACGCAATTGTCAGACACAGTGCTTGGTGTTTAAACCAGTTCATGCAGCACCGTGAGCCTTCCTCCAGGTCCTCGCTATGCTCTCCCAGTATTTCTGTGGGTGACGCCTCATATGATCGACATGGCCCGACCCCTCGAACATCTCCGTGTCGGCGTGGTAACCCAACTTTTGGGACTGCTCGGCATGCTCCTCGATGTCCTCCCACCCGATAATATCATCCTCTTTGGAATACAGGTACAGACGCCTCGGCGTGTGTTGCTCGTCGGCCATCATCATATTCTTGTTTTTCTTGGCGTTGTTCTCCTTGGCGGATGGCACGGGCACCATCTCGGGGCGGTTCACGGCCTCGCGACTCCAGGCGCCCGCGTGGTGTCGTCGGAGAACAAACTCCCACGCCCGGTTCACCCACAGGAACACGTAGAAGACGGCCTGCAGCACGGCCTGCGGCACCCAGCGCGGCAGCGCCCGCCGCATCCCGATGGCCATGGCCCGCGACCAGCGCCCGACCTGCTGGTGGAACACGACGCCTCCCGGGACAGAGTCGAGCACCATGACGCGGTGCGGCAGCGGGGTGCCGTGCCGCGCTACGTGCGCGTTCAGCGTGGACGCCAGGTTGATGCCGCCCGCGTTGGACATGGCGTGGAGCAGCACGCGCGGCGGCAGGTTAGGCTGGTGCTTCTCGGAAAAGGCCGCGTCGATGACGGGCATCATGCCCTGGGTCCGCTCGTGCAGCGGCTGGTACGCGGCTTTGAAGGTCGTGGCTAGCACGGCGATGATGGTGGCGCGCGGGTACAGCGCGCGGTAGCCTTCGATGTACTTAGAGACATTGCGGGGGCGGCCGTCGCCCCAGCCGTAGATGATGACTTTGTCTGGGTGGATCTCGCCATCATTATTTGCGGTGGTCTTGTCGTGCTGATCGGGGTGGTGTATGTAGATTTGGTCCGATATTTTGGTGAAGCCTGGGAAGGGACTGTTACCGGCGGCGGTGGTGGTGGTGGTTGCGTGACCCATCTTGAGCGACAGGGGGGATGAGCTAACGGAACGTCCCAGGGAATCGGATCAACAGAACCTTACAAATGGATCATGCGGGGAGGGTGATGTATGCAAACGTGACAACAGCACCTGGGACATTTATTCGACTTCTATCGAAGTGCGACAAAGGTATCTTATCAAATTCGATAAAAAATGAACAAGAATACAGCTTCCTCTATCACATGCATTTCGACAGCGGCAGTCCCACCCTGTTCCTCGGGACCGATTCCTTAGGGCCATCAACATATTTATTGTTGGGCTTTTTCCTTGACGATATTGACGGCGGAATCGCTGGTCAGAATTGGCAGCGCCGCTTGCTTGCTGCTGGATTCTCAGCTAACGGTATGGGGGGCCCATCGTAATGGGACCCCTAGTTCGGGATATAAGCTAGTCGAACCACTTGCCTGGTGCCTGGTGCCTGGTAAGGATGAGAATCCTCAGCCTTTTTCTGCACGCCAAAGACGGGTGCAAGACGGGTCATCCGGGATGCGCCGCGCTGTGATGAAATTACCAGTTTCGGAAAGTGAAAGAAAAAGCCCGACGGCATTTAACTTGGATGGAAACATGTTGATAAGTAAGTGTGTATCAAAGTCGTCTGCAGTCTGTCTGGTAGTGGGGGCCTGGACCTGCTGGAACCCAACCTCTATTGGTTGATCAGATGACATCAGACATCATCTCCAACGATGGTATGGTAGGGTGTTTATCTCAACAACTACTTACACCTTACACTGGGTGACCAAAACCAAATCATCAAATCATCACCGGTGTGACAACCGATGCCAATGGCTGCCGCTCTGAAGGCAGCTGCGAATCATGTGGCGAGGGTTGGGCGCAATATGGTGCGCGTGGCATTTATCTTCTATCGATGTGGTTAAGCTTCGAGATCTCATGATACATGCTCAAGCCTCACTTCGACGCGACACACACACACACACACACACACACACAAACAGGGCAGAGTCGCACGCAGGGTCAAAGTTAAGCATTTAGGCGTACGGGTATACGATCAAACCCGTTTCAACCGAACCAGGGCTGCTGTCAACCTAACTCTAAAATTTAGGACTCGTCATTGACAGCTGCTCTCAATGTCAAGCTGTGTCTCCGATGTCACGATGCATCCCTAACCTAACTTACATAAGAAATGCTTTCAAATAACCTCGCAGCATCTTACACAGAAAAGAGAGTACTTTTCCATTTTGCACTTTGAAAACCAACACAGCTTTCTCCGAATAAGAAAACGCGGATGATGTCTTATTTATTTCGTTCTAGTTGACCTTGTCGACAAACCCCACGTTGTTTCATAATCGTCAGTCAGTCAACCAGTGTGAGCAATCACTTACTGCTACTACCGCAAACTAGCCATTGCCCTTGCCGTCGCCACCTTCCCGCTCTTCGACATTGCCAAAAAGATGTCGCGCTCCTGCGAGAAAGGATGCAAACCCGACCGCTACGTCTCCGTTTCGGACCTGCCCAAACTCCAGCGAGCCGGCCACCTCGATATCGAGCTACACTATCTTAAGCTGCACGTGAAATGCTACTGCAAGAAAGTCGCCAAGCTTTGCAAGCGTCGTCACTGAAGGGAAAGGCGACCTTCAACCACGGTTTGGCACATATACACCTACCCATCCTGCAGTATCGGTGTCGTCGCCTCAATCCTCCTGACGGAGCCACGTGCTTATACCAGCTGCGATTTGACTGCTGCCAACAAACACCGAACCCATCGTCGGTGCCTCAAACAAAACCTCGATGATGACCAAACAGAATGATCGCTGGTATTCGCACATGTCTATCCGCGGTACCAACGACCCTCCAGCCACTTCTTAGCCACAAGACGACGGCTTGGGTAACGCTGCTTATCACGCCTCAGCTAAGTTGGCTCCTTACAGGACTAGGACTACTAGACTTAGCTAAGTGTACGCCGGAGGCTATTTGAGGCTCGATCAGGGATTGCCACCACGAACATCCATCGTGGCTATTTGGAGAAAAGAAGATTACCAAGCCGATGAAAGAACCTGCTGGCATTTACTCAAATGCGCCGTCTCTCCTTCTGCGTTCTTCGGCGAGTCTATTCCATTCCCCTGATGTTTTTAGTAATGGAGGAATAAAGGAAGGCAATGAGTGTCGCCAAGAATTCAATGGAATAGGCTCGCGAAATCTTTCGGGGATTAGGAGAGAACTTGCAGGTAACAAGCAACGATACACATTGCTGCATTGGCATATCGTTGGTCCGACTCCTCCTCCAAGACATCGTCATGAACATGACGAACAATCGAGATGCACCATTGTATGAGTGATTGAATGGAGAAATCATCAAACAATTCTTCATCCAGTTGATTACAGACCACCACCAGAGTTATACGATATCACTTATCCGTTCATACATGCATGTTTGGTGTAATTCTGACACTAGGCCCCGATTCTACATAGTTCTTGGTAACACGAATTGCATTGAGGATAGATCTGTGTTTTCTAGAATTCAATCGGAATGTAGATGCCGACCTTAAGGCGCGCCAAATCAGGCTGCTTGGATTTATTAGCAATGCCTCTCTCCTCTCCTATTCCCTTTCTCACACCCTTCCTGTTATTACCGCCACGCCGCGGATATCAGCACCGCAAAGCTCTGCACTTTCAGCGATTCCGTCCTCGGCGTGCAGTAGCTCCAGTTGAGTTATTGGGCAGGAGCATTACACAAGATGAATCAACTTCAATAGACTAATATCTATTCCCCGAGAAGAGATATCAAAATGCCTCTTCAATAAGTCTAAGCTTAAAATAGAGCAATTTACCAAGTGCCAGTCATGCGCAATACACACGCACCATCCGCATTCAACTCAGTGGAAGCCACCATACGAACCATAAGAATGGCGCTGCTTCTCCGTCCCCTGGGAACTGGCATTCTCGCGCCATTGCTTGAAGCTATCCAGCAGCCCGTCCCATTTAGCCACCAGCCAGTGCCAAAACGACTTCATTGCACCCCAGACTTTCTCGAACAGGTCTCGGGTGTACGAGAAGAACGTTTCCCAGGGAATGAAGTATACAGCGAGTCCAACGGCACCTCCAACCAGCGCGGCCTTTCCCAAGGCTATGACCAATCCGCTGATTTTGAGGCTCCCGTATCCCGCTGAGAATGCGGTCTTGCCGCGGCTGAAGCTGACGAACATGCCCCTTGCGGTCACCTTGAAACCGCCAAGGCCGGCGAACGCTCCGACGCCGCTCAGGATACCCATAAGCCCGGCAACGGGCCCCTTCCACTGCTTCCACCAACTGCCCGTGAGATCCACATTCTGCATCTGCTCGAGATGAGCTGCAGCGCGGTCGCGTTGGTCCGAGGATAGACTTTCGACTGAACCGAAGTAGGAGGAGGCTCTGCTCATGTCGATCTGGATGTCGACATTGGGTCCTAGGAATAGCGACCTTCCTTGAGTCCTTTTCGCGCGTCTCTGTAACCCCTCTTCCCACTCATCAATGCGTAGCCTGTTGAACGTCGAGGACCCGTCAATCAAAAGAGACGGGGAATCTGGGTTGCTGCGACCACAGCGAGCCACCTTGAGAGCCTTGATGTTGCTACCAACATCAAATTCAATCTCCGAGATCGCGGTATCAACTAGAATGACTAGCTGACAACGCCTGGTGTCGGACTTGACGCTCCTAATCTCGTGCTGTAGACCATCAATAGTGGTGATTCCGATATAGGAGCTGGCTGATGAGCAATACTTGATCAGCATGGTTGAACTATGGTCCTTGATGTATAGTTACAACATATTGAAAAGGTGATTAGTTTGGAAGGAGGCACGCTTACATTTCCAGAACCTTAGCCCCGTTCCCTTGGTTGTCCTCCTTACCAGTTGAATCCGTTCCGTAGTACTGACGACAGCGATAATGGCAAGTTCTTTTTCGTGGCCTTCAGCTCGGATGTCCTGACCGAAACGGACAATCTGTCCCTTGGTGACCTCTTGCAAGGCGTGTTGGTGGCTGGTGCTAGAGTGAGATGGATACATGATGGACAGTTTTGATCAGGGAATGGCAGGATTCAGGTAATCCAATGGCTTGTATGGGAGAAATGAGGAGGTCGCTGCTGGTGTTTGGATTCTGCGAGACACCATGGTGCGAACCGAAGATCATATTTATAGACGTTTGGTCGATTGCAATGGAGGGAAAAATATACCATCATGCATGTACTGGGAATTGGACAGAGAAGGAATGCCGGATCATGGCGACGGGTAATTAAAGGGATTCAGAGAAAGCTCTCTATGTGTTCAATGTATCACAGCATCGTTCAGACCAATAGAATGTCTACAGACATGCAGTGTCGAAGTGATTTTGGTCACGCGGCCTTATCTCCTGCAGACTACACTCCGCGCGGGGCTACTGCATATGCCTTGGACCACTCAATTGCTTTCCCGTTTATGTCCGAATATTTAAGATCGGACATTCTTATTGGATATCAGAGACAATGGTGAGGCGTCGTTCCTTAATATCACGGCGATATGGCGGATGCCACCTCGTCGAACGAGCACTGCAATCGACTACCCTTTTCCTACTGTACCACAAAACCCGTCGACGCCACATCATTTACGCCCAAACAACCACCTATCTGCATCATCTCCAGTATCCGTCATTCCTGAAGGTTTCTTTGTATGGAATGTAACTCATTCTCAACTTAACGATGTCCGATGACATAGAACCAAGTCATGGTCAACAGTTTGCGTACGGGACAACGATTACGAACTCTGCCATCACGAGCGACTTCACAGTCACCTTTGACACTCTTGCCACCCAACACTGGCATTATCAAGACAATGTCTTCTCCTGCCAGCATCCGCGTGCAGCTCGCGGAGCTCACAATAGCCTAACCTTAAACAACGGTGCGAACAGGTCGGAGACGGCACAATCAGTGCCGTACCAGCCAAGTGCAGGCGATTCTCAGCGCTCCAGTGGGCAGGACACCATGCACTCCCAAGCCTCCCTGACTTCCGGAGACTGGGAACGATTTCGAGATATCATGCATAGGATGTACATCGAAGAACGCCGAAGCTTGAAATATGTGATGGAAGTGATGGCAAGGTGTTATAATTTCAAGCCAACGTGAATATACCTAATTTCTCACTAGATTCGTCATTACTCTCAAAGACGCTAACCTAAAAAAGTCGACAGATGTATTTATCACAGTTCAATCACGAGTGGGCAGGCTTGTTTGCTAAGAACAAGACAGGTGGCAATGTAGAGGATAGGAGGGACCTGGAGGACTGCCTACCAAGGAAGAGAGCGAAGCTTTCTACGGGACCAAAGCGCGTCGGGGACCATTACCATATCTTGTTGAACATGATAAACAAGGATCCGCAGTCCATCGATTCCAAGGAGGCTTTCGTTCAATACTCAAGGGCATCTCTATATGAACTGTTCGGCCACAGCAGACATGAGTGGAAAGTCGGAACCGTTCACTTCATCACTGTCCAAGAGCCCCTCGTCACTGTCCAAGAGCCCCTAGTCACTGTCCAAGATCCCCTAGTCACAACTACCTGGTCCTGGCAGCAGCTTTTCCAGCTATGCGAAGGTATCAGTGTCTTGTCTCAGAGCGGTGTCATAAGCTGTCTGAACTACTCACTACAGCAACTCTTGGGGGCAATTCATTCTTCTGTCACTCTTCTGGACCCCAATTTCATCATCTACTTCTGGAAAATGGCCATTAGCCTCAAGGAGTTGGACATCAGAGGTGTACCCGAGGTCGATACCTATTTCTACACCATATTTGGGCTCTACCTCGAGCGTATCAGGTATTCGCTATTCACATCCCATCCCACTCACGCCTTGGTGGACTTCGTTGCATGGCTCGCTGGGCAATTCATGACGTTCACCCAGAAAAGAGAAGCTTTGAGTGTCAGACATCAGGATACTAAGAGGTGGCTTGATACTAAAGCACCATTTGATGCCAGGAGGAAGGTCTTTGACGAAGATCTGAGATGGGCTTACAACGTGAGCTTACAAGCCATGCGAGAAATGCTGGAGACGACGAACTCGTCTCCTGATAGCCGCGGAGACTCTATCATACTTGGGATGACTACACAGCAAGCATTGCGGGACAAGAAATCCGAAAAGTCTTTCCCTGGCACATCTATTGAAGCGGAGTATCACTATTATTGCTGCCGCATGGAGGATCCTGACAGCCAAGAAGGCGTCCTACTACAGCTCGATTATCTGAACGCGATGTCGCTCAGAAGCCAACAATACCCGGAGGCGTTTGCACAGGATCTTTGGGAGAGACTGTACGCGCAGTGCTCTGCTAAGAAAGAGATGTATCAGGCGGTAGAAGAGCGGCTGACTTTCACAGCACACGTGTACACCTTCGTAAGCGTCACGAATTGGCTCACCAAGCACTCGTGGAGAATCAAGAAGCCCGCGGGGGCCCCTATCTTCAAAACCAATATGGAAAAGGTCATCAATCTGCTTTGGAGGGTAGAGCCCGAGATCGAAAAGCTCAAACTCGAAACGCTCCGGAAAGGACAGGAGCGGCAGCTCACGCAGAGATACACCAGTATCGGTTGTAAACATTTGCAGTGCGGGGATAAACAGTGTTGTATGTGGGCAGTGCACTTCTCCAAGATGATGGTCATGTGGTATAAAGAGACTTCATTGAGTCGGCGTGTGATGAACTCGCCACCACTGCTACTTCACGAGAAGGCCCGTCAGGTGTTGATTCAGAATTGCGCTGGAGTGAAGGCTGTGGAAAAGCACAACGGCTCACGTGGTGGCGTGGACACAAACCAACAGTGTCAAAGCTTGGACGAGAGATCCGCAGTGAGCAAGCAGAGCCATCAAAATCGTCCTCGGGCGGGAGCCCGAAACGAGGGAAGAGATCTCATCGCATCTATCAGGATGGGGATTCGGCATGGATAAGCTCGTACCCCGGGTGGCTGACACCCTCGCAACAATAGACAGAGCCAGAGGCGCAGTGGTGATGGCGGCAGCCTTGCCGACGTCGATGTCGACATGAAAAAGAAGGACGTCCGCGTCGTTTCGTGGGGGCAGAAGAATCTCGACGTCGCAGCGCTCAGGGAGGGAGATGAGGAGGGCTCAAACGCCCCTTCTGATCAAATTTTCGATGCGGATTCTTGTTGGACCTTTGGATCAGATGGGGATCCTGTCCCCACCTGACTGGGAGACAGTCTCCCGACATACACGGGCGTTGATATTGAGAAACTACCTACGTATTAATTGATAATAATGCATGCGAATGAGCTCGTTGCATTTGAGGATAATCATAGGGACTAAAATCGGGGAGGAGTTGCTGTCCAACCGGCCGATTTTGGATTTCTTCTTTTACGGACTTGTATATTAATATATCCAAGGGGGTGTTGGGGGATGGTACCAAGATGTAGTTACTAAGAAGATAGATCGTAGGACCTTGCTCCGATTACGCACCTGACTGTAGGCTGGCTAGACTGTTCTCTTCGGATGCCGTAGGCAGTTGGTGCGGGGAATCACTGCATGGTTTGCCTTGGCTTACGAAAAGGGGGTGTGGACAGGGGTGAGTCTGGCCTTATCACACCGTCCTAATAGGAATGATTACAGCACAGCATCGCGAACGCAAGCATAGCATGTTAAAAGGCAGGCTAGATAGTAGTTAGGTTTGCAAGACACCTTTTGGGCACTGGCACAATCATTCTTTTCCGGTAAACCCGTTGGTGTTGGGCCAAAAAGGTTTGAAGTTTGTGTCTATGGCGGGCGGAAAAGGGGGTACGAGGGCCCCCTTTGATCGCACGTCTTCAGATCGCAAATATTTTCAGTTGCCTGTTAATTTCTATGACTTTATGATACAATATTGTCAAGACCCTGCGAGACTTTCAAAAGCCCCGTAGGGAATAATCTTCAATTGACGACCTGCCCATTGGTATATTTGAGTCGAACTTCCGGTCCCGGCCATGTTCGTCGGCAAGAGAGGCTGATATCCGTCAGTTCCAAATATTATAAGTGAAGATCACCACAGTTGAGGTTGGTGTAGTCTCGAAAGCTTTGGAGGTGCATGGCCGAGGTACTTGATCGCTCCTTATAGCTTTGGCCTGGGAAACGACTGAGGTGGACGATTCGCATTGGGCTGATATGTATGACGATTTGCCTAGTAATTTCCATTGCATGTGCAGCCGGCGACGCATACTGGATGTCAGAATGTCTCGGATATGCAAGCCTTCGGAGCGAGGCAGCCAGTGCCGTCCACACACGTTGCTCCCGAGCAGTACTATTTTCGCTCGCTTGTTTCGATGCAGCCTTGGAAATAGCCCAGCCTGCTTCAAGACGCGGGGGTACCTTCGGGAGTTGCGGTCAGGATATGGGTAGTGGATGACTTGTCGGTAGAGGTGATAGTCGAAGATTGAAGCAGAAACGTGGTACATGTTGTATCCTCTAGACTCCTATAAGAGAAACATGAGTTGATACTGCAACGTAACAGACCAGCGTTGGTCTATTTTGAGGCTTACCGCGGGAACTGTCCGCCATTTCCCTTCATTGCAGTGGCGACAATCGCTACAATTGCCACCAGCCCGACCACAATAATGCCTATTATAGCCGCAAAAGCTACTTTCGGCCCGCTGATGAGTTTGCGCACGTTGAACACCACACCCATCATCTGATCTCCATCCCCCAAATGTTGGTTTCGGCGAAACAGGGCTTTATGCCTCTCCCCTAGCGGAGTGGCACGATGGGGATGGCTGGGATCGCCATCATTCATTTCCATGGAGGGGGGAATCTGTTATCAAGTAGAGAAATTGATGATAGGCTGCAGTGAGTTGGTGGGCTTGCGAAGAAAATCCTAGCGTTAGCCGACAGGCAGAGTTCGAAGTTTATAGAAACTACGCAAATCACGCAAGCCATGCCCATGTGTTTCTATTTTGATCTAGATAAATAGGACTTACAGTCCCCAGGGCGCAGTGTTCTTAAAATGGCCAAATGACCTCGTGTTTGCCTCTTAGACATCCGCAGTCGAGCAAGTATAATTACCCCTATCTTCTGGACAAAGTTACGCTTCCGTAGCTGACGCATGCCACACGTAGTTGGAACAGCCTTGGACAAAAGGAGTGAGGATTACAGATCGAGCTTCAGGGTCTTAACAGGCATGATATCGACGGTACGCAGCCACTGGCAGGCTGACTATGTCACTGACAAAGGATCCTAAACTGAAGTAGGCAGCAATACATTGTGCCTTGATCGAAGCACATGACCGCGCTACGGCGGCTAGCATGGCTTGGTCTTGCGTGTCAAGCTTGATTGACATACGTGTGTGGGATTTGCTTTTGGCTTTGGTCCAATAGGGGTTACAGTCAGTTATGTAGTGATACCCCCCTTGGTGATGTTATTACACTTTAAGTGGTTGTATAGCCACTGGGATCAACAACAATTGTGATGACCATGTTTATTAGTCACTAGAGTGTGCGAAAGAGGGGAAGAAGGGGGGAGGGGGGTTGCAAAATGGCTTGAACCCGTACTTGTTACGGGGTAGACTGGGCAAACCTTCGAGCAACCCAACGGCACCTTTTCTCTCATTCTCCTTTCATATTTTCTGGCGAGCAAGCCTTATCCATCTAGTTAGACACTCAGAACCTGTAAGATCCATAAGGCTTTACCCATCATCTATCACTGTTCAACACGAGCAAGGTCTCATCGACATGGACGACGCTTATTCGAGAAGAAGTTCCGTTCAGAGCTGGCCGCGATCTGACACCTCGTACCCCCCAAGCCGAGCCTCGTCAGCCCTTACAGATTACTCGAGCAGCCCTTCCACCGGCAAAAGGACAACCGGCGCGAAGAGATCCAGAATCCCACGTCAGTTTCAAGACGTCAAGGCTTTGTGGCGTATCGTCACACATCTTTACGAGAAAAAGTCGAAGAGCAACGGTAGTCAAGCCTCACAGACTCTCGTCACTACTTACTCTCCTTATGGGCACAATGGTACATCCCCGGACACCGAAAGCCCTGTCCCAGTTCGAAGCCCCAGCACAGTCCATAGCCATGGATTCGAATATGGAAATAGACACAGCCCCGACGAGCAAGAACCCTTCGAGCTAGCTGGCGTCATTCCTTACAATCACGCCGGCAATAGGACAGCGCCCTCCCCCAGAGAGGCCCCCCGCAATGCCCAGCTGTACAACAACAGGAACAACAACCCCGACGCCTACCATGAAGGCATCTTTCCCCCAAGCCACGAGGGCGAGGCCGAAGCGCAGAGAGCATATGCGTCTATGGATACGAGAGGAAATGGTCAGCGTCCGGCGCAGAGAGAAGTCGCTGTACCCATGCATGACAACAAGAATTACACTTCGGGACATCAAGACCTAGGCTTCATCAACACCAATCCTCGCTTGACTCTGGCGGACGAGGAGAGGATTGTCCGTATCACTGCATCCTTCAATATGTATAAGAATGTGCAGTACGCAGACGATGCTCAGCGTATTGGCCAGGTTGTGGGACTAAATTGCAATCCGATGCGCATGAGCGGTCATTATCATCATAATACCAGCATGGGGAGAGGAAGTCAACAGATCGGTCTCATATACTGCCCATGACAGGGCATACCATAAGTACGGGATCTTTGATATTATCGTGGACTGTCGAAGAGGGGCTTATGGATAGTACGGCTTTCTACATTTTCTCGCCATCTGCCTATCTCCTGTCTTCATCTCGTTTTCCTTTTCAAATTAATTTCCTGTTAATTATCTCACTTCTCTCTCTTCTGGACATTATCTATCCTTCACCACCTCTCCCTCTCTCACTTCGGCTGATACGTTATTTGATATGGTTGGAAGGGGGTTTGTCATGTCAGTGGGAATCGTAACTAGTCAGAAGCATAAGCGATGAATAGGTGTTCGCCGAACATCCTGGCGACGGTCTGGATGATTCTTCTAAGTACAATTTAACAGTTGATTGCCAGGTATTTTCATTATAATGGATAGTATTGGTAGCTAGGTTCAATCGGATCCCTTGGCCTAATAAACCAGTACACTCTACCTTGTTTTATTCGATCAGGATGCCAACTACCTGTGCCCCATCGCCCCGATGTTCGTTATTGCAATAGCCTCCCGAAAATTGACATGCTTTAGCACCGGCACGTATCCGCTGGCCTATTACCTGGGATCCCTTTCCCATGTGGATGTTGTTGCTGATACGAAAGTTTGACGTTATTCTCAAAACGTCGTCGTCAGCTATCGTAGAGCCCGGGCAGACGTCCAACCCGAGTATCTGAAGGCCATCAGTCCTCTGAATGTTTCCTTGAAGCCAACTGCCATGTCGGTCTTCATGTACTTCTCCAAAATCTTTGGATGGTGCCTCTTCTTCCCAGCACGTGATGGATGACGGGCGCCGCGACGAGCAATTCGAGGACATTTGTGTCACATCTTCTGATTCCACATGCCACTCGTCTGGCTTCCTCTTCTGAGCCTCTCCTAGAGACTCTGCAGGTAGATATGGTCTGATTTGATGCGGCGGCTCGGGCTCCCCCTTGTGCTTTGATTGTTGTGAGATGCACTCCACCTTGCCTTCGATGGTGCCCAGTGTTGCTGAAATGTGTCCCAATGCATTCGTGTTCAATTGCGCAATATGAAGGGCCATAATCTCCTTTTTCTGTTCTAGGTGTGCGAATAATTGGTCATAGTGCTTCTGTCTGAAGGCAAATGATACCGAGGAGGTCCACCGGGTCTTCCTGGGTCGGGATAGGGTCGTGTGCACAGCGGTGAGCTTCTGGAGCACGTCTTCGGTGCACTGTATGATTACCGGCGTTCGTAGGTACGGGCTGGCCTGTATCTGCTCGAGTGTATCCATCAATTGCAGACATGTGGCTTCGTACTTCCGCTGGCTGTCACCAGCCTTGTATATCTTGCGGGAGAGCTCGTAGATCTGCATGCAATAGTCGATGGCTTGTGCACCAGCAACAACTGTTCCTAGGAGCTCTGCCATGCTTGCGGGGAGAAGGAGTGCTTCCAGAAGCTCAACCACATAGCGACGATGGGTGAGAGAATGTTACCAAGACGAAATAATCCAGAGAGTAAAGTCCACGGTCATTATCCCATGAGTGAGCGCCTACTTATATGTATATATCGGATCAACCAGGCTGGCCCAGTGAAATCACGTCTTGACACGTCCCAGGTGGATGTGGGCATGCAGATGGGCCAAAGCCAGTCCTGCAAGGCCTATTCTGATCCTCGTGGTCAGCAGAATACATGTTTGGGGGCTGAAATAGCGGAGGGCTTATGCAAAATAAACAATATCTTCTGACGCCGGGCGAAGTGTCTCGCCCGTCGGGACCCTAGAATGCTTTGGCGTCCAGAACGTGGGGTCCGAAGCCTTATTGGGCTATTTCTCTCGTCTTTGGGGGCCCAGCGCAAAACATAGGACTCTATGGACGGTCGCATATACGATCAAGGTACTCGACTCCAATGTGTAGTCTTGCTATGCACGATGGCAAATTTGCATTTTCCTGCATTATCGTCGTGGCACCTTAGGACGTAATAAATTGGTTCCAGATGCATGATAGTCGGGCGCCAGACCGCCAATCTCTAGTTAGTGAGGCTATGGAAGGCCCCCAGCATCCGGGCGAATATCCAATATGGTGTACTCCGTCACGAGTTGTCGGCAGGCTGGCGCGGCTGAGCTGATTAAACCAACTCCGGATGGTGTCCGGAGGTCGAGTTCAGTCGTCCCCATATCCCAGTGTGAAAGACAACATGACCATGACGTGGCTGGAAGTTGTTTCACCTGCCGACAGCCGACTTGGTTGGGCAACCATGCCAATGGCGATGCTAGCCATTGTAGTTCAAAGCCGAGAACACGACACTCCTGCTGTACTTCCGACTGGAGGTCAGGGAAAGCAGGCTGACGTGGGCTGAAAAGGGATGTATCGCTATGGTGTGTCGAGAGATGACACAGCACAGTAAGCACAATCGGGGCTTAGGTCATTGCCGGCTCTTCGGCAGTCGATAGCCAACTTCGCCTGTTGGCGAGGGACCCAATTCCTTTGGAGACACAGGATAAGAAAAGTTAAAGTTAATAAAGTAAATATATACATATATATACACGATGGAAAGGATACAATGGTCAGTTCATGAATAGAAGGTTTTGGGATTAGATGGAAGAGGTTTAGAGTAGAAGACAAGATAAATCCATGTTGTTCGTTCTCCCAATGTAACGAAGGAAAAGTTTCTTATTAAGCGCGTGGCTGAATCACTGACGGCCAGTGCGGTCCAGCGGTCTAGCGCTTACTTCCAGTAATACTCTGGGGTTGAACAGCGCTGAAGAGCACGGACAGGCGGGGGATACAGACGAAACAAACAGCTTTGTTCGAACAATAACAACACCAAGCCAAACCACACACGACGGGATGCCGAATTGTTGTATCATTCACATCTTACGTAAAACTCGGGACTTCAAGCATGCAAGATGTTGAGTTTAAAGTATATACACATCTATATGTAAACGCGCACCTTTGGGCTACGCCATTACCAAACGGACAGGCTGCAAAAGCTTCATGTCATCTTTGGGTACTGTTCTTGTCAATCCCCCAGGCTCGAGTCTCTCCACTGATTGCCCATTTTACGAAGACTTGGCCGCCGCGAGAATGACATCCGCGGCCTTCTCACTGGCCATGTAGATAGCCGTGACGATGTACATGCCGGGGATGCGGGGGAAGATGGACGCATCGACGACGCGCAGCCCCTCGACGCCGCGGACGCGCAGCTGCCCGTCGAGGACGGCCATGGGGTCCGAGTCGGCGCCGATGGGCGCGGTGCAGGACGCGTGGTGGCCCCAGTGCTCGTCGCGGGCGAACTGCTTGAGGTCCTCGTCGGACGAGACCTCGGGCGGGGGCCAGACGCGCTCGAAGGCGCCGTCGAGCGGGATCAGGCCCTTGAACGCGTCGATGCTGTACTTCATGCCCTCGAGCACCGCCTGCAGGTCCTGCTCCCCGCCCACGCCCTCGCCCAGGCTGTGGAACACGATCTTGGGCGTGTCGCGCGGGTTCGCCGACGTCAGGTTCACCGTGCCCGCGTTGTTGCGCGAGTGCGCCTTGAGCGTGAGCCAGGTCCAGATGCTGAGGTCCTGCGTCGCGTGCACCGAGTAGCCCGGGAAGTAGCCGTTGAAGTAGGCCGGCACGCCGCCCAGGAACAGGTCGTGGTCGTCGTGCTTGTCGGCCTGCGAGGAGTGGTGCAGGAAGCCGAAGGCGATACCGTTGGTCGTGTAGGCGCCCTTGAGGGTGCCGCCGACGCCGTGCGACCACTGGTCGTAGCACGGGTCCGTGCCGTTGAGGAACTTGCAACGCTCGAGCAGACTGAAGGGGGTAGGGGCCTTGCCGACGATGCCGACCTCGTAGCGGTCCTGCATGTTGCCGCCAACACCGGGGAGGTTCTTGATGACGGGGATGCCGTGGCTCTCGAGCTCCTCCTTGGGGCCGACGCCACTGAGCTTCAGGAGCTGTGGGGTGTTGAAGGCACCGGCAGAAACAATGACCTCGCGGCTGGCATAGACGGTGCCCGGGACACCCTCGTCAGTGGTGCTCGCACGGGGGTCGGCGCGGTACAAGCTCTTGCCGACGAGGTAGTCGACGCCGGTGGCCTTGGGGGCGGTGCCGGTGGTGTCGAAGTTGACCTTGGTGACGAGGGTGTTGAGGGCGATGTCGAGCTTGTACTTCTTGGAGCCGTCGTCGTTGGTGGCGCGGGCGACCTCGACGACGAAGGCACGCGGGGAGCTGCGCGAAAAGTTCTCGTCCATGGCCAGCGGGATTTGGTAGATGACCTCGGCGGTGTCGCGGTCCTTGCCTGGGTTGTTGATGTCGAGGGCCAAGATCTCGAGGAGGCCGGTCACGGTGTGCAGGAGCTTGCCCAGGAGGCCCTTGCCCATAGCGGTGGCGGCGGCGACGACCAGGGAGGCGACCTTGAGGTCCTCGGCGATCAGGGCGACGGGGGTCAGGCGAGTCTGCAGCCAGCCGCCGAAGCCGTGGCCAGCAATGCTGTTGGGCAGGTAACGGCAACTAGAAAGGTCTTCATATCAGCATTTGTTCAACACTACATGGTGGAAAGGAGCTTATTAAACTCACGCCTCAAGCTTCTCGAAGTAGCCTTGCATCTTGTCGGCCTTCCAAGAGTCGTCACCGGTCAGAGCGGCAATGTTGTTCCAATCCTTCCTGGTAGGCTTGACGGTGACGTAGGCGTTGTGCTGAGAGCAGCCTCCGAGAGCACCGGTTCTGGGGTACAGAACACCCTTCCTCACGCTGCCTTCGGGAGGGTTAGTGCCGACGTAGTAGTCGCCCTTAGGGGTGACGTAGGTCATCTTGGTGTCGCGAATGGCCTGGGTCTCATTGGCGTAGTGCTCAACGAAATAGTCCCAACGACTAGGGTCTTCAAGGGGTGTTAGTCATACCGTTTCTCTCTTCTTCTCTGGAGCGGTAAATACGACTTACTGTACTCGCTGGCATACGGGTGGAGGGCAGGCACCTGGATCTGTCTGTCAGTGCCGTGGTCCTCGCCGGCATCGATCAGCAGGACCGAGTGGCCGGCCAGGGCAAGGCGGGCAGCCAGAGGAGCGCCACCGGGGCCCGAGCCGACGATGACATACTCGTACGTCGAGTTGGGCTTGGGGCCCGAGGATGGGAAGTTCTGGCCATTGGGAGGGTAGATGTTCTGCTCAGGGTGAATTGGGAAAGACCATTCCCATCTGCCGGATAGCGAGTCAGTTACTGCATCTTGGCAGGGCTGGATATCCATCGGGGGTGTGGTACTCACGCAGAGGCGCATCCTGCCAGGAGGGCAGCGGACACGATGGGTTTCATTATGAACTACGAATACGAATACGGATGTCGATATTGGAAGGGGGGTGTAAAGAATGAACGTGGTGACGCGACGACAATAAGGTCGCTATCGGTCGGCGCTGTATTGAACGAGTGACAGACGCGACGAGAGCAGCAAAACGGGAACCAAGAAAGGAGTGACGCAGCGATGAAGCTGGATGGTGTGGTGAGGACCGGAATGCAACTCAGATCGATCGGATAGGGCGCCAAGTTGCTTAAGAAGTATAGATTCGGCACGCCCGCCCCCCAAAAGAATAGGAGAACGGTGACCCACGGACAAGAGATCCCGAGGCTCAGGCATGCAGACAGAGGGAGGAAGATCGTTCCCGGCAGCCCGGGGAGGGCACCGCGAAGAGTGCTGCCCCCCTCCACGTGAACTCATGTCTCACGCTGCTCCCTCCGCAGCTCCAGCGAGTTAAGGTGTGATAGTCATGATGACTTCCCGAACGAGTCAGCGTTGGCCGAACAATCGCGCGTATCTCATTTTCCAGAAGCCATAACCTTGTTCTAGGGATCATGGGGACCTAGTAGGGCTCGTAGTATACACCGATGTCGAACCCCCCGGCCCACGCCCAGTCTCAGTCCCAGCCCAGTCCTTTCTGACACCACCCGCCGCTGACAGAATAACAACGCGTGGGACAAACTTGGTTAACCTAGCTGTTCTCGCACTGGGTGCCTGACAGGGAGCAGGGATCATGGGACCAGCGAACCATGTCTGTGTGCTCCTTCAATCTTGACAGGCCTGGCTGCTTGCGGACAGGGGACCCAGCAAACAACCCAGCGGGTAAGCGGAGACGATGTAACCCACCCACCACCTTTGCTTTGATGCAATCGCTGCACAGACAATAAGAACACAAAATTGACTGACTGACAGCACAGACTGAGAAATCCAGGAAACTCGAACGGCACAGCAAGAGGTACAGCATGTCCATGGGAAATGGGCCTGCCTTTCTGTCCCACAACGTGGTCACGACCCGACAATGGGATGATGTTAAAATTTGAAACAGTGAATTGTGCTACGAGTGAAAGCTATGTATTAGATATAGTATTATGATAATTAACGTCTTTACGCTCAAGAGAAGTCGTAGGTAGTATGTAACTAGAGTCGGAGTAATAAACGAATGCTGGCTTTGTGCCTTATGAATTGGTATCTAGTGAAGGTGGTGGACGCCCGATTTTTGATACGCCGTGTGCGCCCTTTTATGCAGTACAAGAAAATATGCGAATGAAGAATGGTAGTGATTAAAACAAAACATAACATGGCGGTTGCCAAGTGGGTGAGCGACATTGACGAATTGCCCTGGCAATATCCTCAGTACCCATCCCCCCGCTTCTGCCGGTGCTGGTAGGGCGACTCGATGCTCCCCGTGTCGCTGACCGCCACGCCCACGGGCGTCTTGCACCGCGAGTTGATCTCGACGAGCGGCACAAAGTCGGACTCGTCGCCGCGCCGCGGCACGCCCTGCGCCGCCAGCTTCTCGCCGCCGCCGCCGTGGCCGCCGCTGCCGCCGAAGGTGCCGCTGCGGGGGCCGGCGCCGGGCTTGCCCGAGTTCCCGGTGCTGTACCCGCTGCTGCCCTTGGAGTTGCCCTTGGTCGAGCCGAGGACGCGCGCGCCCATGGCGACGAAGAGGGCGCGCAGGGCGGGCAGGCAGGCGCACACGATGCCGACGTGCATCTCGATGGTGGACCAGTAGGCGGCTTCGTTGTAGTCCCCTGAAACGAGCAAACAAGGGTCAGCCATTTTTAAGGTTCACTAGTGCCAGGCGGCCGGTCCGAAAACGAGGGTCGGGATAAGGTTCGGAATAGGGGCAAGAAAGACTTACAGGTGATGTTTTGGGACGCGGCAAACACGATCAATGAGCGTAGGCGGATGGCACTGACGATCGTGACACTGGGGAAAGAATGGTTGTAAGCGTCATGAAAATCAATCGGGGGCTCGGCCAGGAATGGATGCGTAAAAAAGGGGGAGACGGGGGAACTACTCACAAGATACCCAGACTGAACATGATCATGATCAAAATCTTCTTCTTGAGGTTAGTCTGCAGGGCGTACAGCTGCTTGAGCGGGAGGACAAGGATGATCAAGTCGATGACAATGTTCAGGATGGCCGACATCCACCCCTGCAGGTGAATGTTGTTGCAATGGCCCTGGGCGTTGCTGTCGATCTGCTTCCACGAGTAGTCGAGGGGCTGGCACTGCAGCATTGTCACGAGGACGAAGGCGATGCCGTAGGCGGCGGTCAAGCCAATGACGCCGTAGACGATGCGGCGGAAATTCTGGTCGGGGAACACACGCAAGATGAAGATCAGGATGGAGATCTTGTTGACGGCGAGGGCGGCGAAGTAGAAGATCTCGCCCAAGTAGTACAGGAATAGGACGTTCTCGATGTTCTGCATGGGCAGCGTCCACATATCGCGGCCCAGGCCGTTGTTGGAGAGCAGCACCGCGAAGACGGTCGGCGGCATCGACAGGGCGAGCGCCATCAGAATGGTCCAGTCGTCCCAGCCGAGCTTGCGGCCGCCCGCCGGCAGACCCGACATCATGCGCAGGATGCAGATGATGACGGCAACGACGCCGCCGATGACGCCGATGAGCAGGGGCTTCTGGGTCTCGTCGCGCAGGGGCACGCCGGGCATGCACATGGTCATGGAGGCATTCTTGGCCACTGTTTTCCCGGAGATGGGTTATTAGCTTTGATGAGCCCTCGGAGATGCCCAATGAGGAGGTGGGACCAGGTAATCGTAACTATTGGTCGGTGGAGAAAAAGGGGGAAAAAGCCACTTACTCAGAGCCTCGTATTTCGTACACCCTCCGACGATGCACACGGCCAGCTCAGCGTTGAAGGGCTTGTTGGTGCATTGACACTTCACGTCTGTCAACTGGCAAGACGAGTGGGGGATGGCTTGCGCGAGGCACCCGAGCTACATCGCCTGTCAGTAAAAGCTCAAATGTAGTTGCTACGAGGTGCGTGGTTGACTTACAGCGCATGGCGGGAACATTTTCATGGCCATCTTGATGGCCGCCTGTCCCGCTGCGGCATCGGCAGCAGACGACGACGCATTGTGGCTCACCGCGTGAGTAGGCTCGGGTGCTGACTGTGCTTGGACGAAGCCCGCCAGGAAGGCTGTGGCCGCCACGGCGAAGGACCTGAGTCTCATGGTGTTCCAAGGATGCTGTGCTCTGGTGTGTCCCAAGAAAGAATGAAAATAGAACGAGTCTTGAAGGAAAGACTACACCACCGAAACCTGTTCAACCACAAGGAAAAAAAAAGAAAAGGCCAAGAACAAGAATCAGGACCAAAGAGTCCGTCAAGGCGTGGTGGTAGGAGGGGTGGTGAATGGGATATCTCAACGAAAGTCTGGAACTCCGGGGATGCTAGAGAGGGATGTGAATCGGCCGGTAGATCGAGAAGTCCTGGGCGATATCAGTACTATATCGACTTTACATTCGGCCGAGAGGCTGCATCGGACCGGACGAGAAGACTGACGATCATGTGGCAAATGCCGTTAATAGATGCGAGGAGGAGACATTGGAGGAGCCTTGCGAGGGGGACGAAGGTTCGCTGAAAGTAAGGTAAGGGTTGCTTGTATGATACAATGCTCGCAGAAATACTATCTGCAGGGTCTTGGAGATGGTATTGTGGTTTTGTGGCGCTTCTGTGATTACTTGGGAGGAGCTAGGAGTCCCAACGTTTAAATGACGATCATGGCATAGTCTGGCCCAAGTGGTCGAGATGTGTCGTCTGTCATACGACGCTGCCATGCTGAGTTCTACGGGTCCCCCAATTCAATGCAACGTCCTTCGTGCGAAACGAGAGAGAATGGGAGAGACTAGGAGACTTGGCCCGGCGCGCGGGGGGGCTTACTAGCGGGACTTGGTCCTGTAGGCCCGGAGAATCCATCAACGGTACCGACCCACGGAATAGGAAGGTTGTACTTCGGACAGTAATCACTGGTGCATGCTCTTCCTCTGTCAGTGTCAGGGGACCGGGTCGCGGCATATATCCGATGCAAGAGTTTTACTTGTACATACCCGAGGCTGGCCCAAGGTGAACGCAGATCCCACAAGAATACGATGTCATCAAGGATCCGTCTGTGATTCTGATCTGCCAAAGGGGGAGATGCTGTACGAGCCAAGGCGGCAATTGATGTGAGCCCTTGGGCGTGGATAGGACTTTGGAACAAGTCATGGAAGGATCGAAGTTGATTGAGCAATCCCGTTAGAAAGGAGAAGCTCGTGAGTTGCGGAGGGTGAAAGATAAGCCCTGCATGCAGTCATGGCCCTGATTGGATGAGCAGCATGTTGTTTCGTTGCCAGGGCAGGGGTGCTATACTGCCAGACTGCGTCGTAGTCGAGCTGGGAGAGCTAGGACAGGCTAGCATCGTTTGATGATGCTAGACCCAACGGCTCCAGGTTGCGGGACCGACTATACTGGATCCGGGGGCCAGCAGTGGAGATGCTTTGGAAATGGGCTAGTGACGAGATCCTGGCGACGAGCAGGGGAGGTGGTCTAGCACCAACTATACTTGCGTTAATACAACCGGGATACGTTTCGGACTTAAGCTTTCCTCAGACATTATTGCAGTCCTTGGCTTTTGTCTGGAGTACCCAGCAAGTTACTCCATAACCTGTCTGGCCCCCCTTGTCACCCTTCATTATCCTTCAACCCATGTTGCTGACTGACTATGATGGGTGATGGAATCTGCCGTTGGTTGTGCCGATCTTTCCCATATTCTTCAACCTCACCGAACCGGTTTCTGCCACCCCCCATGTCAGGTACAATCTCATCGTGAAATAGGTGTCCGCCCCTTTGGGATCTTGGTCGCAACCCGTCGAGCGGAGCCGGGCTCACAGCGTGCCAACCTCGAGAGTGTCACTGTGCCATTCAGTGTCACCGTTTCCGTAGATCATGGACGGACAAGACTGCCAGACTGACTGCCAGATCTGACGTCCAATCCCGTCTTCCCAATTGCTCATCACTATCGTGATGTGTTGAGATAGTCGCTGCTAACTAACTCATTGAGACATACCTCATACCGTCGTTCATTACTTACTTACATCCAACTCACCGTCGCTCTTTTTAAAAAAACCAATCATTGCTAATCATGAAGCTTTCGTTCTCTACCTGCGGCCTCGGTGCTGCCCTTTTCTCGGGTCTGGTCCACTCGTTCCCAACTGCCGAGAACTTCGCGAAACTGGCCGGTCGCGATGCCCTCAACGGGCTCACCCCCGAAGAGCTCCATAAGAGCTTGTTGGGCCTGAAGGAAAAGCGTCTTCTGTTCGATCCCTTGACCGAACCCATTGATGGTCCGTAAAACGCTCTGTAAAACTTTTGTTCAATCGGCCGATGTTGACTTATTTCGCCCGCAGTCAGCGGCAAGCATGCCTTCCAGCCACCCAACTTCGCAAAGGGCGACCAGCGCGGCCCTTGCCCTGGACTAAATGCGCTGGCTAACCATGGCTATATGTCTCGCGATGGTGTTGTCGGTGTAAGTGAGCTCTCATCAAAGTGGCGCATTCAATTGGCTGACTGAAGCGATGCAGTTCCTCGAAGTGGTCGAGGCGGGTAACAAAGGTAATGAACAATGAAGAAACTAGAGTCTCATGGCGTGGGCTAACTGATATGACCGCAGTCTTTGGCATGGGCATCGATTTGATCACCATCCTGTCCGTCATGGGCACCGTTGGCGTCGGCAACCCTCTGTCCCTGACGCCCGGCTTCTCGATCGGCGGCGAGAGCCGCAAGTCCTCCAACATCCTCGGCAACCTCCTGGGACTTCTCGGTACCCCGCGAGGTCTCGACGGCAGCCACAACTGGATCGAGGGCGACGCCTCGGGCACGCGCGACGACCTGTACGTGACGGGCGACGCCTCGACCATGAACATGACGCTGTTCAAGATGATGTACAACTCGGTCGAGGGCGACGTCATCACCCTCGACGACATCGCCGCCCGCGCCGCCCAGCGCTTCGACGAGGCCATCGCCATCAACCCCAACTTCTACTACGGGCCCTACACGGGCCTCGTCGCGCGCAACGCCGGCTACATCTTCTCCGGGCGCCTGCTCAGCAACCACTCCCACGAGAACCCCATCGGCGTTCGGCTCAGTAAGTCCACCGCCGACCTGATATACTCCACTAATCGCAGACACTGGTGCTAATTGACAATGTGCCATGTATAGCCAAGGACGTTATGCGCAGCTTCTACGGCGTGCACCAGGACGAGAACGGCGAGCTCGTGTACAAGAAGGGCTGGGAGCAGATCCCGGAGAACTGGTACCGCATCGCGGTCGACTACGGCCTGGTGCAGACGAACCTGGACCTGGTGGACTGGATCCTAAAGCACCCGGTGCTGGCGAGCGTGGGCGGGAACATGGGGCGGGTCAACAGCTTCGCAGGCGTCAACGTCGAGGACGTGACGGGCGGCGTGCTCAACGCCACCTCGCTCCTCCAGGGCAACAACCTCATGTGCTTCGTCCTACAGGTGGTCAAGACCTTCGCGCCCAACTCGCTGTCCACGCTCTTCAAGACGCTCGAGCTGCCCCTCAAGCTCGTCAACGACGCCGTCCTCAACCCGCTGCTCGACCTCTCGTGCCCCGCGTTCAAGGACCTGTCCATGGACGGCAAGGACTTCCTCACCGGCCTGAAGGACAAGTACCCCGGCGCCGCCAAGAGCGGCTTCGCTTTCTAGATGGTCTCCTTATGGCCTGCTGGCGTACTCGGGATGCTCCTGCGCCGCTGGGGTCCAATGGAGTCCCGACACCACCTTACTTAATTTTGTACATACATACTACATGCAGCCTTTTGGTAGCAGTTCTAATCCAATTTTTACTCCTTCCTCGGACCTCTTTGGTTTCAGACCGAGTCATGACTCTCTGCTTCTCTGTTCACCGCCGCCCAACTTGCGCCACCAGAATGGATATATGTGGCTGTGCAAATGGTGCCCGCTGGTGTGACTACAAAAAGGCCACATCAACAAATGAACGGAGGGTGATGGATGAAGCTCTCGCAAGATAAAAAGACCAAGCTGTGACCGTAACGTAAAGCACGAAATCATCTCATACCTTTCCGTTGCAATACCCCGGAATATCGACCATGAAGAACCCGTTTTGCCTAGACGCCGTCTACAAGACCGTCGACGACGCGGATCTCAAAGCCGACATCCGCGTCCCGTACCCCAAGGAGGGCCACCCCTTTGGCGTGAAATGCCCAATCTGTAAGTCTTTTCGAGCTATCGATCGTTCGCGACTACTTGCCGCATCCATCCCGGTCATCGCGCTAACCCCAAAGTCTCCGACCATCGCCTTCCCCGATGCTTACGCTAACCCGCATTCCGCAGTCATCGACATCCCCAGCGAAGCCGGCCTGGGCGTGTCGTACTCCATCATCAACAAGCAGCACAGCGAGGACCTCGTCCACGCGCGGCGCTGCATCGTCGTCAGCCCTGAGTACCGACCGCTGGACCCCTCCTCAGCAACAGCCGCCACAGGATCGTCGCTGTTGCAGGCGCCGATCCAGGACTGCCGCGACTTCCTGGCGTGGATCTACGACGGGGGCTTGCAGCGCGCCCTCGAGGCGGAGCACCCGGGTCTCTACCCGGTGGACTATGACCGCGTGTACGCGTCGGGGATGTCCTATGGCGGGCTGCTAGCGTTGTCACTGGTGAGTTTTCTTATCTAGGTTTCATATTCATGTAGCGGTGGTACACACACTGCACTCCCTCTCTGTCCTGCCAAGGAAGAAAAGGGTGTGGTCGTCATCATCATCGAGATCAGCATGCATTATAGTGATGCGCACCATGGTTGAACCAATACGGCTGACTCATGCAAGGGATGGGACGTCCCCCGAAGCGTCGCCGGGATCCTATCCGTGAGCGGCCCCTGCCACTTCAGCGACGATCGATGGAACAAGGCGAGCCAAGACGCCGCGACGACGCTGTCGCAGGAGCAGAAACACTCGGATCCGAACTCGCTGAGTCTGGCACCAGCGACCGCGCATAGTTCCATCTTCGACGTCACGTTTCCGACGCCTCCCACCGACAGGTTCGATCTGCACCACGAGGTCGACCCGGCCATGAACGCGCACAGCACCTTCCCGCCCGTGTTCATTGTCCACGGGACAGACGACAAGCTGGTCCCCGTCGAGCTCAGCCGGCACCTGCTGCAGCGCCTCCAGACCAAGGGCGTGCGCTGCGAGATGGCTGAGGTCGAGGGCGCGGGACACCTCTTCGCGTCTAAACTTCGGGACACGCCGGAAGCGCTCAAGCAGGTCAGCAGAGGGGTGGACTTCTTGACTTCGTCGCAGTAGGAAATAAACATCTGGTACAATCCAAAGACGGTCAAAGAGTGGCACATAGAGGACCACAGTGTCGGGCGTCGGCTTTGATCCGGTTTGGGCTTTTCTCTGTTGGCTGGTTAGTTGGTAACATGGAGAGAGAGGCGAGAGCCAGGGTCAAAATGGTGGTTCTTGTTCAGAATGTAATTAGCGTTGCATCAGTACCAGGCAAGATCCGAATAGCTCCAGTATCATGTTCTCAGCGCTACCAGCTTCTGGTCTAGTCTTGCTTCAAATTCTTACCGACTACACGTCTGCCATCTGTGTCTGTCTTATTCGGGTTATTCCAGGAATTGGTACCTACTTAGGTAATGTACGCCTTATGGCCTGCTGTCCAGGATCCTCTCTCCTGTCAATCAAAAGTCGACCCAGCCGACCGGGCTAGCAAGCGAAAGCCAGGCACCAGAACTATATACCGAAGCGAGGGACGAACATGCTGCCAATGGCCCACAGTGAGTGGTATGTTCACCTTTGGCCTGGTCAGAGAGGAGCCTGGTTTCCATGGTTGCAAAACCACCAACAAGTTGCTTGCTGCCTTGCTTTGTCCCACTCCAGGTTCCGGCTCCCGAAAATCCTCACTCGCCCTAAAGCGTTTCTTGCAGTGCGTGCCGGAATTGGAATTGACAGGAACTGGTTAAATATGGTCTGGGACCACTTACTTTAATTCAAGCGCCCGTAGATTACCTACTCTGGGCGTGAGATTCCCCGTATAGGTTATATTGTGGCGTGACGAGCTCGCGCACGCCGGTGTCTTTTGCTCATTGTTGGGGGAGATTCTTGGGGCGGGTAATCATGGGCTTGCCTTCACGGCAGTTGGTAAGGTTAACTGGCGCCATGTGCAAAGCCAGCAAGTGGAGTGGTGGCTATAATCCCTCCAAAAAGCGAAAAAAAAAAAAACGTGCCAAATACCAGCAGCCTCCCCAGAAAGTACCCTGTAATTTAGCGTCTTGTACACTAGCAAAACACCGTTAGGCCTTTTGGCAGGGGAATCCCAGGCGACCCCGAAGCGGCAAGGATCAGCCAGGAACGCTGGTTGAGGATAGCGCCGACCACAATCCGTCAAAGTCTGGTTGCGCCTTATTGGACAACTGCATTTATCGTACGTTACTGAGTTGGGCGGGTGTTTGAGGTCTTAATTCATGTCCCTGCTGGCTGGTTAGCCCTTGTCACGACAGACGAATAGCAGACGGGGGTTCTCCAGGGAAGAATGTAACGAAGGATTTACGTAAGCATACGATGTGGGTACGCGAGGATAAATTGTTCATAATGAAGCGTAACCACAATGGGCTCAATGTTATTGTGGCTGTCCGTGACCTCGTCTGGTGACCATGGTGGCAAAGGGGTCAACTGCCGGTATAGTATTTTTGAGGAGGAAATGGGACTTTCCGCCAAGACTCTGGCCCCCGGCGAGCAATGGATCAATTAGCATGTAGACAGAGCCGTTGTTCGGTGGAGAATTCATGGTGTGAAACGAGCTGAAGAGTAGTTGGTTGACTAAGGCTGACATATTTGATGTTCTTTCTGCGCCCCCGTTCTCGTTAAGCCAGGCCAAAGCCACAAGGCTTGGAAACGAGCAAACAGTAGATGAGGCGGCGTTAAGGGGTAGATTGGTCCAGCAACTAGTTGATTATGTTGGGCCAACACATGGTGTGTATTACGAGATGGAGCTTCAGAAAAGACGTAGCAGCTTCAACGGGCTGACCCATCACTTCGAGTACTGGATCGACAAGCATTCTGCAAGACAGACATTTGGTTGACATAATTTCTCGATACCCCCGGTCTTAGCATTAACAACAGGATCAACATTGACGGAAGCAGGGAACTTCACCGACTTGAAGCCTGATGTGCTGGAATATGATCATTAATATTTCAAGAGGAATAAATTACAATATAGGAAATACGTTCTTCGTTTATGAGATAGAAGAGGTTATGTATAATTTGTACTGGCTAAATTGTAGGTAAATTGTAATTAAATTTGTGAGACCTACCTATCTGCCCCTGAAAGTAAACGCTCAAAGCCAGTTACAGACACCGCATGCCTAATACGATCGAGGGGAAAACTTAAAATTGAAACAACGGAAACAAAGCTGCAAACAAGTTGAGAGGGTGTGAAAAGGGGGGAAAGGGGGAAAGGGGGGTTCGGGAAGACCTACCGCAGATGACTTACCCGGGTGAATGATTCACCTACCTTGGAGCTTGACACCGAGAGCAAACATGCCGTTTTGGATACGATTACTCACCCCTCACCGTCTATCGCTGGACCCGAACGCCGCAAAGGGATTACTACTCGGCGTCCCCGCCTGCTCCCGCGACGCCCTGCGGCGGTTGCGTCGCCGCCGCCGCTCCTCGGCCCTCGCCGCGGCGGCGGTAGGGGAGCCGGCGTCGGCCGCCGTGTTGCGCGGGTCGCGGTCCCAGCGATTGCAGTTGTAGAGGATGCGCGGGTCGCGGCCAGTATCGGGGAGCACGACGGGCTCGCCAGGCGTCAGCCCGGACCCCGACAAGGGCTGTCGGAACTCGGCCACCAGCTCCACCGGCAGGTGCTCGAACGACGTCCACGGCGGCAGCCAGAGCGGCAGCATCCGTGGGATGGTCACGGCGCGCGTGATGGTGGCGTTGGTCTGGACGCGGCCGTGGCGAATGGGCCGGAGAGGACGAGGAAGACGAGCGCGAGGGGCAGCACGAGGGGCATTGCCGCTGTCGTCGCCGCCGCCGCCGCCCGGTGCAGCCCCAGCTCCGGCACCAGCACCAGCACCAGCACCATTGTTAATGGTGTTAGTAGCACCACCACCAAAACCACCATCACCACTATCGTTGGTAGTATTGGAATTACCGTCGCCGCTACCGCGCGGTGGCATCCCCAGCAGCCGCCGCAGGGCGCTCATCGTAGCCCCGCCCCGGTCCCGGTTCGTGCGCGGCGACCGCCGTGCGTGGCGGTGGCTGTTTCCCCGTATATAGCCCAGCAGGCTGGTGCCGGAGCCCTGGCGGCTGCGCCCCAGGGTCGCGGGGTCGTGCGGCGGCGGGATGGGCGGGGCCGGGAGGGGATCGCCGCCGTCCTCGTCGCTGTCGGGGGACCACACGAATGACGACGACGAACTGGAGGAGGTCTCGGAGCTGGCTTCGTCGATCGGGTCCAGGCTGGGGATGAACTGCGAGGGCCAATTTCGCCGCCGCTTCGTCTGCTGCTGTGGCGCCGGGCTGGGGCGCGGGCCTTGAGGGCGCTCCTCCGGCTGTTGGCGGTTGTTGGGGTTGAACAAACCTCCGTGTGGCGGGGGTGCCGGCGGCTGCGGGTTGGGACGGGGACCTTGAGGGCGTGGCTGCGGCTCTTGGGCCTCGAATGGGATGCGCTCAAGTAGACTTCCTATTGTCGGATATAGTGGCGGCTGCGGCGGTCGCCCACTATTTGGGCTGAGGCCAAGAAGATTTCCTTGTGGCGGCGGAGGTGCCGGTGGCTGCGGCTGTTGGCCGCTGTTTGGTCCGGGGCTGAACAGACCTCCCTGCGGCCGGGGTGCCGGCTGCTGCGGCTGCGGCCGTTGGCCGTAGTTGGGGAATATACCTCCATGTGGCGGGGGCGGGGGCGGCGTGACATCGCTGTCGCCGCCGCCGCCGTCGGTAGAAGACTCATAGCCGAAGAACGACCAAATGTCACCCATAGGCGGGGTGAAGGGCTTAGACCCATCCCGCTCGATCCAGATATCGCGAAGCCGCTGTCGTGCTTCCTCCCCGGGATTTGGGACCGGGAGCAGAGCATGGTCGCGGTTGTGGAACTGGAGTACGTCGTCCAGCCCGCCGAGCCCCTGGAAGAAGTTGCGCCAGCCCGACTGGTCCTCGGGCAGCTCGCCCGCCTCGAAGCGGTGGCACCAGTCCATCATGGCGCGGAACCCCTCGAGGTTGGCCCCGCTCGCGAAGCTGCAGAGTCGCAGGCAGATCTTGACCCACGCCACCACCTCGTCCGCGTGGGTGATGTTTGCGCTGAACTGCGTGAACTCGACCGTGGTCGTCGGGCGGCGGTGCTGGTTCTGCAGCCCCACCTCGTAGCGCGGGAACACGTGGTTCGCCGGCCAGGTCCCGCGGTCGATGCTCATGAGCTTGTCGAGCGTGTCGTAGGTGTTCGCGCTCACGATCTCCTCGACGCAGTCCGCAATGGGCAAGCGCGGCGGCACGCGGTTGTTCCAGTCCACTGTGCCGTCGAGGTCCTCCTTGCCGGTGGCGATGGCTCGTTGCACCCCCAGACCGTGCGCCAGGTTGGAGCTGGTCCGGATCATGTGTCGGTCGGTGTTGTCCTGGTCCCATTCGTAGTGGTAGGTGTTCAGGACCACGTCTGCCGCAAAGCAGACGCAGGCGATGCGCTTAGTGATCTCGAGGGGGATCATGTAGTGGTCCAGGCCGACGTGGATGTCGATGCCGCCCGACTGGTTGAAGTAGAGCTCGTTCCGGTACAGGAGCTCAATGACCCTGGAAAGCTCCTGGAAGCCTTCCCGGGTGTTGTGCAGGATCGGGGACTTGAGCTCGAAGCCGAACGCATGGTAGCCGCGAATGCGAGGATATTGCTGGAAGTCATTTAGGTTGACGAACACACTGGGGTTATCCGTGATGGTCCAGCGCCGGTACTCGACGTGGGGGAGACCCATCTCCCTCGCCACGCCCACGGGGACGAGCTCTTCGTTGTCGGCTGCACGCCCCGGGTGGGGGACCAAGAGGGTACCGTCCTCTGACCATCGGTTCATGCGGATGCCCGCGTGCTCCAGCTGGTCCGCGATGTCTTCGCGGCCCATGTCCCCATAGTCTCCTTCGCGTGTCTCCCAGGGGAGGACGAAGACGCCTGGGTTTTGTTGGCGTAGGATCTCAATGTCTTCGCCCGGCTGCTGGATGCGCACGAACATGATGCCTTTGATCTCGACTCCAAACTTCCAGGCGAGAGGGTTGGCCAGCCAGGTGTGGTCGAACGAGAAGGGAAGCCCTCGTTGCGCCTGCTGCTGGAATAAAGTGGCTCTGTTTTGATTCATAGTGACGAAGTACAATTCAAACTTGTACAGGATTTGTTCAGTTGCTGCGTAGAGCTGCTAATACTATCAAAACTATCGAATCTTGAGAGATGATAGGTGCAGTGCAACATATTAAAAGTGGTGACTTGGGTTAACTTCCATTGGACTTACACGAATGACTTTATATATCAAGACTTGCAAAATATGGATATCAATAGAATCACAGTAAATCTGTTGTTCATAACACAATTGGAGTGTTTTCGGGGCACAACAAAACACTTTCTTCAAAGAGTTCAAGACAACAAGGCCATTGTCTCCCACGAATATTGCCTTTTTAGGCACATTATGCTAGAGATTTCAGTAACCGCGGGAACAAAGAGCTGCAACAACAGTCATGGTTGTATTGCTCAACCCATCGTAAGACAGATATCTGAGTAATGGTCCACAGAGTCTGTTCCCTCTTGAGAGCCAAATCAAAATAGGAGCAAAGTACGTAATCAACTGCCCTCGCCCTCCCTTAGAATAGTGGCCGCTTTGTCGTCAAGGACACCCGGTAAAGAGCCTAGGCCAAGCTGAATTCCTTGCCGCCGCTTTCAGAGAAATATTGACGCTCATTATGCCCTTTGTGAGACAAAGGCCATGCGTCGCTCGTGTTTCCGACCCCTCCGCCCCTCTAAGATCTCCGCGCCTGGTTATCAAACTTTCTGAGGCATTACGACATCACAAATATTATCAATATCATCGATCGAGGAGGGCTCTATTTCTTATTTCGCAATTCCCCCCTGCCGTTAATCACCAAAAGAAACACTACCGACGACAAGAAAGGCGTCTGCTAGCACCAAAAATGACGGGTCGTGCTACCGACAAATACGGCTACGTAGACGGCATATTATTGCCCTGGGGCCCCGCTCACCATGTCCCCCCATGGAGAACAGATGATTCGACTCTTCCCATGATGCAGAAGGGGTTCGCTTTTGTCGATAACCTGAGAGTTCCATTCTGTGAGCAATCCTTTTGCCCCTCTTCCAGGCTTGTTTCCGACGGACGTGGGGAAGGGAGAAGTAGCGAACCTGAATTGCTAGCGAGAGATGGTTTGCCGTATGAATTGCGCATCAAAACAACCCTAGATCACACCTACAAAATATATAGGAAGCATGGGCTAACTTAGGATTACAAAAGACAGTGTTGTACAGTCGCTCCAAGATGGCCAGCTCTATGTTAATAAGATATGCGTGATTGGTAGCGAGACCAATTTCAATAAAGCTCCGGAGTTTCGGTGAGTAGAGAGAGAAGGGAGCCGGGCTAGGGTACTACCCAGTTGTAAACCAAAAGGGCCTGGTGTTCAGCAAAAAAAAAAGAAACCAGTTGCTGACATGAGGGATGAAAATAGAATATCTTCCTATCGACCCGCGCCTTTTCAAAATGCTGTGCCAGGTCCCCATGTCCCCGACTACATCCTTCCCGACCAGCCGTATTTCCAAAAGATAGAATACGCCGAAACAGTCCCGAGCCGACACCCAAACTGGCAAGGGAGAGATTGCTGGTCCATGTTCTTCAAGTAAGATTCTCCCCATCTAAGATGATTTTCCCCCGGTAGTAGACAGCCCGGCTGACGGCTTGCTTACATGGAAGGCATTGCAATGGAGGTTCGCTAGAAAGCCTCATTGAATCGTACTATGAGAGGCAACTCGCCGTGCCGGAACCCTTTATATGGTAAGCAGATCAAGACCGCAAGTATTTGCGGAACTCCAAACCCTTCAGCGGCAGGCTGTCTAACTGGTCTGCCCAGGCACGTCATTGAGCAACTAGCGGAAGCTCTGGCCTACATGTACCGCCAACAAGGGCACGGGGGCCGACCGGCACCAGCCGATTGCGGCCCCTACCCTCCGGGGAATGGACCCTGGAGGAAAGTCTATCATCGAAATATCGTGAGTCCGACCTTTCGGATCATCTTCCGCCAGTACATATACCCATTGTACTGACAGATAATTGCCCCAGAGACCCAGCGAAGTGTTCCTTCATTACGAGGACTGCGGTCCAGGTTTCACTCCGCGGGCCGGGCGTTGGAAAAACGCTTTCCCGACAATTCGGCTCTGCAACTGGGAGAAGTCAGCTATTGAGGGTGACATGAGACCGACCGTTTCCCCGGGGAATTATGGGCTGCATCCTAATGATTGGGAAGACCTCTTTGGGCTTGGCCATATCGTACGTAGCCTGGCCATGACCCATGTGCCATTATGGCACCGGATCAATAATCCATGTCCTACCCCTCTGATGGCGTTGGATGAGTCGGGAGGCTGGTAAGTGGAATTATAAAATTCGGTCTATTTTTTTCGTTCTTTCCTTGGTCCCTCGCTGCTCTGAAAGTTGATGATAGCCTGGAAGAGTCACTGTTAACGGCAATGATGGGTGATAGGCGCGACCGCCCTGACAGTCGCGTGACCGACAACCTACCGCCACCCCCTGGTGGTGTGTATTCGAATGCTCTTCTAGCTGTAATGCGGGCCTTCGAAGTTCCTGGCATGGATATGACCGGGCTGCCGTTTCCCGGGGCGAGTCCGAATAACCCCAACCCCAACCCGCCTGGGAATCCGATGAGAAGGGCAACCATCCCCTGGATGATGTTGGTTTTACTCCCGCTTGCGAGACGCCGCCGGGCCGCAGCTTGGAGGCAATTGAGCGGGCAACGAGACGGCTTCACCAATGTCCGCGTGAGCTGGACCAAAATGGACCTCGAGCCTTGGCAACACGACCACAGCCAGCCAATGACTATGTATAATGTATTCCGCGGAGGTTTGCATCAGTACAGGCCCAGGGCGCAGCTTTGTGAATTTAGTTATGGGGCAGTCCGATTGCTGGTGGAGTGAAAAGTTGAGGATGTTGGATGGTATTGGGAGGGCTGCGCCAAGTGACGGCGTGGTAGCTGAAGCCGGGGCTGTCTACAGATTCGGGGCAATCTCACCCAAGCTCTTTTTCGCCCATTCGCTCTCGGGATCAGAGGGTTGTCTCGTAATGCGCAAAGGCTAAAGCAGAGCAGAAGCGAGGGAATTGAATGGAGTAGAATAGAAGGTGTAAGCATCAATAATCTTCAATGATGTCGGGTTATTACGTCAGAAAGCCGTATTTCTGCCGAATACCGTGTTTTTTCCCCATGGCATTTTGATTTTCTCGTATCTGCCAGTGATGAGCAAGTGTGACACGACAATCGTTAGATTGGGGAGTGTGACATGCAGGAAGAAAGGGAAGATGGGATGGATGGGAGAAAGGTCCAATCAGAGCAAAAAGAGAATAGAGCAATTGGCACTGATTGGGGGGTCGTGAGCGGGTGCCGCCTAATATGCAACGCCCACTTTAGTGTCCTTTAGCGACTACTTTAGCGAGGGGGCAGGGGATCGCACCAAAACGGCACCGTAGAAGCCCAAGTAGAAGCCCCGTGAGCCCTACGAGATTCTAGTTGTACAGTAAGGACGACCAGAACGACACGGCTAGGTTAGGCTAGGCTAGGCTACCAACCAACCATTACATCACTAGCCCGAGACAAATACGGGATTGTCCTAAATATATCCCCCATTGGGGCAAGACACTACTGGCACCACCACCCAGCCACTTCCTTCCAACCCGCTCCGGCCTGTCGGCATCAGCAAACACTGCCATCATCCCAGTACTCATCCATCATCGAATGGCTGGGTCAACCCGCTAACCCGCCTACCAACCCGCCGTGCCACCCGCCGTGCCGCAGACATCGACATCACGAGCACAGAACCCACTGAGCCGGAAAAAGGAAAAAGTCTATATAAAACTCCACCACCGCCGTCCAACGTCGCATCTTCATTCAGCAATCAAACCAAAACCGCCTCGATCCAGTACCAACGTACACTATTGATAATACTTAATCGTCTTCACTCAATTGCAAACCCCAACTAGCCAAAGCTTTACCATGATCTACTCCACCATCCTCCTCCCCGCACTTGCTGCCCTGGCCGCCGCCTCGCCCATTGGCACCCGCCAGACCAAGGGCCCGCACATGCCCAAGACCGTCTACGGCGTCGACCCGACCAAGCCCTTCTATCTGACCGCCGACACCGTCGGTGGCGACGGCGCGGGCAAGGGCTACTACCTGGTCCCGACCTTCCTGGACTTCACCACCCTGGGTCTGTCGGCCGTCGAGCCCGCCTACGCGCCCCCCGGGCCCCGCGCCAACTACACCCTGGTCGGCAACCACTACGGCACCCAGCTGTACGCCTACTCGCCGCTGCTGTGCACCAGCCCCACGGGCTGCCCGGGCTCCTTCGTCATGCAGTGGAGCAACGCGAGCCCCCAGACGGCCGACGCGGACCCCACGCCCAAGGCCCTGACCTTCAACCAGGGCGTCCAAACCCCCAGCTTCGGCGGGCTCGCCTTCTACGGCGAGTACACGGGCGGCGACTTTGCCGCGGGCGAGACCAACTACCTCGTCGGCGCCTCGGACTCGGACTTCACCAAGGCCTGGGCCCTCTGCGATTACCCCCAGGGCAACCCCCCGCGCGAGAACGTCTTGACCTACCACGGCGCTGCTGGCTTTGATGCGGCTTGCAAGCCTGTCACCGTCCGGGCGAACCAGGTGCCTGATGCTGATGAGAACTGAACGAAGAAGGAGTGATTGACGCATGGCAGTAGCATTACTACTTGGGATCCGGGAAGGAGTTGGGGTTGGGTGGGATTGGCATTGCATAGCGGGGTTTGCTACCTTTTCTTGATGATTACGATGACGATGAAAACGCTTATAGACTACCTAAATATTAATCATAATGATCTTTGAGCTCAACAGTCTTTGCATCCCCTACAGCCTAGAGAATTCTCTTCATATTTTTTTTAACAAGATTGAGTGATAATTTGTAATCTCCACTCTCCACCCGCATCTTGATACACTTCCTGGCACCTAGGGATGTGGGATTTCTGAAAGTCATGTAGCAATGAAGACATCCGAGGGTAGGTAGGCCAAAGACCGAACAACCTCGACTAAAATGAAGATCCGCGCTGCTACGTACGGCACACCAAACAGTATGTAAGTAACTTTTGGGTATCCCTTATCTATAAATTTACCCAAATAGATGTTGAAAATATAACCAATTGGCAGGGCAAATGCTGTGATGACTGAGCTTGCATGCCACATCACCTTTTCAAAAGGCGTGAAGAATTTGAAATTCCATGCAATAAAATGAACGCCGCCAAACATGAATGCAGACGCAGCTGAAGCCTGGGCTGTGACCTGAAGAGTCCTTGTTTTTGCAGAGCCATCTAAGGCATAGTCTAGATGTGCTGCTGCATTGTTCGGGATCCAAAGCGATCTTCGTCCCCACATAGACATGCATGGGCCGACCAAAGCCAGCCGAGTCATATCCGGCGCCGTTTGCGGCCGGCGGGCGGCCGGGACGGTGATGGTATAGGTTGCGTTGTTCGGTTTGTCTAGAAGTAAGACGTACGTGATGACGGTGCATAGAGAGAAGGCAAGGACCATGACCTCGAGGAGCGAAATATGGAGGTGTTTATAAAGTCGTAAACCAATCTCGAAAATGAACCAACTTATTTGGCCCAGAGCCAGTAGCTTGAGGAAGATGTCCTGTTTGTTGCGGTCGTCCAAGTCGTCAGAGGCTAGAAACGGGAGTTTGTCGATAATGCCAAGTTCTCGGGCCATGAGCAGCTGGTTCGCGTCCAGGATCCAGGGGTTTCCTTTCAAACAGGCAAGATTACGAGCCCACACGCTGCACGAATCGCTAAGCCTAGTAAATTCGGCCTCGTTCCTAAAGCGGCACATATCAAGCGTTCGCACGGCCCTGTCGACCAGCTCGGCGTTTGTGTGGTCAACTTCCCAGTCAATCTCTCCTATCCTCTTTGAGGGCGGGACCCTAAGTAGGTGCGATTTTTTAGGGGAGAGAAGCCTTTTGATTCTGTCACTATCCAGCGACCTCCAAACTTCTTTGAGCTGGGTATAGTGCATCCAATCTGGCTTCCAGTCTAGCGGTGTCTCGAGGGATGGTTGACTTGAATTCTCTAGACCAGCAGGCACAAGAGCGGAATATTCTAGATAGGCATTTGTTGAAATGGACACATTTAAATTGGTCCCGTTCCGGTCCTGGAGCTCCATTCCACTGCTGGCATGGTCTTCTTCTTCTTCAATTATGCTATTGGCTGCCGGCTTGAACTTGATAGCAAACCCTCCCATATTGGCGAAATGGGTATGCGTTGCCGTCCAAGGTACCTCGTCGCTTTCACCCAAGGTCTTGAACCGGTCTTCGAGACGTTTGACAGAGAGGTAGTCGCTGAATGCTTTACCCAGTACGTACTCAGGAGCGATGAGTTTGATCAACATCCATTTGACTTTGATCCAGGCTCGGAGCATCATACGCCTGTACTTCTGCCCCTTTTTGCCTGGTTGAAGCGTAGACTGCACTGGTACGTTCAGATGGAGGACCGAACAGGTGCAGGCAATGAGCACAAGGGCACAGCCCCACGCGATGTTGAGCGTTCCTCGGATCCGCGGGGCGCCCACGAAGGCGACACCTTCAGGGGGCGTTGTGCAGTCTGACGTAAATGTTTGCATGTTTGCATATTCCTTGAAATGATGGAGTTAATTAGACCAGAGAACGCAGAAGAGTAGGAGAAAACAACTTGCGGGTTGTTGCTTCGACAGCGACCGCAGCCTGATCGAGATTTATGGCCCCCAAAAGAAATGTTGCAGCTGAGAATGCGCGGAAACGTCGACCACTGAGGTGGGCTCCTCGAAGCCTTTAATGCACCACTGTAAAAGTATGATCAGGCTGGCTGCCCAGATGTCACTGCAAAAACGACCTAGGACATATGGGTGCTTGAGGCCTGCAGTGTTTTCTCGTGATTACTGACGAAACAGGATTTGTTTATCACATGGTATTCCGAACTCCATAGTATACTGACACACTCTAGCAAATTCTGCAACCACGATATCTCCTGAAGTCGTGTGGAAGGCCTACAGAGGCCTGCAAAGAAGGGTGAAAAGAAATGAGACGGCCTGCTATCAAGCCACGGCGTCAAAACACAGCTATGCCGGTCACACAAGTAAACAAATCACCCCAATCATTTTCCTAAGAACAAATAAATTCAGCCACTGGGCGCGAAGATCACACGAATAGCAATCCCCTAGCAAAGTTCCATTGCGTCATCTGCTTGGGGGAATACTTGAGCGTTGAGCAACACACCCGATTGTCCATAAATAAAAGGGGTGAATTCCCCGTTCCCACATGTCGGTATGATTTGTGATTTAGAGAGTGCTTAGTTCACGTGAAGACTGAACATATTTCGAAGAAAAAAAATCAAGACCATTTCGCCAGAGTCGTAAGCCATCATGGATCAGTTTATCCGATCACTTGAAAATGTCGACCCTAGTGAGTGCTCGAACGAAGCCGAACGGCTGAGAGTAACAGACGCTCTATTTGCTGCCATGCGCCGCTTCCAGCAGCCTTGCGATATTGTGCTGGAGCAAAGCATTGAGAGTATCCTCACCCACGCTGCTACCAAGACTCTGATTGACGCTGGCGTCTTCCACAAGTGGGCGGAGTCAGGGGGCGAAACCAAGTCGTCGATAGACCTGGCGCAACTGACCGGCACCGATCCAGTCCTGATAAGTTCGTGCGACCCAAAACGTCATCCTTGTCACACTGTAAAGACTATGTACGCGACACTAACCAAAGCATTATCGACAGAACGTCTGGTCCGCCACCTTGCCGCGCAGCATCTGCTCACCGAAATCGGCGAAGACGCCTATCAGCCGACAACCTGGTCGACCGCCCTGGCCACTGATCCGCTTCCCCGCTCCTGGTACGGCACCGGCTTCTACTATGACTCCCTGGCGGCCGCGCTGCACAACCTCCCCGCCTTCTTCGCCGACACGGGCTACCGGAACCCGACCGACGGGAGAGCCGGCAACTTCCAGCACCTTCGGGGCGACGACACCCTCTACTTTGACTATGTGAGCGCTCGGCCCCAGGTAAGCAAGGAAACCAACGACGCCATGGAGTTCCACTCCAAGTCCTACCTGCTGCCCTGGGTCGACATCTACCCCACCAACCCCGTCATCGCGTCCGCGCGACCCGAGCGCGCACTGGTTGTCGATATCGGCGGCGGCAAGGGCCACGACCTCGAGAAATTTCGGCTGCGCCACCTGGGCAGCGAAGCGATGCGGCCTGGCGCCTTGGTGCTGCAAGAGCGGCCCGACGTAGCCCCGGGGTTAGCAGCAGACGGCCTGGATGTCGCCATCGAGGTCCAGGCCCACGACTTCTTCACGCCGCAGCCGGTGCGGGGCGCACGGGTCTACCTCCTGCACAACGTTGTACACGACTGGCAAGACGATGACGTGGTGCGGATTGTGTCCCACATCGCGGGCGCCATGGAAAAGGGATACTCGCGTCTGCTGATCCACGAGTACGTCATCAGCGCCGTGCGGCCGCACAGCCGGGTGACTACCCACGACTTGACGATGATGGCGTGCTTCTCGTCCAAGGAGAGGACTGAGGCGGAGTTCGAAGACCTGGTGAAGAGGGCTGGGCTCAGGGTCTGTAAGATATGGCGGCTTTCGCACGGGGCAGATGGCATAATTGAAGCCGAGTTAGCCTAGAGCGTATCATTCTTGTTACTTCGTATCGGAAATGTTGCGAGGGAGGAATTTCCCATTCACCTACGCGACGACAGTCAGTAGAGACTAGGCAGTGTACAGCGATAGAAAGCATACCCATTCGGGAAACGGTGTGAATGTGTGGCGTTCTCCAGCGAATTCCACAACGCCCTCGAACCGGTAAATAGAGATAAGGCCGCCGCCGATGGTATGGTGCCAGATCGATATCAAAGTGGGAGACCAGGTCTGCAAATCCAGCAAACGTCGCACATCAGAGATCTCCACGAGAAGCTTATTTAGGAGCACAAGAAGCTCGAGCCAAGATATTAGGAAGTCCCGGTCACTGTCGTACGTGCATCTATAGCCATGCTTGTCCAGTGTTGGGCGCACACCTATCTGCAACATCTCGCGGACGTGCTCTGCGAACGTCTTAATGTCTGGAGTCTCGGGTAAACGGTTAGAAGCTGTTAAACTGTACTCAGCCACCTCGTACAGAATCCAAAGACGTGGCTCGAAGGGCGGATAGAAGTACGTGAACCCGCTGTTCCGGATGATGGCTGACATGGTCTGTAGTGCTCGAGTGAAGTAGGCCTCCTCCTCTGGACTCCGAGGATGCTGCGGCAGACATGTCCAATCGACCCAGACATACGACCAAGGCTGTTGCCGGAGGCACTGCTGCTGGAGTCGTAGGTATTTACCGTCGGGATCCGGATGGTCCGAAGAATGCCAGAAGTGGCTGACGAAGAAACATTCGTCCCGCGTGACATAACCATCCGCCGCAGGGAGGAGGATATAATCATCCAGATGGTCTCGGCCCCATTTGGGCATTTTCTTCTGTGCCAGAAATGACTCTCGCCGCTGGAAGAAGTAGTACATGACGCTCATCGGCGTTTCACGAAGAAACTCGTCCATGTCGGAGTATTTCTGTAATACTTCATCCATCCGTGGAAACTTTGGCTCTGTGGGCTGCTTCCACGCCGCTAAACTGCGACGGACCAGAGAGCTCCACGCGACGGAAGGTGCCAGCTTTGTGGAGGCTGCCTCCGACGCTGCTATCGCGCGTGTGCTTCTGAGAGTACTGAGGACGTGCATATCGAATATGAATGTCGATGTTAGGGTAGAAATAGGGGCACCAGCGAAGTAACATAAGCGACAGTGAAGTTATCCGGGGGCGGGGTACACTTCTTGCTTGTTTCTTCTGGCCAATCCAAACCCCGGATATCTCACATAGACGTGTCAAGCTACAAGTTTATTTAGCCAATCAAATGCGGTGATAACCCATGCATTATTGAGCTTGGAGTTTCTCTTGGCACAGTCAGCAACCACTGAGGATATTCCTTTACGGCTTATGTGCAGCGGGAGTTTCGGAGTTAGCTCTGCAATGTGATTCGGATACATATGCTGACCATCCGGAAGCGGTGGGTGCCAGTTCATGAATTGGCGGTCAATGAGCCGAGTGCCGTGGTTCCTGGTCTCGGCCTGGCTGATAGTTGTCAGAGAATGGTCGTCAACTAGGTATCTCCTTGACTGCCAAAGATATGTTAAACAGCCGGGACGAGTTTGATACTTCTATTTTTACTGTTATTAGTAGGGGTTGTGGCATCCTAAACGGTGTGAGCTCCTTGTAAGTTCTTACTGTCTAAAGATGTTTGATTATCTGATTAACCAGAAAGACTGTTCACTGTTTGAGTTGTCTTTGGCAATCAAGGGGATAGCAATAGGAGAGCATAAGCGGGGATCTTGGTTCTAGCAGTCGTTTGTAAAAGCAGGTATCTCGGTTACAATGGTGCGCCATGGTTACGCATCCATATTCGGGCATTCGTGACTAGGCATTCTACGATGTGGCGAAACTATTGGCTACAAATACGACGAAAATAGGGGTCTATTCCATGAATAATACACAAACTACCAGAATGTCTAACAATCTGGCCTAAAATTCCACCAAATGCAATATGGGCGTGAGGTTCCCATCGCGATGTGCTCTAGGGCGTTCATACGAACCGTACGTGGACAAGAAATATAGTCCTACGCTATGGAATATACGGCCTGTGCATACGTGGTTCGGCACAAACTACCGAAACCACAAGATGTTGATACACTACTAGCTACAGTCATGGTGGTATAACCAAGCATTCCACATCACCAGATACGACGACCGGCCCCGCGTACTTTCGTTGTTCCTCCATGTTTGGCTGAAGCGGTTTTCATATAAAGGAAGGCACTTTCCGCCTCAAAATGCGTTATCCCGTTCTTCTGTCAAGCGACCCTTTTTCACTACCTCTCAAGTCGGCCTCTTTTATAATTACACAAAAATGCATCCTCAGATTCTCCTCCTTGGCATCGCTGCTACCACCGTCTCAGCCATCGATGGCTATTTCCACCAAGGCGACAACTGTGACGGCCCCTCCGTCGTCTGCCGAAACATGGCTCCGGGCACCTGCTGTAGGATCAGCCGCAGCAAAACCATCGCCTACCGCGGCATCCCCACCGACCAGACCATCACGGTGGTGGGCACGTGGGGCGACAGCTGCCGCAACGGCGTTCGCCGTACCGTAAGAAACACCGAGACCATCTGCCTCACTCCGCCACCGGGCCGTGAGCCGTTCACGGGGACCCGCTATGAGCTTGACTCGAAGAAGCGGGCCGAGGGTCTCCTCGCTTGTCCAGGAAGTGCGGACAACGGTAACAGCAAGTCATGCGTGTCACCGCAGAAGCCCGATGAGCTGGTCTTGGCCGATGGTAGCAAGTATAACATTGCTGCCTTGGAGGACGATGTCGTCAGTGAAATGGTATACTACCTTCATATTCCAGGTTAAAGACCCTCTCAGCTAACAATTTGCAGTAAGCTACGCTCGCACCTCTCTCGAGATTTCTAAAATGATATTATGAGATTATCGTTGAACTTGAAACCAACACTCGTATCCTGAAATATACTCAAACTAACACATCATCTAGGATCGAACTTGCAGGCAATGGAACAAGTGCTTCCGGCATGCCAGAACAATTCACACCCCTCAAGATCTAGAGACGACTGTAAGCCGCACGCGATAGAGCGTGTCATTCCATACTCTCACGCATGGAACGGTCATAGTTCCCGGAAAATGGGAAAACATATATCGCATGTACCTAGAGAATGGGTGGCAGGTGATCTCGCCGTATATGCAATATAATTAATAGGAGATTCATAGTAGTAGTTATCTTTGAATAAGATTATAAGAAGGCTGCGTGTTAAATGGAAGCAATGTGTCCTTGTAGATTATTCGTCGGCAGCATGAGAAGCAAGCATTCTCTTCGTAGACTAGTTAGCCGCTTGGTAGCTTGCAAATTGATTCATCGGTGGACGATTTGGACGCCACGATGCAGGGGGCTTGAAGCAAACCAACATCACTTCCGTCGGCGCTGTCAGAGCACCCCCCACACTAGTAACACAACCAACTTACCCCACCACTACTTCCTTTCCTCCTTCATGCTATACTTCCACAGAGACCAGCAATCGTCACGTCATTGATCTACTAGGATATACATTGCATCATGCCTCACCCTATATCAGTGAGACAACAGCCAGTCCAGGCGACATCGTGGAGTCAGGACCGACGCGAGTGATATTCAGGCACGACCAGCGTCTTGCTGACTTCTACCGGCAAGAGGATGCGATGCTGCCCTTGATTTTCCCTGGGGATGGCGCAGACGCTGCGTCGTCATGGTCATCACCTCCCTTTGCTCGGGCGGATGGAAATGATAGTATCAATTTCCAGCGTTGGGGCACTCCTGTTCCCCGGCACGTGATGTCGTTACCACCAAGAAGAGAACCATTGGCCACATACTAGCAACGCCGGTGGATGGACGCCGAAATAGATAAATGGAGCTGGCTGGGCTTTGCCTTCTTTGACTGGGACCGCGTGGAAATACTGAAGACACGACTCCCCACCTACTCGACCGGATGGCTCATGCGAATCGCGTGGGAAACCGAGCCTCTCATGGCTCATTGAGTGCTAAATTCTGCGCTATAAACGCATAAAGTATTGGATATTTGCTAATCCAACTGGCCATAGGCATTGTCCTAAGTTGTTTTACTCAAACACTGGGCTGATAATCCAACGTTCTCTCGACTTTCTTAATATATGATATCTTATATAGTACAAATCATGTTTCTATTTCAAAAGTAATAGGTAGAAGCCAACAAAACCCTGTCCATTGTATAACCGAACCGCTAAAAGTACACTGACATAACACATTCGTAATCATTCTACCACGCACGAAAACCTCAACGACTCACCGAAGGCCTCCTCGACCCCATCGGCGTCGGCGTATTCGTCCGCCGTCCACCCCCCGGCACGAGCGGAAGCGGCGTCGCCCCACGTACTATCACCTCTTGTTCGTCGGGCGGTTGGTAGTATTGCTCCCGCTCCGGTTGCGGCTGCTCGCCTCCCGCAGGCTGCCCCGCGTTGCTCGTGAGCGACACGTCCTCGTCGTCGCCGTACCCGAACCGCGTCCGGCCGAGCCCCGGCACCGAGTTGGACAGCGAGGGCCGCCGCATCGACCGTCGGCTCGCGCTGCTGTAGTGCTGGTGGCCTGTGCCTTCGTAGCTTCGGTCCTGGCTCATGGTCTGCTGGTGGTGTTGGCGCTGCTGCTGCGAGGGCGGGAACGACGGCTTGTTGCTATTGCTCTCGTAGCGCGGCGGGAGGATCATGCCCGCTGTCCGCGAGAGTCGTCGCGCAATGCCGGCGCCGAAGCCGCCACTATTGTTCTTGTCCTTATCACTACTGACCGCTGCTACTGACGCTGCCGGGGCAATGTTCTGGCTTATAGTGCTGGTGTTGGTTTGGGTCTTGCTATCGGCCTTACTGCTAGCGCACACGGCCGCGAGCTCGATGTCCTTGGCTCCGGATAGCTGCGGACCTGCCAGATAGTTGTTGTAGGTGTTGCGCTGCCGTTGTGCTTCCGACGATAATCCGTAACCACTGTAGTCGTCGAAGTCGTTGGCAGGCTGCCCCCTCGCGAGGCGTGTGATGAGGCTCGCCATGCTCATCTCGATGTGTAGTTTTACCAGGTAAGCACAAGGGTGAAATTGGATGTAGACCAGCTCGTTGGGGAGCGAGAGGAGAACCACAAGGCAGACCTTTGTATATCATGTAAGTGAGCGAAACATCCAAGAGAGGATAGAGAAACAGAGAGGAGAACTCACGTCCATCAAGACGGCAATGAACATCATCTGGTTGGTGAACCGGATTAGGGGCTGGTACTTGACGAGCCGATGCTGCTTCACCAGCCGTTGTTTCACGACGTGGACGAACCACCCGTTCAGACCGGCGTCGAGGATGAGAATCAGGACTTTGGTAATGCGGTCATAGACTTTATTGATTTCGACCATCCTATTTAGGTAGTCAGTTTCAGTGCTTTGCAATGGGTTGGGATGGCTCAGTATAACTTACCATTCCAGGAAGTTTTGATCACTAGGTGGTGGCTGGACATCTGATGTTTGTACAGTCAGCTTTCTTGCTTCGCATCCCCACGAAATTGCAAAGGTCAGAAACAACGTACGAGACGGTATCCAAATGATGAAGACGGAGATGTTGATGAGGCCCACGAAGGCCACGGCGCACCACTTAACCCAGGTGACGGTCTTCTGGGACTCAGCGATGATGCCGATGCGGTTGATGATGATCTGCGGCTGCAGCTGCGTCTCGAAGACCCAGAAGAAGAGGACCATGAAGAGGACGGGCAGCGAGGGCGGCAGGACGCCGTCGAGGAGCAGCCAGCCCAGAATGCCGATGGGGATGTTGGATGCGAGCTCGCCCCAGACCATGTAGATGTAGGTGCTCCGGAGCGGGTTCTTGATGCGCCGTGTCTGCTGGATTGCCTCCCAGGCCGTGAACCAGCCGAAGCCAATGGAGAAGCCCGCGAACAGGGCGGCGAGGACGTGGTCGTCGGTGACTGCCATTGTGTCGACCCACAGTGTGTGATCTACCCCGTTGTAGAAGCAAACAGTGTACAATTATCGAGATCCTATTGTTACATACACCACAAATAAACTTCGTTGAGCAACAAGCTGTTGTAGATCCAGGGGAAAATTGCACAACAGTGCAGAATTAGTAAAATGTGGCCGAAAAGGGCTGCTCGTGGAAGAAACAGGAGAACATCCGAAACCCTCCAAGCTGGGAAAAGAAAGGAAAACAAATCACTGGTAGTCCAGACCAGGTCTCGGGTGGTTCATGCACACCCTTTAACGAAGAAAAAGAAGTCGGGCTCAGACGCGAAAAGAAAAGCAGTATATCCCAGATATAGCGACAAGTATTTACTTTATCGAATTCTTTACATGCCGATCCCCGTCAGACCCAGCCCCACGTGGCGGACGAACTGCCGAAACTCCATCGCCTCCTAAGCTAGGTTGTGAAGGGCAGGATCATCGTTGTTGATTGGTTCGCAGAGCTTACCCTATCTTGGTTTTCTCCTGCTCAGGCTCCGTATGATGTGTTACCCGGGCCCCAGTGAGGTGGTCCCAAAACGTGGGCTCATGGGCCTCCAAAGATCGCATGTTTCCTGACTAGATGGAGGAACCTCAGGAAAACGGTCGTTTTAGAAGTTGTTTATGGAGCCTCCCTCGCGGAGCCGGGCGTTTCCTCCCGGCGATTCTCACCGTCCGTGGGCAAGCTGGCAGCACTAGGCGGTCATTACCGGTGGGGTCCCGACAGGGTACAGGGGTCTATCCCCCGATCTGTGGGAAACCGATGGGGAAGCGAGGCGAACAAGAAAATCCAGTCGGAAGCTTTCTTCTACTGAAGCTGGGTCTTGTCGTTTGGGCTAATGCATCTACGAAGTCAGTAACAACGACAACAGACTGAAATGGGTTAGGTGTCCTGCATTCCCGGGTTAGCTCAGGGGGAAGTAAATCCCTCACACCGACTATATATGCCGGTCGCCTATCCCATGAGATGTTTACCGTCACTATCGCTGTCGATAGCAAAGGTTGTGATATATAGCCTCTGGTATCTCGTTAATCAGATTTTTTTTTTATTTGCAAATAATATCCAGTACGATGAAACGTTGGATGTCGTATTAGGAAACGATATCGCTGCGCGGAGATTCTCGAAGACCCGGGATCCTGGAACAGATCGACAATGTAACATTACCGGCCGACGAAATTTCTTTGGATGTCACCCTAACCCGTTACGCAAATGTGGCCCTCGTGGCTCGCAGCGTAACATTGTTGGTAGATGAAACCAATCGCGCGCTTCTACGGGAGATAGTCCCATTCGGGACACCATGTATTTCCTTGCATCGAGGGCGCGGATGGCCAAGAGAAGTGGTATTATTGACTATTTATTGTCGATATTATGGGATGAACTTAGGTGTGATCAGTTGTTGCCGCATCTGATCTCTCTCTCTTAACTGATCAGCTAGTTTGTTGCCGCATCGGGCCGTTCGCTGTTGAGCCTCAAATATTTTAGCAAAGTCATACTCTTACGACTTGGCGCTTGTGAAAAACTTTTTAGACTGACGTTGGCGATCGCTTGTTTCGGAGGATCGTCAACATCTCCAGGAGACCGACTAGACGCTCTTCCCGACCAGGAGTGTTTCGGTACAAGGGTGTAACGGGGTAGGCTGAGGGTGCCAACCGGAGCCCTGAGCTTCAACAGGCTCGAAAGATAGCTGTGATTGGCGTTCGGAAGCTACGCCGGTTTCTTTGATGTCCCCGGTGGTGGTATTTCGGGTATGAGTCAAGTTTCAAGGTCGGCTACACCTTGTATGACTTGAGTTCACCACATGGGGAGGGATCATGGTTCATCCCATATACAAAACTGCGGGGACAGCTGTTCATTGTCCAGGCATATTCAGGAGATGCTACCTCAAAGGGTGATTTAGCAACTACGCTAGAACAGAGTGAGCAAAGAAATATCTGGAAGCTAGTCGTCGCCTTATTTTGGTAGCTCTAGCTGAGCGGTAGTATTCAAGCCGGGCCCAAGCTATTCGCACCGAGGTGCTTAGGCTAGATTGCAATAGTCTTCGCCGGGGTCGGGGTTGGTAATTCAGAGTCAGATAAGTAGTAACAAGCCCAGGCCAACGCGCAACATCGCACACAAACTATGTTAATACAGTTGGATGTTCGAGGATCTAGACCATGTGGTTTCTCATACTTCAGACAGCCTTATTCAAGGCTATGACTTCTTACATTTTCTCTCTCGCTTTACCATCAAAAATGTTCCAAGAATAATTAGCACGAGCTAACACAACTACCAAATATCACATATTTATTTTGGCTAGCTGCATCTACAGAAAACTGGTTTGCCTGCGAGATACTCGCCAAATATCATCTCCGCAGGACTGGACAATTCTCTACACGGTATTCTTGGAAGGAAGATGTCTCCAGACTGCCAGACACCCAGAGAGCGCTGAGTTAGCACCGAGACCTACACGTATGGAGCGTATCTCTAGAGCTCTACCTGGGAAAATTGCTTGGTTTAATACTCTATAGTGCTTAACATAGTTAGTTTGATGGAGAGTTTTACGATCACTCTTTCTTTCACCGTATTCAGAATAGAGTCGGCCTGCTGACAGCCTACTGGGCAAGGCAACAGTGTCCTGATTGGTACCTGTCAACCCCTTTTTGTAGTCAAGAAATCATTATCGCATCTCACGAGTTTAGCCCCTAATCGAGTATCGTGGTGCGCTCTATCATTACTAGAGTAGTAAATATCTATATAAGATGATATGATATGAAACCCAGAAAGGGACGACTGTGATGAAGGACGTAAGCCTGCCTACCAGGCAGCCTGACTGCCTAATCCCGCAGGACACTGTCGGGTCGGATTGGATGAATCCTGATTCGTTGTTTCTAGCCACTCGCTGCCGCCACTGTCACACAAACTCTCAGCTCGCTCTAATTCGCCCGCCTTTTCTTTTCTTATTTCCGCTATTTAAAAGGAGGGGTAATCTCGGGAGTGATGTTGGAAAGGGTTCATCCTTCACTTCTCTTGTCTTCTCATTAGCAGTTGTCATCCCGTTACTACTTCCTGATTACACGATTATTCATCCATTGGCGGGAAATTATGTCGGGCGCCGAGGCTGTTGCTGTTCTCGGGGTTATATCTTCAGTTATTGCAATTATTGATGGAGCCAAAAAGGTCTATGATGGGGCGACAAGTGCCACAGGCCTTCCCGAAGCCTTTCGCGACGTCAGCCAGAGACTGCCGATAGTCTGCAACACCCTTGAATCAACACGCCGATACATTCAAGATAGCAACGTGGACTCATCTACGTTCGAGGCGATAAACCCCTTGATCACACGATGCGAGGAAAGAGCGAAGACATTGGAGGGCATCTTCCGCAAGGTGATACCGCCAGATGATGCATCACCACTAGAAAGATATTACCGGGCTGCAAAGGCCCTGGGAAAAGAAGGAAGAGTTGAGACATTGATGCAAGGGCTGTTGGAAGATGTACTCCTCCTGGTGAGCAGGCATGGTTTGGAGGGTGCTAGGGCTCACCAACTTGACCAACTCAACGAATCCATCCAAGTCATGACCGCCATCGAACCTTCGATCCCAGATTCAGAGTTCCAGAACACTGCGTTTACCAACAATCATTTCGGCAACGGGCCCATGACAAACAACAACGTTACTGGAAACCAGAAGTTCCAGGCTAACTACGGCACGGGAAAGCAGTTTCAGGCCGAAACCCAGACGTTCAACATGGGTAAGGATGATTGATCTAAGAGTCATGTGGAAGGCTTGAATTTTAGTTAATGTACGCCAGAAAATGAGAACGTAAAACAGCAAAACTTTCACGCACAAGTCCAACATTTCAGTTCAACACGAGATACCCTGGGTAGGTGCCACACCACGCTCAGGCGTGACTTTCTGATCTTCAAATTAGATAGACTGATTGGCTAAACTACTTTCCCAATACAGACACGGAGGAGCTGAAAAGACGCTGCGAGAAAGGTATTCTCTAAACCTCCGACTTTCGACGCCGTGTTATGAGCTCTAAGATGCTATACAGATGTCTTGAATCAACTTGATTTCCACGGCATGGCAGACCGATACGAGGACATTGCCGAAGCCCACAAAGACACGTTCCGCTGGATCTATGAGAGGAAGGAACACGGATTTGTTGATTGGCTGAGGAGTGGCGAAGGGGTTTATTGGATCACGGGAAAGGCTGGAAGCGGCAAGTCGACTCTGATGAAGCTGCTCTTCGACGACAGGAGAACTTTCGAGTATCTCCCCAACGACACACAAAACGTCATGGTCTCTCCCTTTTTATTCCACGACCGCGGGGACAATCGACTCCTCAAGTCCCAAGAAGGCCTTTTTCCGCGCCATACTGCACAGTATTCTTTCCCGATGGCCACAACTCATCCCCATTGCTCTACCAGCATGCTGGGCATCTACGAAAGACGAATTAGTCTCGTTGCGAGCTGCACGCGTTAAGAGTCCGCGTGCCTGGTCGGTGAAAGAGCTCAAGTCAGCTTTCAAAGCCATTACGATGCAAAATTCTCTTAGATTGCGTCTTTGTCTGCTAATCGACGGGTTAGATGAATTTTCTGGTCACCACCGAGATATCGTGGCTACTCTGGCCGAACTACTCCCCCTATCGAAGGAAACTTGGGTTGCTGTTCAGCTTTGCGTGTCAAGTCGCCCTGAAGTTGTTCTCGAAAAGGCGTACAGGACATACAGCCATCTTCGAGTTCAGGACTTGTCGTCAGACGATATCAGACGGTATATTACGGCCAACTTCGACCAGAGCGAAGAGCTCAAGCAAATATCAGTCAGCTATCCGCTTACAACCCGCTCCATCGTTGAACAAATAGTGCTCAAAGCGGAAGGGGTAAGGTCAATATGAGCCTACTCATAACATATCTACAAGTCGCAAGCCAAGCTGATATATGTTATCCTTCAGGTTTTCCTGTGGGTCACATTGGTCATCCGAACCTTAGTTGAGAGCGTGGAGAACGGAGACAATATCGAGACTGTGCAAAGGCGACTGTCTTCTCTTCCAACCGGTCTCGCGCCGTTATACAAGCGTATGTTGGAGCAGATTGATCCGTTTTACCGTGCCGAGGCAGCCCAGACATTCGGCATCGTCCGGTCAGCTGCGCGACCTCTCTCACCACTCGCCATGTACTTTTCTGAAGCCCACCCCGATAAGGCCTTGGAGGAGACAGAGCGTCTCTCCGTAACCCAACTGGGAGAGTGCCATACGCAAGTGGCAAAGCGTTTGATGGCCAGGACTGCCGGTTTAATCGAGATTCGTAGGGTGGCTTCGGAAAGCAGCAACAACATTGACCCGAGCAAAACCACTACCGGAGACCCGGCAAAGCATCTGAAGGTCCAGTACCTTCACTTGACAGTCAAAGAATTTCTCAGCTCTGGAGATGTGCCAGTCTGGCTGTCAGCGGGGTTGGTGAACATGACCGTTGACGTCCATCTCAAGATAGCAGCGTGCTGTATCCGTCAGCTTCGCGCTACCGGGTCTCTTAGTCTGTACGACTACTTTGAACGCATTCGAGCTGATACTCGCCGCTCGATGGCGTATTTCAAAATGTCTAATGACGGAATCGTGTTCATGGTAATGACACACTTGCGGGAAGTGGAACGAATCACCGAGAAGTCTCAGCTGAGATTCCTCGAGGCACTGGATGAATTCATCATGGGACACGCTCCTTCTTTTCCAGATGGTGTATACGGCTATTACAATTATTCCAACGAAATCCTGGCGCCTAGGCAGTGGCATTGGACACTGGATCGATACAATGATTGGTCGGAGCCGTGGAACTGGGATAGTGACTTCATCTCATACCTCGCCAATATCGGCATGACTAGATCCGTCATCGAGAAAATCCACCTAGACTATGATCCCTTCAAAAAGCGAGGCCGGCCTCTTCTTCTCTACGCTACGTGCAGTTTGGCTCCAAATTACGCCATCGGAAGTCTTGAGAGGGATACAATCGACCCGATTCTGGTGGAGGCACTGTTGCAAAAGGGGTTGAGTCCGAACGAGAAGTTTAACTCTCCCCCTGTTCAAGACATCCGTGATTTTGGCTTTAAAGCCGTATGGGAGGTAGTTCTAGAACACATCTATCAGCGTTTTCTTGGTCATAAGAACCACTCTTACGAGCACAATCTGGGTCAAGATGCCCAGGCCTTGTACTGGCTCAAATTTAGATGGGTGGAGACCATCAAGCTGTTCCTCGAATACGGCGCAGACCCGACCCAGTATATCAACCACTCCCTATTTACTAGAACAAGGCTAGGGGAAAGGTACTATCAAACGATGATGAGGTCCGCTCTCTTCGTTTTTAAAAGGGCTTTCGCTGATGTCGACGACCCGCTTGTTTTATTAATTCAACACACGATGCTTTCCACTGGCGCCACCGAAGAAGAACGCGTTGAAGAGGGACCCAATATGCGCGAAATCTCTCAAGAGAGCAGAAAGTGGAGGTCGATTCGTTACCTTGGAAAACATTCGGCCTCTAAACAGATAGGAAACTCCAAAGGATCTCAGTCGATGTAAAGGTGGTATAGTGATCAACCCATCGCTTTCGTTTCTTCTAAAACAAAAAAGAAAAAGAGAGAGAGAGAGAGAAAAAGAAAAAGAAAACATGTAAAGGCACTCAGCCAAGTCCTGCATCTCGTCGGCTAGTGGTTGACACTGTCTAACAGCAGCATAGTAGTACGCCCCGGAGCACAGGCGGGCCGTTTTCATGAAATTCGTTGGCGAGGGGTGGAGCGAAGAGAATTGATGCCACATGGAGCACTGCCATCTGATAGGAATGAACATGAAGGCACTTCAACGTGAGCAGGGTTGGGAATGTTAGGAGGATGCTAACAAGGGTCCGATATTACAGTCTCACTGGCTAGTTTTGGGTCTTAGCTGACTCGCCGCTACCCCTATTTTGACAAATTGGGTGGTATGAGTTTTGAGTGATTTGGTTCGCTGGGCCAGCCTGGTTGATCGGATGACTATATGTATACCCCTATTTTGACCCAATTTGTTTGAATAACTAGGGGTAGTTGGTATACTGTTGCATCTGCACAATAGTTGGACTCCGTACCATCGTTAAATACTACACGTTTCATGATCAAATCCAGACCTTCTATCACTCGCTCAATCCCCATAGCATATGATGTCGACATAGTCAATTTCGGAGCTGAACTTTTCCATCGCCGCTTTTTGGTCGGACGAATAATCAAACAGAAGAAACAAGACCGCTGAAAAAGATAACTAGATATACAAAGGCAGTACACACTAAGCAAGCCCAATGTTCCCATCCTTAATCTCCTTCTCCGGGATGTCGGCCAATGGGTCCTTCTTGTTGAACGCATGCTTGGCCCGCTCCTTGCGGGACCACTGCGTGACGTCGTACTGCCGTCCGCCAAAATGGGGCGCCCCCTGCTTCTTCAGCGCAGCGTAGGTCTTCTTCCAGCCCCAGCGGTCGGGCTTGGCGGCCCCGGTCAGCGGGGCGACGCCGTCCTCGTCGTCGGCCTCCTCGTCGAGCGTCGCGACCAGCGTGCCGGCGCCGAACAGGCCCGAGGAGGCCGCGAGGTCGAGGCCCGCCTTCTTGGCGTACGCGACGATCTGGGCCCGCCAGTCGAGCTCGTCGCCGTCGAAGCCGTAGTCGGGCAGGTCCTTGGACCATTCGAGGTAGCAGGCCATGACGAGCGCGAGGTCCTTGATGCGCGAGTCGGGCTTCAGGTCGCCGGCGCGGTCGAGCTCGTTCAGGACGGTGAGGAGCATGGTGCCGATGCACTTCATGGTGTCATTGATCCGATCGCCGTCATCGCAGCCTATAGGCTCTCGAAATGGTGGGTATGTAAGTGTATATCTCAGGGACAATATAATTGAAAGGTTGATACGCAAGATGGGTAGTGTCACATACCAATCCAGGGGCCAAGTTCTTCGGTGGTCAGCCAGTGTACGGCAGCGGCAGCGACGGCCCACATGTGGTTGATCGTCTCCTCGTCATGTTCCTTCTTCTTGAACTGGTCATCGAAAGCAACCAGCTGACGATAAGGGGCACATAAACCGCGATTAGCAAGATGACTTGACACTTTATCGGCCTCAGAGGTGCAACTCAACACCTACCATTCGTTCCACGACTTCCTGCAGTCCATACCCCTGGAAGTCGTTGTAGACGTACATGCCGAACGCTTCGGCGTCGCACCACTGCGCCGCCTCGTGCCAGTTGACAAACAGCTTCCACGCCTGCCAGAACGCGACCCATCTGTGTTCCGGATGCTCGGCGGCGGGCTTGCCCAGTAGGTTCTGTTCGCGCTGCGCGAGGTAGCGCTCCTCGGCATCTTCCTCGTCGGCCTCCTCCTCGTTGGTCTCGTTCTCGAAGTCGAACCGCGGCCGGGCGGTGCAGTAGTACCCGAAGAGTTCTTTTCCCAGATTGGGATCGAGGTTCTGTAATTAAGAGCGATGAAATGGCGAGTGTCAATTGGCCGCACACACACAGACACTACTACTACATAAACTAATACAGCAGTCAGGGGGGGTCGGTTTTACCTCTTCTCCGCTCTTCGACGCTGTTTTCGAGGCCTCTGGGGCCTCGTTGGTCTTCTGCCGCTTGTCGCTACTTGTCGACGCTTCGTTAGCGTCCGACTCGGCCCGCGTGTGCTTCTTGGGAGGCATCTTTGGTCGTCTTTGGATGGAATTCAGGTGCCCTTTTTGATTGCCAATATATTATTGATTGAACTATGTACATAGAGGATCAGGTGTCTATTTCACGAACGGATGGACTCTCCAACCCTTTTTATCGGATTTGCGTTTGTTGACGGCCACGACGTCATCAACCTGGACTGATTGCAACGCGTAGCGTTTGAGAATCGTTGTCACGCTAGAAGGTCCCTCGAATGATGATCATCGCCCGGAGCTGGGGCCATCATCAAACGATGAACTTTAGCGCAGCACAGCCCTACAACGTAATAGGGTAGCACAAGCCATGCTCCAAGCTCCTCGACATTCGTAAGTGACGTAGAGAGGAATTGCAATTGTGCTGCTTTCGCCATCTATAATGCCCATACGGAGTACATGACGCAAAGCCGTGATTCTCAAGCATCAAACTCAAGCATCAAACGCAGTGCAACCGAATGTCGGGTAGATATGCTGGTATTGTTCGTTCTTTTGGTGCTAAACCCCGCCGCAGCGCTCATTCAGGGCAACCCTGCCTGAACAAGTGCCCAAGGAGTTCAACCTTCAAGCTCCCAAAAACGACATCAGATGAATGACATCCTGACATCACGGCAACAGTATTGCGTTAACCACCGCTTTCGCCCATAATTAATATTCCATCGCTGTGTATATGGAAGATATTGGGGGATGCGCTTATTCTGTAATGTTGCGGTTTGCCGAGGAACAACGGTGCTGACTCGGAGCATTCCAACCAATTGCACACAAACCATAAGTGCTGCTACGCTACATGTGGTTGAACAATATCTTGGGCAGTACCGTCAGCAAGACATAAGGTTGAAACTTCTGTGAAAAGGCGAGCGCCGTGGCCTTGGCATCGTGTTCACGGTCCGTCATCGAACACGACCGAATCCCAATTCCGCCGCTTCGCAGATCTATCGGTCTCAACGGCATCGTGCCGATCGCGCTTCTCTGCATTCGGACTCGGACTTGCGCCCCCATGCTTGTCCGTACCGCCGCCCCCATCGCCAGTGGGACTACAGAACCCCATATCCTCTAGGTCGTCGGAGTCGTCGTCTGGGTCTAGCAGCATGTCGAGATCGCGGTCCACAGCTGCCTGGTCTTGATCTTGTTCGTCGGTGCTCGGGTGTAAATGCAGGCCGTCGCCGCTGGCGCCACCGCTATCATGATTTCCACTGGATGATCCTAATGGATCCGGATCATTAAGCAACGCTTGAAAGGACTCTGTTTCTTCCTGATGATGGGAGTGGTGGACTTGCAAGTGCGGGTCGTAAGAGCTGTCGGAGAGTGAGGAGTGCGCTACGTGCGGGCTGTGATGTGACGGAATGATATGTGACGGCTCGAACGTGTGAAAATGGTGATGTTGAGCATGCTGATGAGGCGCCTGGGAAATAATCTGAGGGTCAATCGGTTGGTATAAAGCATGGGCATCGTCGTGTAGCCCAATTAGTACTGAAGCAGCTTGCGCGGCACGATGTACTTGAGTCATGTGGTCATGTGTTTGGTCTTGCAACATCGGGCTATGAGACTGCAGGACGGAATTTTCATGAGCTTCCAATGGGTGCACAGGGTTCAGAAGCGAAGCGATGTCACCGGGATTCGCGTAAGGGTTTGCATTGGTATGATGAAGCGGTGCCATTGAGTGATGATGTTCGATGGCACCCATGCTGACCGCTGCCTCATTGGGCGTCGGGAGGGGTGAGAAGCCGACAGAATCTGGGGTCATATTGAGGTCATCTAGGTTCGCCCCCGGCACGCTTCTTCTCTCTAGGACTGACGACGACGCCGAGGCGGTCGGTGCTTTGCTTGATTCCTTGCATTCGGGACAGAGTCTAATTACATCGGATACCGTTTCCTTGATGCGGCTCCAGTGGTAGCGCTCGGCGATGGTGGCTGTGGTCTTGTTGATGCCCGAGTGACTGCCGCCCTCGTGCAGGCGCTTGGCGATGTCCATCTGCCGGGCCGGGTCGCTGATGACCTCCTTCCCCTTGAGCATGAGGACGTCATTGTCGAGCAGTTTATAGTGGGTGGCAGCACTACGCAGCCTGCTTTTGTCGGCACGGTTAGATCCGTCTGGGTAACGCCCGTGCTTGAGGTAGAACTTGATCTTGTCGAAGCGGTCTTCACTCACCGGCCCCTCGGCGTCGTCCCCGACGAGGTCGCGCCCGTAGATGATGGCGTCCACCAGCCGGTCCGGATACGACTTGAGCCGCCCGCAGCCCTTGACCCGGCCGATGCGCTTGAAGCCTAGAGCGTCCCAGATTTTGCACGACGCCACGTTGGTCTCGTACACGAGGTTGAAGACCGAGTACGAGTACCCCAACTTCGGCGCCCAGTCGATGTAGCTCTCGCCCATCAATCGGCCGGCACCACGGTTTCGCGAAGCGTCAGTGACCAAGAAGCCGGCGTTGCAGACGTGGCTGCTCCGTCCAGGGTAGTTGGGCTTGATGTAGAAGCTTCCCAGGCACTCCTTGGACCAATCCTTCCCTTCGATGACATCCTCAGGGCTGCTGATGTCGCCGAGGAGCATGATGGCTGCGAAGTTCTGGAACCAGTATGAAGAGAATTTCTCCGAGGGCATAGGGTCAATCATCGGGTAGGTATCGCCCCCTTCAATCTCCTTGGCTAGTTGGTCCGATAGATACTTGAGCAAAGTCGGCGGCACTTGGTCCTTAGAGACGAAAGGCACAATTGTAGCCACAGTCTGACGGTCACGCAGCGTCACTTGACGGGGACGGACGTCGGCAGGAAGAGCGGGATTGTTCGGATCCGGGTATGGGAGAGCGCCAGAGACCCGATGAATGGTCGGGCTCTCCGGGTCGTCCAACATTGCCGGCATTGTATATTGTTTCTCTCGCCCGCGCCAGATCCTACCAAGTCAACAAGGACTGGAAGTCTGGGTCAGCAAGAGTTGCACGTATCTCATCTCAACTGCCCTCTACGGCATTAACAGGGAATAAGCCCCAGAGGGCTTGCTTGTAGACGCTGTCATCTTGTCTCATGTACAGCACAACCAGTGGCTCGGCCCAGCTCGGCTCAGCTCAGCTTGACTTCCCTTCCTTTCTTGCTGGCTTTCCTTTGCAGAACGGACGACTTGAATTAATGCGCAAGGTGCACACTTACTTCTAAAAAATAGTGGTACGGGCGCCAAAGTCCCTGAATGCACGCTCACGTAATGTGGGTGCAGCCGTCCAGTGCAAGGTTTCCTGGAATGCGTGCCTGCTGTTCTGAGATGTTCGTGGTGATAGATTATGCGCAGTTTCTCGGGCCAGAGCCCAAAGCCCAAAGCCGAAGGAAACAGGCGGGGTAGGCAACCAGTATTAGGTAGGGTGTGCGGTAACTCCAAGCCCGAATTCAGCTGCTCGCCAGCTGGGGCAATGCGTACATTAGGTACATGGCTTCTAACCTACCGCCTAACGCGATAAGATAGCCATCCGTAATCGGAGGGATAGCGGCATGCGACCAACATCAACACCCGACACATTCATCGTCAACATTCCGCAACGCCAACGTTTGATACGCAACCCGATGCACTAGTGTGTATGTTGTCTCAATGTTTACTTCCCGAACCCCCCCAATCATTGGGCTGTGTTAAGGATGCCCAACTTGATAACCGTGACTCTTTCTCCCTTTGGTCGCGAAAGCGTGGCACGTGGTGATGGGAGGTCGGTCCTTCTCTCAACGTTGATAGTAGGCTCACCAATGTCAGGGCTGATGTATTCATTAACATGTGCTATACTGTTGGCTGTATCTCTTCTGAACATGCGGTCACCCGTTGTTATCCCCATCACGGATATGTAGGAGGGAAAGCCGAATAGTGACAGTGCACAGCGCACAGCGCGATGGTGCTGAACACTCATCTAGTCCAGCCTCTCCACCCGTACGGAAGATGATGTGATATTGTCTAAATGTTACTCATTGCTCGCTGTCCTCCTCTCGGAGGCTTCGCGTGTAAACCATGGCCGAAACGCGTCGTGCGCTGGACAGCGTATTCAATATTGGTATGCGATGCGGGGCCTCGTGGCATTGTCAGTTGACAGTGTGCCCCGCGCGATCGTGAGGCGTGCTGGCACTAACATCGTCTCGAAAGAGGTACTGGTCTCCACAACTACGACAGCAACACAGGTTTTCTCCGGCTGGGAATGACGCCTCGGCCCATAAAGGCAATCAGCTGTTGCTATATTTACGAGATACGGGACTGAGATCGATAAGAAGATTGGAAGAGGAAGGAAGGAAGAGGTGGGAACAGACCGCTAGAATGCCCCTGCGCTTTAGTAGACATTCTGATATGGCCACCAAGGTCGGGCTGGAAGATGTTGCGCCATTCGCGGTGCAACACGATGCGACCCTGGCGATCCCAGCCCGATCCAATGATAGTTTACCAGTCCAGGCTCAAACAAGATAGCGGTCTGGCGCGGTGTCCGAGGCGAGACTTGGCGGGTGCTGCTTCGGGTTTCAAGGCGAACGTACACTCGTCCTCAGGTCCTCAGGTGGGGTTTCCCCCGAAATGCGCTTGCCCTGCTTGCCTGCGCAGGTCCTGGAGGCGGTGGAGATCAGCAGCCACTCACAATGCCGCATCCCGCATTCACATAGATGTAAGTAGATATACCCCGGCGGGTCAGATCCGGGAAACACCCCACCTCCCACACGGGATAGGCAGCTTGCAGCATGTTCTCATGCACTCGCACATGCACTCACACGCGCGCTCTCTCTCTCCAACGTTTCCAACTGCACAGCTCCGCGCCAACACTGCATGCCCAAGTGGCCTCTACCCGCTTGACCGCTTGTACAGCGGTCTGGGCAGGACATGGCAGATTCGGGATGTTCGGCCAACAATTGGATGTGGCATACTGCCATGCTCGGACAGACAGGCATAGACCACGCCTTCAGGTCGCATTTGCTGTTGTTATAAGTTGGCGAGGAGACGACCTCTCCGTTTCCCCTTTCTCTTATCCTTCCACTATCAACACAGTTCTCGCAGCAATCCAACACTTCTAGTTCAACGTCTTTCGGGATCTTCTGATCCTCCTTCCAAGCTCGTATATCTTTATATACCTTGCTTGTACTTAAGCTACCATTTCAAAATGGCCGCCGCAGTTCTCATCCCTCTTTCCACCATCAACCAGAACGGTGGCATCCTTCCCGCCAGTGCTCTGACCCAGCATGTTCCCCGCCATGGCCGCAGCCGAGGTATGAGCATGAAGGGCAAGAGCGCCAAGGGACGCAGCTACAGCATCGTCGAGGATTCCGACGTCACCATCGCCAAGGCGGTCTCCTTCGTCCTCAAGCGTGCCGTCAAGGCCGACGAGGTCATCGAGGCCGACTCGGGCGATGAGGAACTTGACTACATTATAGCGGACGCCGAGGGCTGGGTCTCGGTCGCTGACCTCGTAAGTACACCATTACCTTATATTTGTTATCGCTCGAAAGGAAGTCTCCCATGCTGACAGTACGTCCACAGCTTCAACACCCCAACCTGGCAGAGCTCAGAGTTGACCTTGAAGGCGTTCAACAGGCCGCTGCCTCCATAAGGGCACGCTTCACCCTCCGTCAAAAGCCCGACGCCGACGCCGAGCGGGCCGACAGCTACCAAGTCCGTCAGAACGGCAAGCGGACCAGCCTGCAAGCCCCAGTCCTTGAGGGCACCCCCCTAACCAAGGACTCTACCAACCTGCCCGAGTACGCCATCTACGAAACGACCTACCAAGCCTACCCCCTCATCCTCGCCTTCGGCAGCATCAAGCGCGCCGACGGCGCCACCCACTCCCCCTTCACCGTCGCCAAGGACGGCGAGGCCACGACCCCCAGCCGCGCCGATGTTAGCATCTGGGTTCACCTGCCCACCGTCCTGGAGCGGGCCCCTGAGATCACCTGGCAGTTCACCACGACGGGCGCCCTCGTTACCTCCGAGGAGGTGCCCAAGAGCCTGTGGAAACAGGTCATCGGTCGCCGACCGGACGTCGGACTCCTCCTCGAGGACGGCGAGGTCCGCAAGGAGGTACCCGAGTACCTTCGCGGCAAGGGCGGCAAGGGCAAGGCCAAGAAGGGCAAGGGTATGCTCCGACAGGAGGGGCAAGAGGGCCGGGCTGCTAGCAGCGAGTCCTCGGAGGACAGCAACAACGATGAGGACAACATGATTTGAACGAAGGGAACGGAAAGAGAAAGGATACATGATGACGATGATAGACTAGATACGACATGACCCATTAGAGCAGCTGAACACACATACACAGATAGTTAGTAGATGCCAAAAACACCAAGGCATCTAGGCCACGGGGGCCAAAACAATAAGATACCCGTTCGCGTTCTATATTTCATTTTCCAAATTTCGAGTAATATTGTTATCTGAATCATACCCCTAACTGTCCGTTAATAAAAGAACAGACCTCGCCTTTGAAGGGAAAGCTCTAGGTACTACATCCAAAAATGGAAAAGGGGCAAAAGAGGCAAAAGAAAGCGGAGAACACATACTCGTCGCCCACATCACCACATAACCCACCCATAAGCTTTCTCCCAAAGAGAAAAACAAAAGTGATATATCTCTAAAGTGTATCTCTATATACAGAATGGGAAAGATGAAAATGTAAAAAAGAAGCTATTGCAGACTATGCTGATTTGTGACAAGAGTGGGATTCGAACCCACGCCAGTTTCCTGACTACGATATTTGGATGAATGGGGACGATTTCTCCTGAACGTAGCGCCTTAGACCGCTCGGCCATCTTGCCTGATCCAGTGTTTCTTGGAAGATGAAAATTTAGGAGCTTATTGACGTACTCAAAGCGGACACTGCCGAGCTTGTATATCTTTTCCTCAAGGGGTGGATATTCGGTACCTAGGAATGAGTTTCGGTAGTACCTTTGAAGGCTTATGGTTACCAGTTAGCATTGAGACTGACGAGTCACCGTTATTACGATTTGATCATTGGAAGGTCTCGTTGATAGCGTGATATAGGTAAAAAGGGTACGCCGTAAGTAAAGATGTGACCAAAACACGGCCAATGGAAAGTATGTGACGCAGCATGAAGGTGAACTCTCCATTAGAGGGTTTTCTTGGTTAGGTATATTTTTTCGCTGTTAATTCCGTACGGTATACACACGAGCATTACAACGGTTTGAGGCAATGCATATAGATACCGAAATTCCCAAGAGCGAAGAAGAGCAAGAGCAAAGTCACCCAGATAATAGATTAGAGGAGCTTCAACACACCCATCGAAGATACATAATAGCTATCTGAATCAGAGAAGACGCAATCGATGTTGCCAGCAGATATATCCATGCTCCGCCTCATCCTGTATCGACATGTCAGTGTAGATGGCTCGAGTATAGCCCACATAACTTAGTGATGGCCGCCGCCATGACCGCTGCCGCCGTAGCCGCCGTGACCACCGCCACCATAGCCACCTCCATGGCCAAACCCGCCTTTGCCACCACCGAAACCGCCTCCGTGGCCACCGTAGCCACCACCGCCGTGACCACCGCCGCCATAGCCGCCTCCGTGGCCAAATCCGCCTTTGCCACCACCGAACCCGCCTCCGTAACCACCGTGACCACCGCCGTGACCGCCTCCACGGCGCTGGACAACGCCTTCTTCAGGCCCTGTTGAAGTGCAATGAGTATCAGTTACCGTATCCACATAATTCAAGTCTGTCTGGGCGAAGGAGGTGAAGGAAAGTGGAAATAGGGTTTGGGTAGAGAGGGAAGATACTCAATGGGGAGGGGGGAAGTACTCACAGTACTCAGCACTCGGGGGCTCGTTGTTGACCCCGATATCAGCGTTGCCAGTGTTCTGGACAGCAGCTTGGATGGGAAGGTTGTTGGTGTCCCCATCAGTCTCCCCAACTTGCTGAGGAGGGGGAGAGACGGCTGCTTCCTCACGATCAAAGATCATGGCTTCGCCGTTGTTGTCGTCCCGAGCCACGGGCGCGGCGAGGACGCCGCCAATGTTGGCGCTCAGAAGAATGGCAGCGATGAGGAACTTGTGCATTTTGGAAAAGACTTGAGTCTTTGACAGGATAGAAAGTGTTTGTGTTGGTAGATAAATTATGGCTTGAGTTATGGAAACCCTCGATTGTGAAGAGGCGGGTGGGGAGGAAGAGAAAATGAAATTGATATCTCAGTTAGGATGGAACCCTTTAAGTATTCAGACCTTGACCTATCTTTGCTGCCTGAGCCTCTCTTTTCTGATTGAGCCTGATCTCCCGGATTGAGGCCTTGACAAGATCCGAGCCTTCCCAACAAGGACTCACATCACATCAAACCACATCGTCACTCCCGATTCTCTGACTGGGCTCGAATCCCAGCGACTTGCATCATGGTCGTTGCCCCTGATAGTCTGGATGTGCTCGGAGCCTTCGGTCTCGATGTCGTGAACCCTGCTTGATTACGTGCTGCTCGGCGAACATAATTACGCGTCTCGATGTTCGTTTTCATCATCAATCCTCCCCTCATGAAGCAGCAGCAAACCCGCACTCGTAAAGCGGCAGGGCGGGGCAGGACGGCGAGGGGACCGGAATCCGACGATAATTGGCGGAGGTCCAATCGGTTGAGTTGAGGTCGTCCCAGACTTCCCGGCTGATGTTTGCTCCCGAAATAAACTGTCATCTCATAAGCTTTCACACGTGATGGGCCGAGACAGAATCTGGACGGGGCGAATTTTCGGTAAGCATGTACGAAAGCATCCTAGTTATCGTGGGTTGTGGGTTGGGACATGACGGAGAGGGGAAAGATGTCCCGCTCTCACTTGGCTAACCCACGCGTCTGTCGTCCGATCATAGAGTTGAGGCTTTCCTCCTGAGCTGCTGAGCTCGATCCAATCTTCGAGCCTGAACGCCGATTAGAGTTGGGCGCCACGCGGGCAGGCAGGGTCTGGAGTCTGCGCTATGGCCCAGGCCCCCTCGTCGACCAAGCCTTCGGATGTCTAACTGAGCTGGAACTGGGTGGCGTGATTCGACATCCTACGTAGTACAACAAATTAAGGCTGAGCTAGACTTCTCTTGTTTAGATGTATTCTGATCTCATCTCTGGCGCGCCAAGAGGTTTCCCTTTAAAAGAACAAAGAGGGGAAGATAATGCAGCGCGGAAGCAAACTACCACCTAGATTGACGCGAGCGAGTACGAGGCCAGAACAAACACGCCCCGAGGGTGTCTCGAATATCTCAATCGGCGGGGTTAAGGAATCATAACAATTGGTAACGAGTGATTCTGCTTCAATGTTGTACTGGAGAAACGAAAGAGTGACTGTACAATGGTCTCAAAGAAGCAGTCAAGAGGACCCCTGGGCAGATTTCCATGCCGGAGGAACGACACACCGGTCCGTCAGCATCCAGATTCTGCCCAAGTAGGCTACACTCTCTAGTGATGGCCACTTCCACAACCTCGTCCACCGCCAGAACCCTTACTGCCCCCCCTTTCCTCCCTGGCCACCACCCTTTCCACTGCCTGAACCCTTGCTACCTCCCTGTCCTCCCTTTCCACTGCCAGAACCCTTACTACCCCCCTGACCCCCCCGACCGCCCCCCTTTCCACTGCCAGAGCCCTTGCTACCTCCTTGCCCCCCCTGTCCCCCACGGCCACCTTGGCCGCTACCACCCTTGGAGCCGCCGCCGCTGCCATAACCTCCGCCATAACCGCCGGAACCACCTCCACCTCCATAGCCTCCACCAGAACCGCTGCCGCCTTTGCCACCACCACTACGGTAGCCACCTCCATTGCCGCCACCATCGGTCTGGGCACCACCGTTGGGTCCTAACATACCAACAGCACCGGTTGTTAGCTGCGGGATCTACTGAAGAGAGGAGAACGGAGGGAATGGGGGTATGTGGGATGTGCTGAGAATATTGACCGTTGTTGGCAATGTCGTTGCTGTCTCGGGCAACGACCTCAATGGGAGTGTTGCCTATGTCGCGCTCGACATGCTCGGCTGACAGGTCGCGGTCGTAGAGGATGTCAATGTCGTTGCTGTCATCGGCTGCTGGCAGGGCGAGGGCGCCCGTATGGGCGGTGAGGAGAAGCGCGGCGATGAGGAACTTGTTCATCTTGTGAGACTTGGGTTGGAAAGATCTGAGCACTGTGTGTGTAATGGGTATGTATGTATGTTTATCAAATGCCTGATGAGGAAGAGAGGTCAGACTTGGAATCGACAGAGACATCGGAGCCCCTTAAGTACATGTATCTTCCTTCTCCTTAGACCCATCTCAGCAAGAACGGCAGGCGCACAGGCAAAGACGCCCGATGCAGATCTCTGTGGCGACTGCAAATGAAGCCTACTATCGATGCCAACGAACTCCATTACATCTTTGCACAGCGCAGCTTGGTGCCCTCGGAGCCCCGCCCCGGTGAGCCTGTGTGATTACGTGGGCGTCGGTCAGAGCAACCACGCGTCGACGTCGTCCTCCCGAAAACTCCCCCTCCGCCAAACGTGGAGAGCGGAAAAGGGGGAGGACGGCGAGTGGCCGGAAAAACTAGACAGTGCGGAGGTCCAAGGGTTTCAGGATTTCAGGACTGTCTAGTTTCCCATTTGACTTCTGCCGGTTACCAATGTCACAATATTTCACGTGTCAGGAACCCGAAGAGGTCGACAATTGAAACGTAATTCTAGGCACCCCCTCTAGAAAGGGTAGATAGTACATACGTGGAAATAACATTCCCGGCTCGCCTAAATACTCACCCTGTCGTCCGATCAGGTAGGGTTAAGGATTCCTGGCCGAGGTGAACAAAAGCTTGCGAACCGAACCCCAAAGAGGCAGCGGGATAGAGTTGCGGCCACCCAGGGTCTGGGTTGCGCTTTGGCCGCGGCTGCGCGGCGGATCAGGCGATCCGTTAGGAGGGGCTTTGCGGGTATCTATCCGAGCGGAATGATGTGCGTCCAACGTCATACATCAGATAAGACTGCCTAACAGCTCTCATTGACGGGTCCTTATTTCCTCCGGGTCGGTGGTCCAGAACACGGACATGCAAGGGGCGGGGAGGACGAGGAGGAAGAAGACAAAGGTACGCCGTTGAATTTAGCCAAGCTCGCCACACGAGTACGCGCCATGACGAACATCTGGAGTAGAGTTGGAACGCTCACAATAATACTCGGAGAATCAATGTATGGGTTATTCGAATAGCGAGGTTGTATTGAAGGGGAGAGATGGTACAAGGAAGTAAAAAGACGAGGAGGGACCTGCAGAACGTCAGGTCCCTGCACTATAGCAGGATTTTCATGGCCTGCTCACTGTGGCCGTCAGAATAAGAGAGGCCATGACGAGATAGACATAGGCACCAAGAGAAATGAGCTACAGATTACAGCCGAGTCTCTCGTGGTTGTGGGACGCGTCCTAATCCCTGATCCTCTTGAATTGGCGGGTTAGGTAAGGTGCCGTTGGCCTCTAGTAGAATTATCGATAGTGCATCAAGAACAATCTGTTCTTCAATCCATCAGCCTCAACAAGGCGTGGCGTGCCAAAACAGACACGGACACTGTTTGCGATATGTTGTAGGGACCGCCGAGGCGGGCCCGTTGATAACCTAGGTTGATGTTCCGGGGTTGGTTATTAAAGGTGGGTCTTGTCCGACTTCTCAAATCATCAATTCGTTGATTTAGATCTGGACTCACCTTAAGAAAACACCTGCCCTGCCTATTTTCGGCGCGCATCAACAGGAACCATCCCCACAAACTCATGTCATTTCTTTTTTCTTTTTGATTGACGTCTTTGATACCGAGTATATATTTGTATCATTCTACACTTTGCGCAGTCGATCGTTTTCCGAAGTGTTTGTACGAAAAAGCCGCGCTTTGGCGGAGGAGCTTGGACCAAGGTACTCAAGCCACAAGGACAGCCACAATTGAGACCAAAGCCACATAAGGTTAGTAGCCGTTCCGTTACTCCCCCAACCTCCTCATTAAACATGCCTTAGGTAATCTCCTGCCTTCTTTCAATCTTGCACACCTCGTCGTTGCATCAATCATTCAATCATTCCACCACCACCACTCACCCTCCAAACGACACAACATCATCATCTTTTCAACAGAACTGCACATCTCTAGGCATCGCCGCGCTTAATCAACTTCATTTGCACTCGATTCTGCGCGACGGTTTGGCCGTGTCGCGTCCTGCCGGTTAGGCTGAAATACGTGCCCGTGAAGCGCACCTCCGATCAATTGGGCCGGCCTCCTACTCAACGATCACCGCCTCCTACTCCGGCTTTCTTTCCTCCGCCCAGGCGCGACGAGAGAAGCCCGAGGAAGAGATAACCAAGGTCATTGTTGAAAGGACCGGGATCCGAGGAAGGGGACTGCCGTTGGTGGTCTTCCTGCAAGCGCAACCGGCATTTGTTTCTGCTTGACCCGCTGGGGCGCGCGGAGACTGTTCAGGTCTGTCTTCGTTTTCCTACATTTCCTCCCATCGCGATAGTGGTGGTGTCGCGTGCCTGTTGGCGTGGCAGTGGTAAGTTTGCCCTGACAGTTGTCTACTGATGTAACAGGAACCCCCCGTCGCCATGTCCGCCGATGCAACAGCAACAACGTCGATACCGATGGCCGAACCGTCACCCCCCCACACATCTACCGACCACACGAATCATTTTACCGCGAGTGGGAAGGCAGTAGTCGAATGGGAAGTGCCGGGAGTTGGTTCGCAGTGCCTCATTCACCCTGACCCGCGAAATCGACACCTCACATTCGAAGTTTGCCTGGAGAAGGATGGCCCGCAATGCTTTTCATTCTTTCGACTTCGTATTCCCATCACGCACATGCACCTGCACGCCATCGTCCTGTACATACATATTCCCCCAAGTCATATATCATCTATTGAATGGACATTTGGCGATGATACTGTCAACTCTGCTGTGCAGTCAAAACTGGGCAGCAGCCTTACCCGTCTTCATTTCCATCTCAAGAAACCAGTGCAAGTCATTGTGCCCGACCAAGTGCCTTTGAAGCCCAAAAAGCCCGCAACAGGTGATATAGTCAAGGCTCTCGAGTCACTATCGACGGCTCTCAGCATGACTGTATACCTCGAACACGCCATACTATCCAAGGTGCGCCTTGCTTCTATCGCCGAAGTAATACGATCAGGTCTTTCCCACCCAGTTAGCCGATATGGTGATCTGCATAGACTTTACCAAGGAATGGGAGGCAGCATCCTCCCCATCATTAAGAGCCCCGACAACCCCGACTCGGAGGTCCATGTATCAGCGCAAGCCGAAAGTCCGCCATCGTACCACGAAATCGGCCCTGGGCCGCCTATGCCGCCGGTGACGTCTGGCTGCGAGAAAGCGTCTGGTTCCGAGAAGAGACCACATAAACGACCACGACAATGCAGCGCATCCAGTACACAAAGTGACGACTTCTCACCGTCGTATACGCCCGTAACATTGTCGAAGAAGGCCAAAAGCGATGCGATAATGTCTATCGGAGGACTTCATGACAGCGACTTGCTACCTCCATGGGCTCATAGCCTTTTCGCCGAGCTGGCCGAGCTGAAAGGAGTCGTCTCGACGCAAGAGAAAGTTATTCAAGACCTACAGCAAAAATTGACGAAACTAGAAGGCCAAGCGAACACGCAAGACGACGAACACGCTGTGTTGCTGAAGCGCATGGATCAGACCGATGTGGCCATCGTGGATTTGGATGCCACAGCGACACAGCAAGGCGAGTCTCTGGCGGAACTGGAGGACGGGCTTGCGTCCCTGCAAGAGGACTGGGACTCGCTGGCTGGCCGACGTGCACCTGAAATGGACGAGATGCGAGAGGAGCTTCGGATCGAGATCATGGGTCGCCTTAAGAACGCCATGGAAGGACCTTGAAGCTCGCTCTGGTCGAAGCATGACTCCATCTCCTCACACTTACGACCCAGCGTCCACGCCCAAGCCGCCGCTGTGAATCGATGAGCCGAGAATACTGCGTTGCAGATAATAGAGCTGTATAATATCCTGTCGGTGGTCAACCACCAATACTCGCCAGCCGAACCGGGCCGGTTGGTGCGAGGATTTGCTCTGCGGCAGATCGAACTCGACGTCTCAAAGGAGACCGAAGGGAAAGCTGGTTCCAGTTGATGCAAGATCTGCTGGTGACGCTCAACTAGCGAGATCACGCATCAGTGGCGCGCTGGTGTACGGTTTCCAAACCAGCTTTAACGACAAACGGTGGCCGACTACCGCCACATCAGCAGTTGGAAGCCGAAGAGTACATACAAGCGCAGATGCCAAATTCCCAAAGGCTATCCAAGCGCTTAACTCTACTCCGGTTGGTTAGCCAAGGCAGTGACATGATTTACCCAAATCGACGCAAATTCAACTATCAACTACACATGGTATCGGCGGGCGCTGCCTTGTTAACTGACCTTGATCCCTCTCCAGGTTTCTCTCCTGTACCCTTGACGATACATCGTCTCCCAGGGACTAAATATTACTTTGTTGGCTATTGTAGTCACCCTATGCATCGCTCAATTTTATATCATAATCAATCGAATCAAACATCAAATGCTCACATATTATCTCTGTCGATGTGTACCCTTCCCGTTGCTATCCGTGACAAGACTAATCAAGTGTGGCTTCATGCTTAAGGTGCATACCACTCTGCCTCTGCCACCACAACTCAAGCACGATCACACTTTAGTTAAGCGATGAAATCAAATACTATTAATAGAATTACAAACGATTAGGTACAGCATCAAGCATGAAGTGAAGACTGCCCTTTCCCAATGTATATCGAACTCCTTCCCCTACAACCCCCGAAAAGAAAATGGGACTGCATGAATTAGTAAATTTTATTAAAAAGTCTTAGCTGGTTGATAGTTCGTGAAGTCGTCAGAAAAAGTAAGCGAGTAAAGTCGTAAAATGGGAGACAGAGAAAAGAAAGACGATAGAAATAAGTCTTCTATCTCTCAAATGAAGACGCCGTCGTTGCAGGCTCGGACGAAGTAGGCGCTCATGTCGCCCTCGTCGACGACGGTGCCGTCGGGCAGCCGGATGCTCAGGTAGCTGCGCGCAGCGGCGCCGCCGTTGCCCCACAGCCAGGTCAGCGGCACGGCGTCGCCAGCGCTCAGGGTCAGGGTCGTGGTCCCGCCCACGGGGGCGGCGGACGAGATGCGGCTCGCAAAGAAGGCGGCGTTGGCGTCGTCCCAGTCGCAGTAGGCGGGCTCGCCTAGCCAGAGGATTCCCCTGTGTGTGGTGTTAGTTGGTTATTCTCTATCGTGCTCTTATGTCTTTTGGGTTTGGGTAGATGATTAAAGGGATGGCTTGACTTACCAGTTGTCAATGTTGTCCCCAGGAGAAGCGAAGGTGTACTCGCCAGTCAGCGTCGCGATGAAGAAAGCCTGGATCATGAACGCGGTATCGAGCGTGTTCTCAACGTCGCCCGCCAGGCCCGGGATCGACAGTCTGCCGCCCGTGGCCGAGAACCCCTCGGTGGCAGGCCAGTCAGCCGTGGAGAACGAGAGGCCTCCCAGGGTCCCCTGCGCGATGGGGGTGCGCTTCTTGAAGAAAGACGAGGTGAACTTGTCGTTGGCCGGGTCCGTCGCTACGAACGGGTGCGTGAAGTTCTTGTACGCCAGGCCGTTGGGCACGATGCTCGTGGACGTCGCATAGGCCGTCTCGACTTTCGTGGCTGTCGACACGGCCGTTACGGTCACCGTCTTGCTCGCCGTCATAGTCGAGGTCACGGTGGAGCACCTCGCGTCGTCGTCGTTGTTGAGGTTGATGTTGAGGCGGCGCAGGACTCCGCCCAGCACCCCGCCGACGCCGCCAAGTCCGCCGGTGAGACCGCCCAGGCCACCGCTGCCGCCCTTGCCTGCGTTGCCGCCAACGTTTCCGGCGAGTCCGGCGACGCCGGCGACGGGGAGTTGCGGCGCCGCGGTCGGGCGCGGGATGTTGACGGCCGTGACAGTCGTTGTGCACGCCGCCGGTGGCAGGGCGAGGCACTCGCAGGCTTGCTGGATCTCCTTTTGGCTCCAGATGTCCGGGAGGCAGACGGGCTTGAGGCCGTACTTGGGGTCGCTCGCGCGCTTGCCGACACCGAAGGGGAAGCCTGTGGGCAGAGGCGGGATATCGAGCCCCGCGGAGACGCCTGCCCCGACGCCTGATCCCTGGCCTCCGCCGACGATGGGTGCGGCGCTGGCTTGGACCTTGGCTTTGATGGCGGTGCTGAGGCAGGTGAGGAGGTTTTGCGAGGTGACGGTGGTTGTCGTGGTCTCGGTCTAGAGGAAGAAGAGGTTTGAGGTTAGTAGGAGGGAAGGATTTGATATGGTAACTAGATGGGTGTTGACTTACCTGGACGATGGGAACGGTGACGGTCACATCGACGTTGACGGTCTGCATCATTGTCTTGGTGCTCGTGATGGACGTCTCGGGTGCCGAGCTTGTGACAGGACCAGGTGAAGTTGGGCTTGGAACGACTGCGCTCGAGGTCGTCGGGTCAGCTACGCTTGGGCTTGTGGCTGGGTCTCCTGATGATGGAGTAGCCACTGGATCGGCTACCTTGGTGGTTAGAGCCGGGTCAACTACAGCAGCGGGGCCCGTCATGGCAGGCAATAGCCCTGGTCCTGCGGATAGAGCTGTCGGCGTGACGTAAACAGTAGTCGTGCTTATGAGTTTCCAAGAGTCAGATATTTTTCCCCAGCCATCTAGTTTGTTATCGGTTACTCACTGCGTTGTAGCTGGTATGCTCAGCAGATTGGAGCAGTAGTTTGTGCCACCAGGCTCCTTGAGGAGAGCTTTGATGACGGCTACGTTGGCCTTGCAGAACGGCTCGTCTTTCTTAAGGAACATGCCATCTTGGAGCTTCTTGAGCCACTCGGGGCTTCCGACGTCCATGGAACCATCGCCAGCTGGTAGGGCAACGGCAGAGAGGGGCAGAAGCCCCAGAAGTGCAAGGAGGGTGTACATGATGTAATAGAAGAGCCCACAATATTTGTTTTCTAGAGCGAGTGTTTGGTAAAGAGTGACTGTAGAGATCGTTGAGGAGGGAAGTGAGTGGAATGAGTGACTTGTGGAGGATGCTGATCGAGATCTACGACCTGAAGTCGTGATCCAGCCTATTTATAGCGTTGACGATCATGCCTGTTCTACATGGCGACATGATGTTGCGGTGGTGATGATGGAGAATTTCCTGTGATCTCTGCAGCAACCTTTTCTGGCATTGATGATTATAGGTGGTGTATTACCCAAAGTTGGTTTTGACTGCGAAAGAGTTCACCGGCTCCTTGGATCCTCTAGTTCGGCGACTTCTCTACATGCCATCCAACTCGCTAGAGCCGATGGATCTCAGAAAGGGCCGAATTGGCTTCAACTCCCGCTGTGTGTCTCCAGGAGACAGAAAGTGGAATTTTAGTAATAACCAGGGATACTCAACCAAATCAGGTTAGGGCAAAGTCTAGATGTCCATCTCCGTACTGCATCCAATTCTTCTGCGTGAAAACAAACATCCTGTTTAGACATGGTTCTCAGCTAGCAGCCCCTGAAAAAGGCCGAGACATCAGATCCAATGTCTCATCCCCACGTGAAGACAACAGTTACATCAACCATCATAACAAATCTTGCGACTACACTCGGATAGACGACATGAATTGACTTCTTCGAATTTTGTTTCAAGTTGCTGTTTTCTTTTTGTCTACTGATCGCCAGCCAGTCTAGCCTACAGATGGTTTGCTCTGTCAACTCTACCAATCGCGTTTGAAACCACTATCATAGTGGTTTGAGGCCAGGACAGCATTCCTTAAACAAATGTGTGTTACGCAGACATGACATATGGCAGGTCGCAGTTGTTATCCAAAGTCCTTGCTATTCCATCCAGATAGAGCAAAATAATAGCCACGGGATCACAACATCCAGTCATAACCAGAGACATGACAAGCTTTGGTTGGTTATCTGGGTAGTCCATCAAATATGTCAGTGTTCATATAATCTGAGCCAGTTGCTATAAATCAGGCGGAGTGGATAGCTTCAGATCAGCCTGTCCCGCATTCTCCTATAGCTGGAAGCCATCCAGGGCGATTATTCATGGCTGGTAGTAGGCAGTGTACGTTCGTTTCCACTGTAAGGCATTGTTAAACCATTGCTACCCACTTTGACTTACCGATCCCAGAGCAGCTCGAGCTGTGATAGGCTAGTGGCCTATAACAAAGGTGTTGCTTCAGGTACTCGCACCTCTATTGTGCCCCGAACAGTGGCCTATAGGCAACTGATTGGGCTTTTTCATCCTTATAATCAACCACTTCAGAATTAATGGTACAATCAGCTTCCTACATAGCCTATTTATGTTGTGGCCCTACTTCTGAGAGCTTCCCACACACTTTCAGTTGCACAACTTTTTGATTGCCACAACTTCCCAACCAACAAGCTGCCAATCTTGCAAAAGTTGCCGCAAAACATCACTTTGCTACTTGCTTTCTTCCTTCGTCCAATCCAATTGCTAATCATGTCGAACTCTACCAACATGCTGCCTCCTGGTGTTACAGGCCACCATGCCAACATCCTGGCACAACCCGTGAACATCAATGTTCACATCCGCGCATGCTCGGTACCTGAGCGAGGACTTGGCCTCTTCGCGTCACAACGAATCTCCAAGGGACTCAAAATCCTGTCAGAAGCGCCTTTCTTGATCCATGACACCAGACAAGATATGATCGATGCTATCGATCAAGACTTCGCCGCCGCGCCACTGGCTTTGGGAGCTGTGTTCACCCGCTTCTTCGCTGGACCATCCGACATGGTCCCCTTGATGACTGTTCAGCACATCCGAGACCAGCAGTCAACATCCACGGCCAGGCTGCAGCTCATCGTACAGCTGAACAGCATAGAAGGAGCTGGCGTAGGATGTGTCATGTCACCCACACTCGCCGCCACAAACCATGAGTAAGTCACCGTCGTCGTCAGAAATCCCCCACTCTGAATTCCATCTGACTTCTTTTTAGGTGTGTTCCCAACGCATTTGCTTATTATAACAACGAGACTGGCTTGGTGGCCCTTCATGCCCTGCGCACGATCCAGTCCAACGAGGAGGTAACTATCAGTTACCTCCAGAACAACCTATTCCTCAACGCAGCCGAGCGCGGACAGTGGCTCGCGAACTAGCAGTTCACCTGTCACTGTGCTGTCTGCTCGCACGGCAGCGAGGCTCAAGTTGCTTCCGACGCGCGCCGAGATAGGATCAAGACCTTCCGGACCGAGGTAATACAGTACTACAGATTAGCCTCCCCCACCGAAGAGGAAACCATTGCTGCAATCGCCAAACTCAGGGAGCTTGTTGGCGTTATGGAGGAAGAGGGTCTAGTGGGTCTGGACTTGTCACTCTGCATCGCAGAGCAAGCCCGTCTGCAGGGCATTCTTGGAGACCACGAAGGGATGGAGTTGACACAGCGTCGAGCCATGATAGCTCGGCGTCTGTGCATTGGTGCGGACCACCCTTCGTGCCGTTAAGACGAGGTTAAGGTGTAGATGTGACGATTTATAGTCGGTCAGGGAGCATTCGCTCACTGTATCAACATTGGAAATGCCGTTCCATGTTTATAGATACAGCAGTTGTACATTAGTTGAGAATAATGCTTAGGTCATTTGTCATTTGTGTAACTTGATAGCTCTAGAGAGACATCGTGAACATAGTGTGAAAGTTCTAGGTTCTCGCTCATCATTCTATAAGAGCATTGTGACCAATGTGTAAAGTCGAGTGTTCAATAAAACCACTATCTACTTACAATCACTGATTCATCCCACTACACAGACCTAGAAACTTTGAAAATTTCCTTCGTAGGTGGTTCTGGTTTTTCCTTCCTCCTTCCTCCCCCACCAACTTCCTGGAAATTTCCTGTCAAATTCCAGTCAAGTTGACACCAACTTCTCGAGCAATCGACTCACATTCCTTCTTTAGCTACTTTGCTTTCTTTTCTGGCTGAGCATTAATTCTTTTTGAATATTTGCTCTATTTTCTTCGCCATGGCTTACCGACTCAGCTACAACATCGAGGTTCGTCAGTGCGCCGAGGTCCAGAAGGGCCTCGGCCTCTTCGCTGTACACAGGCTGAGCCAGGGCCTGCAGATCATGTCCGAGGCACTCCTACTTGTCGATGAAACAGGAGACGATCTCGTCCGCGCCAGCGTCTATCAGTACCTGTCGCTCCCTGCCGACGGCCAGGCCGTCCTTACCGGCATGTACGCGGGCCTTCGCGACGTCCACCCTTTCCGGCTCCAAGGCGCCGTTCGCGATATCTACGCGATTCGACCGAGTCGCCTTCGACGCATTGCTCGCCTCAACAGCTTTGAGTGAGTCGGTATTGGATGCGTTGTTTCTTCCGGCTGTGTCGCCCTTAACCATGAGTAAGTAATAGTCCCACTGTATACCTTATCGATAGGCTATTTTAATCGCGTTCTGTTATTAATTACAAACCCAATGCTTTCATATACTACAACCCCACCACACATCTAGTGGCCCTTCACGCCCTACGAGACATCCAACTGGACGAAGAAGTCTGCATCAGCTACATGCAAGAGTCGGTTTACTTGACGAAGGCTGAGCGACACAGCCGACTGGTGAACTAGAGCTTCACCTGTCGCTGTGATACTTGCATGCCGGAGACCAGCTCGGCCCGCGATTCGGAGGAACACCGAGTACAGATGAAATGGCGCTATGCCTGGCGGAGCAGGCCAGAATGTTAGAGACTCTTGGCAATGGCGAGAGCTCAGAGCGACTCATGCGTCAGTCAATGATTACTCGCCGACTCTGCATTGGCTTCGACCATCCGCCGTGTCTTACCATGCAGTGAGATAATAAAGCACTAAAGAAAGAGGAAACCTTTGGACAGCCTAAACTTAGAGTCTTCTTTAATAATAGATAATCCTTAAATTATAGTCGAATCGACTCCGACCGGACTGGCCCAAACAATGTTATAATTTCCCATTTTAGGATAAGAAAATGGCAAGGGAGTATATCTAAACAAGGATTTGATCGACCGAGGCTATAATAGTAGATAGAAAAATAGGAAATTATTAACTCCCCGCTTCAGTTTACCTAATTTAATGTTTACTCCAAACTCATCATGAAAATACCAAAATCAGCGAATGGTCACACTCGAAATCTTATCCTTCTTACTGGTGATGTGATCATCGATGCAGACGCCCACCAACTTGTAGTTGCCAATAGGACCGTTCCTCAAAATCAGCAAGTTCCCCGAACCCTCGATGCGCAGATAACCGTAATCCCGCATCACGTCCGACATGTCATGACTGAAATCTGCCGGGACCAGCGCCCGACCACGTGGCCACGGCTTAAGGGGCACGGCCGGCTTGCTCTCCTTTGTATTGCGACAGACGGCGGCGTAGGCCTTGTAACTGTCCACGTCCCCCTCGAAGGCGACGAGGTGGAACGTCTTGCCGACGTCGCCGACCTGCACGAGCCCCAGCCCGTCCTGCAGGATGATGCGGTTGTCGCTGTCCATCTCGGCCGCCGTGTCGCCAAGGAAGCTGCCCTCGACGGCTGTGATGGCCTCGAACACCAGGGAAAAGGGAGCGACGACGACGCAGCCGCACCGGACCCGCACCTCGCACGACAGGCCCCTCGTGCTCTCGTTCTCGAGCCGCGACGCGCACCCCGTCACGTCGGCCATGCGCAGGTTCATCGACATGTTGTGGCTCCGGAGAAAGTGCGGGTGCGCGTGCTCCCAGAAGGTCCCGCTGACGCATCGGTCCTCCCACCGCGTCGGCTTGGCGTTAGGGTCGCTGATGACCCACTCAGGCTGCAGCTTGCGCAGGAGCCGCTTCCGGAACTCCACATGGTCGCCGCCGGGGTCCATGACAGTGCCGAGCAGGGTCGCGCACTGCACCAGGGCCCGGCCCGTCTCGTCTTTGCGCACGTCGCGGGCGGAGGCGGCCTGCGATAGGTCGGGGATCTTCTCGCGCTTGAAGAGGCCCGTGCTGACGGACTTGCCGCAGTTGCAGCCCCGGAACGTGAAGTGGAACCCGCGGTCGGCGGCTTGCCTGGTCAGCTTGATGGTCATGTACTGGCGCGGCTTGCCGGCGAGGCCGGTAAATGCTTGGGATTTGGCCAGGTGTGACTGTTTGGCCAGACGGCCAAGCTTGACGACGCCGGCGAAGCAGTCGGTTGTGAGCATCTTGCTCGACGAAGGGAGGACGGGGATCCAGTCCCATTCGCCTCGCCGTCCGCTGCTGATGGCCAGCTTGGTCCAGGCAAAGCCAGTCTTGATGGATAGCTGCTTGAAAAAGTTGAACTGGATCTTGTCCATGTCCGTCCCGCTCATGTCCCTTGCGATCTCATCGGCGGAAAAGAGGCCATGGAAGACGCCTAGAAGTCCTCGGAAGACGTCGGCCGGGTCAAAGCACTCACGTTCGCGAATCGAGATGGCAGAAAAGACGTTGCCAACGCCCCGGTGATTTTCAAGCCACCAGTGAGGCCCCCCGCTAATGATGTCCGTCCTCGCGCCTGAAATCCCCATGACCTGGATCTGGAGGGTGGTCAATCGAATCCGGTCCTCCTCGATGACGCGGAGAATCAACCCAACAGCGCCCGTGGTCAAGAATCTGCTCTCCTCGATCCATTCCAGGAGTTTCACCGCCTTATCCTGCGCATCGATAGCGAGATCCATCCACACCTCAAACTCGCCAATTTCGGATATGCGCGTGTCGTTGATGCCCCACATGGTAATGTTCTTCCCCAGCAACATCTCTTGAAACGTCCACACCCTGGAGAAGTACAGGTTGCGGAACAAGGAGCGCACGCGGTGGATGCAGGTAGCATAGCAGTTGACGACGCCCATCTCGATGCCGGCCGAGCGGACGACGCCGCGGTCGAGCTCAAACGCCCAGGGCTCGTCGTCGGCCCAGGCCGCCAGCCTCCGCGTCAGGTTGTCGCCGAGGCGGGCCTCGGTGGCCAGGGCGGCGCCGCCGATGTAGCTGAGCACGTGGCCGAGGAACCGCAGGTCGTCGACGATGCCCTGGGGGTCCCAGACGTCGTCCATGTCGAGCAGCACGTGGCACCGGCGCGCCGACTTGTAGTATTCGTACATCTTGGCGATCTCGCCGGCCTTCTCGACCGGGGCCGACTGGTTGATGCACACGCTGTCGGCCCAGAGGTAGGCGATGTCGGCCGCGATCATCAGACGCTTGATCTCTTCCAGCTTGGCGGGCGCGAGCACAATGGGCCATTCGACCCCCGGGATGCCGCAGTCATAGGGGTCGATGGTGGTGCCCCAACGGTACGAGATGATGTCGAAATGGGGCACGGGGTGGGTCTGCGGGTCGATTACGGAGAAAACGCCGTCGACTTGGGCCAAGAGCCGGATGGGAATGGCGCCCGCCATGATTATTGTGGGTTGATAGATGAGGGTATTGTCAAAAGTATACAGATCTCAAAAAAGGGGTAGCGTCCTTGAACCATTCAAGATCTGCATTAAACTCAATTTTTCACAACTTACTTCTGACTCAATCGACATTTGGAGTGAAAGACATTCCGAGGGGTTTTTCAACCTGCGGTGGTTGTTTATGAAGCTCGTAAAGACCCTGGAGTGCGGCTGAGCCGCGCGCTTCGACATGAGGAAATTATTTCCAGCTGCCAAGCAGCCCAAACCTGCAATGCGACGATCAGCATCCATTCAGAGCCATTCGCCCCAATGGCCACAACGGGGGCCCGCGGCTCCTGTTCCGCTTCCACCAGCCAGGAAAAAGCCACTTCGTCCCGCAGTGATTGCAATACTACAGCTCACTGTCCTCTGTTTAGCCTAACCCTTTTTCTTTGAATCAAGTTTATTGTGCGTATATAAGAATGGAAAAGACCTTAGTGGACGTTTTCATCCCCTTAGCTATGATACAATAGGGTATATTCAGCAACCAAGGAGATATTGTTGTGATTTCTAATGCAACGACCCCTCAGGCCGTCCTTATACACTCCCACCATCCTGGCCCCCACCCTCCTATGGACTTTGCGGCGCCTACCAACCATACCGTCCTTACACCACCGCACACATAACACCCTGCCCCATCGTGCGTCATTCTTGCCAACACGCCCTTACCCACAATGGGTGGACAGGTATCTGACAGCTCGCCGTCAAAGAGGTCTTTATTTTCACAAAGCCAAACTCCCTGCTAGCATACGCATATCTTCAATACTGTCCACTTTTGGGTGGATTTATGTATATCAGTCACGCTTCCGTGCTGGACATACCTCGCCCAACTGGAAGAGCCTTCGACAAAAGGAGTGAAGATTCCAGATCGATGGATCCTAGAACTACATGGCATGATATGGATGTACGCAGCTGGCTGGCTACGTCACTATATCTATGAAGATGGATCCATTTATACCGGGCTATAATAACTGCATTTTCCTCTCTCACCACCGTCTCCAGTCAACAAATCAACCAACCTACCTACCTCTTACGACCTTCCTGACCTACCTACCGACCGACCGACCGACCGACCGACTGACTGATATCGACCGACGAGCCACACACTAGTCACATACCAGCTACACCAGTCAGACTTAGTCAGTACCAACGGTCTCTTCCATATCAGCCGGCCTCTTCATGCCAGCATGCTTTATTTGGACATATGAGACAGGTGGTTCAAAATGAATGGAAGAGTTCACCAAGTAGGCACCTTGATTCTCTACCATGCAAGGGTTTGTCGTTAACTCGAAGAGGTATAGCTATGTGAAAATCAGGGGAACCCGCGTTCAACCAAAAGCCGCACCCTGGGTTGCACTCTATACTCGGGCAGACGCCCACACGAGCAACTTGCTCGCGTTATCGATGCGCACAAGTCTCCTCGGGCCACCATACACGCCGCGGGGAGGGAGGGTTTCTTACAAACCGCCTACTCGGCGGGCCTCGCTCGCTACGGATTAGACGCAAACCCCCAGTCGTATCGCATTGGGCCGCAGGAGTCGGAACTATCGGTCGACGCCTCAGCGTGGTTCCACGTGCGGCACGACCGGTTTGCTTCTAGAGAGGGCGTACCTTGGGCTACACTCCGTGACCTCTTCCTCAACACGCGAATCGCCCGCGCTGTCGTCTCAGCAGCCAAAAAGTACACGAAGTGGCGGCCCGGCTATCACTGGGCCCCGCCCCGCCACTCCCATCCCCTCACCCGCTCCGCTTACACCAACCCCGACAGGGAGTACGCCCCGCGTGTAGTATGTACGCCCAACCACGAAATCCGCGTACGGCTCCCTAAACTGCCACCTCAACCTAGTGGAGAGGGTTGGTCCGACATCAAGCATGTGCGTCTAATCGCCCCAGCCGGCCGCACCCCCCCTAGTGTCGACTCCCCGAGTTTGGCTCGTATACTACTCAAGTGGCGGACGGTTATTCCGCTCGACCTCGCCTATATGTTCGTACAATCGCTTGCCTTTGGTCACGGAGTATACGACACGGTCCATTCTGCGGAGGTCTGGCGCGTACACGACTCTCTCGAACTCATTTTTAAGCACGCCGCCAAGTGTTCAATTGAGGGCGCTTGCTCGCACGACACCGTTGGACTACGCGGGGCCGTAGGGCACGTATCCCGCTACTGGCCTCGACTGTTGCACCTAGTCATCGAATACGCACCCCCGATGGATGCCGAGGATGACCAAATATGGGGGCACTCTGCCCACGTCTTGGCCGGTTCCCTTGCTTGGACCGGGCCTGAGCTCGGAGTCGGAGTCCGTATCACTTCTCTCCCCGCAATACTCGCCACACTGATTTTGGGTGCGGCCGAAGACCCCTCCATCATCGGCGCCATCTCCAGGTGTCCAGTCGACGCGATCACCCTCGAACTCGCTATACACCGCAAGTTGATGTTTCGCCACATACCCAAGCTCGGACCATACATCGCCGAGTGTCTCCCCTCGGAGTTGCTGGCTCTCGCCAGCATTCCCGACGCCCTGGGCTATGCTTTACACTACTCACGCAACGGGGAGGGCATCCTCAGTAGGGCGTGCGATGGGTGTTGCCACCTCGAACCCGATTCCGAGCTCGAAGCCGGCTCTAGACATGCCGTGTTTGCTGTCGCCCGTGCGGTCGTGATATATTCTCAGCCCAACTTGCTCGTCAGTTGTCGTGGCCAGTATGGTCAACGGTTCACGCCCCGACGTGTATTGTCTTCCCTCCGTGACGACCCGTCCGGGCCCCGTACGGTCAGCCGCATAACCGCTGAGGAAGCAACTGACCCGTTCATCAGGCGCTACCATCAGGCAGGTGGGAAGTTGTATAGGTATGCCTTCCACCGGTGTGCTCTCTCGTTCGGCGGAGTGCTTCTCCTTATCGCACTCTACCTCACTTTGTGTCTTATCTATAGGGGGGACGACACATTGGGCAACATATCTGCTGCCCCGCTCTTACTCGCCGGTGCCATACTTGGGGCCGGTCCAATACTGTACCGCCGTGATTGGACCTACTACGACTTCTTCCGGTGTCGCATACCCGTACTGCGTAACGGGGGCGCTGGCGGGGATGTAACCCACTACGTCAATAGGGTAGGTGCTAGTGGTGTCAACGGTGGTCGTGGAGAGTACACCTGTGTGCTGCCACCGGAGCTCCGGTCGAATGCTGCGACCATTGACTTCGACCAACCCACTCGTGTATCTACCCTCTTCGCCCTCGGTGATGATAGTATACAAGTCACCCCTGACTACGCGTCTCGCCCCGTGGTGCGGTACCAAGGGATGGTCGCCACCATGTACTGGTCCACCGGCCATCTAAACACATGGTCGCCCGTTGTGGAGGATCCCCTTTGCCCAATCCGTGACTATGCACGTGCCCTGCAGGTTGCATGTGCTGGCGCGCTGGGTGGCAGGATGTTGCACGAGAGTGAGGCTTAGGTGATATATAAATTGCCATCTAAAAGAGGGAAGGGAAATAGAAAAGAAAGAAAAGCTATTCTAATGCTATATACACAAAGGAGATGATGACTAAGCCTGCCATCCCTGTCAGTATGCTACTATACTAGATTTGATACAATACAGGAAACGTAGGGGGGGGGGGGGGGGGGGGGGGGGGGGGGGGGGGGGGGGGGGGGGGGGGGGTGGGGGGGGGGGGGGGGGGGGGGGGGGGGGGGGGGGGGGGGGGGNAATATAAAATAATTTATAACAAACACTAAAACTTTCGACACCCCCCCCCCCCGCTACCCGCAACAATGTCACGCCTATCGCCCGTATAATCCTCTAGGATAATGAAACTTAATGCGCCGTTAATGCATATATATTTTATGGACTACGAGTCACACTTATAGGATAATTCGTACATATTGCTAGGGTCTTCGAAGATCGATATCTCTCTTATCCTAATGGGCGGTAAAAGTATTATAGGAGATAGGCATTTTAGCAACCCAGTATTTTCTTCTTCTCTGCAATTATATTAATGATAGCACACAAGCAGCAGCTGTGGCCAGAATATCATTTGCTGCAAAAGGATATTGTCGGACGCTGCTTTGTCATGCATAATATGAAGCACCAATGTGTGTGTTATCATCGTAATATGTCCTGCTTAATAGGAAAGCCTAGCCTTCGGTGCACTTTTTCGGAGAAGCCCAAAGCCTAAGAGGCTCAAGTCATCGCACAGAAGGGACAGTAATGATACAGACACAATTTTGTACGAGCCACCAGGATCTCTGCCTAAACCATACAAATGGCAAGGTTGATGATAACCATGTTTATAACTAGTCCCACTGAGGATGACTTCGATCCCATCGACGAAAAGTCTTGCATAAACATATCAGATTTGAGGCATTCAGAAGACCTGAGTGGTCGGTGAGCAGTTGGCTAAAACAGAAGTGGGAAAATACACAGACAATAAGGAATAGTTACCAGTTTTTTTGAATTGAGTTATACGAAGGTGTGATGCTTACAGGCTGCAACTATCCATACAGCTAGCATGCTATTTTCTTGTCGGAAACTGTATCTTGGTCTCTTTTCACTACTCTACGCAAACAAGGCCGGGGAAGAGGGTGTTGCCCATAACACTCAGTTACATGACATAATCATGTTATGAATATACCTATACAGTCCCGGGAATACAAGCTGAGAGGGAGACCACGGGTCATCTCTCGACAGCAAAATGCAATGCAGGATGGAGGCCTTCCTGATTATCACCGAGAGACCAGTACTAAACAACCAGCTACGATCATGAATATACTATAGGACCCTCATATATATAGTCAATTTCCCCAATGCAGGATAGTGACGATGATTGAATTGAGGATATATCCTTTTTGTCTTCAGCTTTACTTATGTTGGGTACTCATATGCCTTAAACGTGACCGAGAGGTGAGGGAACGATCTAGAATGACTCTACCAAACCGGCCTTCAGGAAGCCAAAGACATTGTGTCGCCAGTTATGGATTTTCACTGGTAGACTGTTCCTCTACTATTGGCTCAAACTGACTTCAGTTCCTCCAGAAAATTGAATGAAATCCCATTGTCAAACCTCTTCTCGACCGAACAGGCCGCAAACTGACTGCATTGAATCCACCCCACACGACGTCTGTCAACTTTTCATTGAAGCTGCAACCTCTCACCACCGGGAAGGGTCTCTGAACCACATCATCATCCCTCTCCTCCCTCTCCCTCTCTCTCTCTTGCTAAATCGCAAGCCGTACCATTGAATCAATTGTGCCTTTTTCCAGACAAGTCAGCCAGCTCAACATGCTGTCACTATCGCAATCCTCAGCACCTCTCTCTGAGGTGGAAACTGTAAGCCCCCTTTTGCCCTCCACGAAAAGACCTCTTCTAACAATCCTCAGCAGCCTTTTTCTCATCGCGAGCTCACCGACACGGCCACCGAACAACTTTTCATTGACCAAACCGTCCGCAAGGACATGAACACCAACGAGGGTGAACGATCTCTGTAGGTACAACCCATTAACGGTTTGCTGTGACGACACTGATCTCCTTTCATAGTCCCTCATCCTTGAAATCGTCGAGCTTGAAGAGAAAACGCGTCAGATTTGACCTTCCCTCCGTAAGTCCTTTAATTGCCGCGCAGTCTTGTGTATTGGTACTGACGAGCTCACAGGAAGCCATGAAGACTCCCGAGCCCATTGTACCTCGGTACCGCAAGTTGCGGTGCATCGACAATGACATCAAACGGGAAAAGAAGCGGGCTATGCTGTTTGATGCCGAGGAAGCTGATGTCAACACAAAAAGGCCGAAAAGATTCAGGAGCCCGCCCCCGAGCCCACCACCTGCGCCTGAGCCGATCATTGGCGCTGCTTGCACAAACGCAGAGAATAGTCCAGAAAAACCTGCGGACCCCAAGGCAGAGGAGGAAGATGAATCGCAGCAACAGCCGAGGAGACGCCGTGGCCCTGTCTATTACCACGAGAGGCTTACTCAGCGAGATGCTGCAACCTCGCCCTCGCTGAGCCAAGGGGGTGAGCCACAGGACGAAGAGCTCTCTCGCCCATCTTTATTTGCGCCATCCACCTTGCCAGCGACACTCGCCGCTTTCAGGATCTCCGACGAAGACCAGGAATTGGAATCCTGAACCTTATCATCCATGCTCTGGAGCTCGATCTTGAGGTGAACGGAGCATAGAAACGGGCGTGGTATGAATTGAACGGCGATAGACATAGAATCGGCCAAGAACACGGCACTAGAAGATGCCTCCAGAAAGTCATCTGAGGCCAAATAAATCAAGAAGCTATGTGAACCCCTAATCCACTGAGTTCCATCGTATTACGCAGAGATGTTGGCCCCTTTGACAACTTAATTACACCAGAAGGCCATGAGTGTGGATTGTGTATGATGCTATAGGAGTCCAAAACAAGAAAGCCTTGAAAGGCCGCACTCTTCCGAGCGCAACCGCCACGTACAAATCTTACGCTGTGGTAGCTGAAGAAGGCAATGTGTTGGATCTTGTGGTTGCTGTCCCGAACCATTGCCAAGCTGGGCGGTTCGTGAGAGATCTCTGTAGAAGCTCGGTAACTTGCAGATATTGGCAGCAGACTTCTCTTTGACTGCTTGCTAGACTCGTTGGAGATTGTCTTGGGGTTTATGAGCCTCGAGATAACGCATGGTATTCCAACAAGTTGCGTGAAGGTAGCGAGCGTTGAGAGTAGATAGCTTTCTAGGACTGACGGATAGTGGTTTGTAGCATTATCCCGAACTTGCAATCTCGCTCCCAGTTGCCAGTTGACATACCCCTGGCGCCGATGTTCAGTCCGAAGAGCCGACGCCTCAGCCTTCCAACAATGATCACGCCACTAGGTAGTTTGGTTTACTGGTCGTAGCCAGCTACTATGGGCTCAAAAATATCGTTAGCAGCTCAAGCCAACAAGGCCCGTTATTTATCTGGAGAGCAATACATGCAGATTCAAGCTAAATGAAATAAAAGCAGAAGCCATGAAGCTGGACTACACCCAAGATGGAGCTGCCATTCACATTCGGGGAGCAGTCAGGGTGGTCCCCGCCCCAAATAGATCCAGAAGACCTACCTCCTAGGCGATGATCTGATGGACGAGGCCCTACCCCAGGAAAACCTCATAGAGGCAGATCTTCCAGAATGAGAATAGTGAAATCGAACTCCAGAAACTATTGGATGCTTACCTCTAGTATATTTTGCTTGTTGATGCCCCCGAGTGGTATGTCTGCCCCATGACTATTCAAGAAAATCACCGTGGCTGAATCTGTCTTCGATGAGCTCTGTTCGGATGTTATGCCCCTATCATTCACACCAAACATCCTGAAAGTCTTGAAAGCTAAGGAACCACCGTCTGTCAACTTCTTGCGGACGCTTACTCGGCCTGCCGTGGACTGATACGTATAGCCTGTCTGCGCGCTTGATTTGCGAAGAACGAGATCCGGTGCCCAAAGGCCTGTTTTCTTATCAACTTAATAACTATCTAATAATACGAGAAAAATGGTCAATCGTTCCTACCTTTGGTGGCACCTCCACAGTTCAGTCACAAGGTCTGAGAGGTAAAACCAGAGGAACTTAAGGGGCTGAACGTCGAATTAAGAGATAATGCTGTGCATAGAGTGAAGGTTAGGCTCCTAGATTTCAGCCAGATATGAGCCAACCATGCGATCCCCCTGGCATATACTTAACAAATGAATGAACGTCCAGAAACATCGTAGCAGTATAGTTATTCCAAGGTTATCACATGTTTCCACTACGTTGCTGCCATGTTCATACAATTTGTACCATCCGGATATCTCTATTTTACGCCATGAATTTACTATTCGCTCAAGAATGACTCTAGCTCATCTCAGTATCCTTATCCGCGTCCTTAGCCTCAGCAGCCTCTCTCTTCCGCTTCTTCCGCCCCTCCTCAATATTCACCGTATTCGGATTATCCTTATCATCCCCCTTCCCGAGCTTCTTCGGCCTCTTGGCCGACTTGGCCGGGCCTCCCCCGGACTTCTCCTTCTCCGCGGCCGCGGCCCGCTTCCAGATAGGCTCTGCCGCGGGGCCCGACTGGGCGTCCACCTCCTTGGCCCACGCGATCCAGTCCACCCGCCGCGTCTTGTACATGTCGCCCTGCCACGCGCGCCAGACCCTGCGGCCCTCGAACGTCTCGCGCAGCTCCGGCTCGTGCTGCATCAACCGGGTCATGATCTGCTCCTTGAGATGGAAGGGGAGCATGATCCCTTCGCTCTTGGACGGCATGTAGATGATAGAACTCAGCACCTTGCTGCCGTGCTGCGACTGCGCCAGCTCCAGGATGTGGGGGAGCAGGGTTGCAACGAGCGCCTTGTGGAAAATCTTATCCGGCGAGGGGCTGGTGAAGGCCGCTAAAAGGACGTGGGCCGTCGGGCCAGATGACGTGGCCAGGCTCACAAGTACTTCGGCCGGGAGGCTGTGTAGCGATTTTTGTATGGATGTGGCCGGTAAACCGGGAATCGAGAGTAGCGTCGTGGTAAGATGACATCCATGAGACGCAATCACTGACTGAGCCTTTGAGATGGATGGCTGGCCCTTCTTGCCATCATTTTCATCGGGTGTGGGAATGCAGAGCTTGGGAACAAGTTCCTTCTTATCCCGACCCAAGGCGCTGATAAGAGCCTTCATGAGCGACTCTGTCTCGGCCTTGGCCTCGCGGACCTGGCAGCGCTCGAACAACGTCTTGACGACATTGAAGCGAGACAGAGAAACGAGCTTGGGCATTTCTGGCAAGATCTTCTCCATGGCAACCACGAGCTCCTCCTTACCAACACGGGTCAACATGCGGATCGCAGGGTACGAAGCGATATCGTTGCGAACAAGACTCTGGATTCGAGGGCCCAAGTTGGTCTTCCACATGGCCTTGAAGACCTTTCCGGGGCAGTGGGTAACCAGGGTCTCGAGGAGGCGAGATCCGACGGGATCGTAGAGCATAGCGTTCACGAAGTCATTGGCCGGCGACTTCTCGTCTTTCAAAGAATTTGGTGCGCCGGGAAGGAGTCGCCAAAGGAGTGTCATCTCGCCGCCTTCAGTGTCATTTTTGGGGTTGAGGGCAATATCGAGCTCCAGTAAAAGTTGAAGGACTGGGTTGCCTGTCGGATGTGTCGCAAGAACCCGCAGCGCTGTCGCATCCATACCGGCAGTAGAGTCGCCAATAATCTTCTTCGCCGCTAACGTAAAGACCGACGGCACTGGTCGGGCTTGCGCATTGTCGCTGTCCTTGTTGTCAACTGTGTTATTCGACATCCATGGCACCGAAATCTTCTCTTTCCGTTTGCTGTGAATGAGGGTTTTGTTGGAGGACTCTTCTAAGGGCCGGCCAGATAAGATCATGAGCAGAACCCGTATACTGTGGGAGGCGAATCTGTCGGTCAGGAGATAGCTGAAGTGACCCTCGAGTTCGTCCAGAGAAAGAAGGAACAGCTCCTCCATCAAAGGGAGCGGCTGGTCTTCGGGTTCTACAGGGGCATCGTCCCGTTCGCCGGTGAGTTCGCGTGAGACTATGGGGGCAGATTGCAGGAAAAGCGTCTCGCAGCAGTGACTGGCGAATCTGTGTTGGAGAAGGTTGAGGAAATGGGTCGCGAATTGCTCAAATAGCCTCTTCTTCTGGCGAGTGTTGGACATGAGAATCAGGCGCTCCAGCAGGCGCGAACATGATTGACTGCAGGCCAGCTTAAGTTCCTTGCCCTGGGCCTCGATAAAGACGTTGTTGAGGTAGATGTCTCGGTCTTCCTGGGACGGGAATTCGTCGACGTCGAGGACTTCGTCTACGGAACGGAAGTATTCCTGCTCTTCGTCGGTGAGCATGCCAAAGAACTCCTTCTCAGGCTGCTCGTAGCCGGCCGGCTCGAATCCTTGTGCGACGCCATTGGCTCCGGATGGTTGGAATTCGGGGACATTGTCGTTGCCTTCTTCGTCAATTCTTTGGCGCTTGGCAGCCTGGCGTTCTTCGGCGTGGGCATTATCGGCGTGCTTCTCTTCGCGCTTCGCTTTCCGCTCCTCTCGGATGGCTTGGCGCTTCGAACGTGGCTTCGGCATCTTGGTTGTGTTTGGGTGTGCTTAACCAGAGAGTGGATGAAGGACGCAGCCAATTGGTGTTGACTGGCGACGCTATTCCCATGTCCCAGAACTTTTTTTGAATCTTATCTTATCGCTACTCAGGTAACCTTAGCTTATCGCTGCTGGGCCGCCCCGCCAACGTCCCATGAGCCAGAGACCCCCTAGGTTACCTCCATCCACCAACCAGTAAGGTTGTCATGTACTACACCAATTGGTTTGAACAAGGTGAGTTGCGACCAGCCAGTGTTGCAACTAATACCATAATAAATCTGAATCTGAATCCAGATCTATGCAATATGTATTTTTGTATTCTAAGCTTTCATCTGTCTTGTCCTACTGCTAGCCGCCATCGTCATATTCATGCCCAAAAGGTGGGCGACGTGGTCTGACCACAGAATTCGTCACATAGAGGAACGGTTGCAGCAAACATTGTGCATCCACCCGTCGCATCCCGCTTCTGTCATATCGCCCGTCCTGACTTAGACGGAGAGCCGGGAATACGAAACTTCGACAGAGTTACTGACTCTACATCGCATATTTGTACAGCGAACTTCGAAAGTGATCACCAACTCGCAGCATCATAGATGATATGCTGGAATTGCCGTGTACTTGGGGCCAAATATTCTCAATTCAAGACCTGCTGCGCGCCGGCTCTATGGTATCATCGATTCATTCCCAACTCTGTAACGCCATCCAATGCTGAAATGCATATAAAACCTTTATCCTACAGCCTTCCATACCTAGTCCGTCTCCTTGATGCCCATCTTCGCCTTGCGTAGAACCGCCGCATGACGTCGCGCATGTAGCTTCACATCCTTCTCGTGCAGCGAGTTGTACAGCATGTTGCACTCCTGGCACTCGACGAACCCCGTCTCGTTCAGGGACAAGACCAGCGTCGTCTGCACAGTGGCTAGCTTGGGCTTCGATGCCTTCTTCTTCTTATTCGCTCCGCGCTTCCCGGCTTCGGATCGCGACTCTTCGTCGCTCTTGTCCTTTTCGTTCAGTTTTAGGGCGGTGACTTCTCCGAGGACGACGGTCCTTAGCTTCTTCGCGGATCCATCTTCTGTGGCTGACTCTGATGCGTCCCTCTCTTCGTTATCCTCGTCGGGGTCGGGCGTGGTTTGGTAGGCGGGTTTTGTTGTCAGCCTCCGCCGCTTCTTGCGGCCATCTAAAAGAGGGGGCGGCGAGGACGGGGGCGTGGCCGGAGGACAAAGGGCATCCGACGAGGTCTCGCATGGCGTCGCGTTCCCAGACGATGGAGATGTGACTTTGAAGTAGCTCATGATGGTGCCCTTCTTCGGTGGCTCCACGGGTCGCTGCGTCGGCAGCTCAGGCTGTCTCGTTTTTAAGGTCTTCGCGGATGGTGCCACCGGCTTCTCTGACGCGACCTTGGAAGGCAAGCTGTTTGTCTTGGGTCTTGCGACATCGCTGGTTTTCTGTTTCTTGGCCGGGGGTTCGCTATCATCTCTTGGCGTCGTGCGCTTGCTGTATGTGCGTAGTTGAGGCCTGGAGTTGTTTTTATCAGTACATTTCGGGTTTGAGTACGAGGTGGCAAGGCGTGCATCGCCAACTTCTGGGGTATCAAATGCGCTTGGTGGGAAGAGAAACAAACCTGCTGGCTACCCGGCTGCTGGGCGCGTCGCGATCCATTCTGCAGAAAACGACGGATTGTGTTCAAATTCGGAGGCTACGCAAATGATGTTGCGCACACAATGGTCTAGTGAAGAAACAGAAGCAAAATAGTATCAAACAAACATCATAACATCCAAGACCCAAAACGTTGCAAGCTCAAGACGCGTTGCTGTCCGTGGTGGACCGATGACCAGGAAATGGTCGGATTTGGAGCTTGACGCGTGTAAGAGAGGCGTTGAGCGCTGAGCGCGTCGCGGGTCAACTTTTGTGTGGGGCATCAATTAAGTCGCTCCCTGCCAATTGGGCGGATTAGCGGTCGAGGGGTTCAATGTTGTGTTCTTCTGCCCGCACCACTCGCCAGCTCACGTTACACATTGAAATCATGCAGCAAGCCATCGTGTGAATCTCGAAAATCTTGTAAAAATACTCACAACATGCCAGCACTATATGAACACCTGGCGGATGGTTTTCTGTAGTTGTTATAGTCTTCCTTGTTTAGTCGTCTGTAGGCTGTACCAACAGTAAGCCGGAAACTATGATTTCACGATAACCGGTGACAGCCCAGCTGGAAAGCCGATTATTGGCATCGCCATAGCTAGACCAGCAACTGACAAACAAGACTATCTAACGTATATATGGCAACGATTATGGATGTAGTAGGTATTAGACAGCAGCTGGTCCATGACCCGAGTGTCCTTTTTCATGATTAAAGTAACAAGGTGCTCGGCCCTCAACATGAACGAGGAAAAGAGCACGACTGCTCAACATAGTAGTATGTATCTTGACACTCAAGCTAGGTTAGTATAGCAGTAGCAAGTTGTCTGTCTTGCTGTCTAGTGCTAGCCATGTAGACTCGTGATATACTACTACTAGACAGACACATAGCCTCGTGGGGAACCGAACATTAATAATCCAGAGGGCTTACAAATGCATTGGCCGAGGTGAGGTGGAAAGACGATCCTGCCCCACCATGTGCCTCGGCTGTCGTGATGGCGGTCGGCCGGGATCCGGGTGTCGCTTCACTCTGTCCTTCTCAGAAGAAGACAGAGACAGGAGAACAAAAAAAAAACGTTGAACAGACACGCTAGGTTAGCTAGGGACACACACACACACACACACACACACACACGCACACTCACTCACCCAGGAGTTGGAGAGATAAACTGATGGCGGTTTCCTTGGGTGGTTGGATGGATGGAGTATGTAGCTCTCGGAAAATTTCTTTGAGCCGAACGACCAGGTTGTAGCAGTGCAGTGGTCAGCCGGGTATGTAGCCCATCAATTACCCCCCAGTGCATGTACATGGTGCTATAGTGGCATTGCATATGCATATGGATGCGTCCGTCTCCGAGGGCACAGGCCGGTGGAATACCTGCCTCTGTAACATGATGCCGCTGCTCGTCGGATTAAGGTGCTTATTTTGGGCATACAAGCTTGAGATCCTCTCATGACAGTCGAGACGATGTACCTATCGGAACGCGCAAGCTGAACAACCTGGCAACCGCTAGAGAGCTTTTTAGGCCGACAACGCAGAGCCAATGCAAGAGCCCCCGGGAAGTTTCTACAACCAGTAGACTCGGTCTCCGCCTACTCAATCCGGCGTGCACCTCCGTCCCCATTGGCCAATTGATCGCCAACAAGAGTCAGGCAGTCAGGGGGCTCAGAGTCAGGGATGAACATTTTCTCTCTGTTTCGCAAATCGCCATCTCTTGGGGATCAGTTAGGGGCAAGGAAAGGCGGAACCAGGTGCGGGATTATGGGTTTGCTGGATAGCGGAATGCCGTTCCCTCATCTGGAATGCCGTCCGGCGGCGCGACATGACAATGGAGGGGCGGGCTCTAATTTTTTGGAGGGAAGAGGGAGGGGACGAAGTGGATGACGCCATCTATTATTGCTGTGTACATCCGTACTACACACAGCAGTACTAAGTAGCATCAGCAGCAGAAGACGGTGAGGAATGAGACGTTGAGGGTGTATGTACTCTGTAGTATACAACGAACGGCAGCCCATGTTGAGACGTGACATGCATAGGTAGCAGCTCAATGCTGTGTAGCTTGGCTACTGTAACCAAGTCACATTGATACAGAATGATATGAATGCATTCCAAAGCAGACAGCGGACATGATAGGCCACTGGACTGAAGCCCCGAGGTTGAGTATTGGATTGGTTCTCATCAATCTGTCGGCATTGAAGTGTCCCTCCTTCTAGAAGCTCCTTCCTGGCAGATAGTGGATTCCGCTACTGCTTTTGGGGATCCCCTCCGAACGGGCTTCCCGCCAAATTCCTTTCGACTGCCGCCTCCGTAGGTATTACAACAACGCTCCGGCGCCAGCTAGCCACAGCCAGCCAGCGCTGCGATCAGTGGCTACAAGAGGAAAATGTGGATTTGACGTCGGACTGATGGAGACACCAGCCCATATTTTCTTCAGGGACTTGTTCCCAGGGTCGGAGGTTAACGTATGCGATCATCAGACGATACGTATATCACAGCGGAAGGCGAATGGTTGATTCAAATAGACCTCTATACCCCTCCCTCCTTCTCCTTCTTGCCTGCTATTTTGAACTTTATTATTACTTATTATTCCCCCTCGTTCTTCTCGACTCCTGCTTCCTGTACATATTTCAGGAACGTAACCCCACAACCAAAACCCACCACCACGAAATCCCGATCACATAACAAGATGGCTGCCCGCGAGATCCAGACCTTCACCCTCGCCGAGAGGCCTACCGGCAACGTCGAGGTCGGCAAGACCTTCAAGCTCCAGAAGGGCCCCGCCCCGACCGCCGACCAGCTCAAGGACGGCGAGATCCTCGTCGAGGCTCTGTACCTGTCTCTGGACCCCGCCATGCGCGGCTGGTTGAACGGTACGTTCCTCCCTCCCCCCGTCTCTCCATACACCACCCGTTTCCTCGCTACCTGAGTCGAGATATGGTGTTTTGGGTTGGTTACTGACATGAAATGGCGAAAAATAGACGCGCGCTCATACCTCCCCCCCGTCGCCATCGGCGAGAAGATGCGCGGCGCCTCCGTCGCCAAGGTCCTGGCCAGCAAGAACGACAAAGTCAAGGAGGGCGGTCTGGTCACCGGCTTCACCGGCTGGACCGAGGTCGCCATCCTCGACGCCAAGTCGTTCGAGGTCGTGGAGCTCCCCAAGGGCGCTGAGGTCACCGACGCCCTCGGTGTTCTGGGTAAGTTTTTACCTTCCTATCCGACGCCGCTGCTGGGTCTGAAGAAAAGTGATCATATATATGGGCATGTGTACTGACCACTTGCACCGTTTCCTCCAAACAGGTATGACCGGCCTCACAGCCTACTTCGGCCTCCTCCGCATCGGCAAGCCCGTCAAGGGCGACACCGTCGTCGTCTCGGGCGCCGCCGGCGCCACCGGCTCCGTCGTGGCCCAGATCGCCAAGCTCAAGGGATGCCGCGTGGTCGGCATCGCGGGTACCGACGACAAGTGCGCCTGGTTGAAGTCCGAGCTCGGACTGGACGAGGCCCTGAACTACAAGTCGCCCAGCTTCAAGGAGGACTTCAAGAAGGCGACCCCCAACTTCATCAACGTCTACTTCGACAACGTGGGCGGCGAGATCCTGGACATGGCGCTGCTGCGCGCCGCCTTCCGCGCCCGCTTCGTCATGTGCGGCTCCATCTCGGGCTACAACAACCCCAACAAGGAGGCGACGAGCGGCATCAAGAACCTGTTCAACGTGACGGCGCAGCGCATCCACATGGAGGGCTTCATCGTCTTCGACTTCCTCGCCGACTACGCCGAGGGCCGCCGCGAGCTGAGCCAGTGGCTCGCCGACGGCACCCTCAAGCGCAAGGCCACCATCGTCAAGGGCGGCCTGCAGGAAGCCGAGCGCGCCTTCAGCCACCTCTTCGAGGGCAAGAACACGGGCAAGCTGCTGGTCGAGGTCAAGCCCTACGAGGCGTCCAACGTAGGTGGTTCCCGGCTGTGAAATTCGATCTGACTGATCGATCCTTGATCTTTCTTGTTGTGTGGGTTTAGAAGAATCAGCATCAAGCGGGCGAGCGATCAAGCAAGATTACATGAGTGGTGTAGAGTATGTGCTGACAGTGGCTTCGGTTGTAGTAAGAGGTTTCCGAGGTTTTCCTTTTCCTGAAAAAGAATAACGATGATGGATGATGGCGCTTTCTGGGCTTTACGTTAACAAACCAGCGCAAGCTTCAAGATGGCTGGCACGAACAACATGGGAGGTTTTCACATGACGACTTTCATGGTCATATTGCATTGTATGGTAGTTCAGGGCTTTTTTGCATCTTTTTGCATATCACATTACAGGAATGAAATTATGATATCCAGGTTGAGGCTTTGCATCATGTGAAGCTGGTCCCATTGCCAATTATCGCGGGGCGCAAACGTGTTTGATATGTACGATGGCGCCCGGGACGTCGAGAATGGCGGCTATCGCGCAAGTTGGCTTCCATCCTCGATATTGTATATGGACTTCAAGCCACAACAAAAGCAAGACGTTCGAGCAACATCCTCACAATTAAGAAGGCCAATTTCTTCACACCCATAAACACACACTTACACTCATTGATCAATACCGTCTATTGGATTGACTGACTTTGACTACTTGTACACAACAACAACCCTGCTGAGCCCTAGGAATGTTGTATATAGCAATGAACCAGACCGAAGATGCCATCCCCTCATAAGCATCTTTCAGTCCTCTCTCTCTCTGTTGCACGAAATGATTGATGGTCGTGCCTGCCATCTTTTCGCAATTGTGAACAATAGTAACATGACCGAAAGAAAAATTGTGCATCTCAATGCTCTTCTCGGTCTAAACGCTTGCTTTGCTTTGCTTTGCTCCTCCTCCTTTTCTGAGCAACTGGTTGTGACTGAATTGGCATCATCGACGCCTCGAGAAAAACAGCACAGAGAGAATATTGCAATGTGGAAGAAATGAGAAAAAGCAAAGAACTCTGACATCGCTGAAAGATGCTTCCGCCGCGCTACATCCGCACTTCGCATCTTAAAATCACGAGATTGCCGACATCTCATAAGCATCGTTAACACCCAGTGAAGTCGCCGATGTTCCGTGAGAATCGCCAAGGTTACAAGACATCGCCAAGATCCTATTAAGTATCGCAGACATGCAGCAAGAGAATCGCCGACATTCAGTAAGAGAATCGCCAAGGTCCAAGAGAAAACCAAAAGACTCCTGCTAGCTCAGCGGCGACGAGCAGGGATATCTTCCACCTCATCAGCATCAGTATCGCTACTCTGCTCCTCGTCTTCGACTACAGGCTCAGCACGAGCAGCCTTAGCCTTTCCCTTGGGCTTGGCCTTGCTGTTGGGCGTCTTGGCAGGAATGTCCTCGACTTCGTTAGCGTCAGTGTCGCTGCTCTGTTCATCGTCCTCCACGATGCTTTGGCTGCGGGCCGCCTTGCCCTTGCCCTTGCCCTTTCCCTTGGGCGTCTTGGTGGAACGTTGACGAGATGCTGCTGTGCTGCTGACAGTTGCCTTATCCTTTCCTTTGCCCTTGGCTTTGCTGCTACTACCTTTACCCTTGGAGAGGCTGGCGGGAGGAGCGGGAGCTGCTTCCTCCAGGTCAGATTCCTCGATCTCGCGATCATTGGGAATCTTGGTAGTCGACGATGGGGCAACCCCAATGTCAGCATCGGAAGCTTGCTGAGCCTCATCCTCAGAAGTGTCGTGGGCAGCCGCCATGTCAGCATCAGAAGCCTGCTCAGCCTCATCCTCAGAAGTGTCGTAGTAAGTAGGCTCTTGTCCCGCCTCACCATTGTCGTCATCATTCTTAGTGATGGTGCCGTTGGCGACGGCGAAGGCAGCATTGGCCTTGCGAATGTTCTTTCCTCTGTTGTAGTTGTCGCGGATCACCCCGATCATGTGCTCCATCCCCAAATACTCACTCTCCAAGTTGATGTCTGTCGGCAACTGCAAGTCACCATCCTCTTGGTACTTGGCTCGGAGGGCGATGGCAATGTCGACGGGGGTAAGGGCCTCCCACTCGGGCACCAACAGGCGCATGCGACACCAGGCCAGGATGAGAACCGGCCGCGAGTACTTGGTCGCGACGCCGCCGGCGCGGACTCTACTCCAGGGGATGCGGTTGTGCTTGGTTGCCTTAGTGTCCTTGACGCGCTTGGCGATTCTGGACAGATCTTGAGCAGGAACCTTCACTACCTCTTCCCGGGCTCTTTGGATGATCTGCTCTATCGGTTCCTTGCGGCTGACATCATTGGGTTCCTCCTCATCGTCCATGGAAGCTTTCATTTTCTTCCACTTCATTTGGCACTGTAAGCGGCTGCGAGTTCGTCCCATCGATTCACTTACAGCCTGCCAATCGATGAGGTCTTCCTCTTTTTTGCGATTATCCAGCGCCTTGAAGGACTCGCTGCCACGGATTACCTTCAGTGATTTCTTGATAATTTCGCCGAGGGTTAGCTGTTCCTCCATAGTCCATGGTGCTCTGGTCCATGCGTCACCACACACCACATAGTTACGAATGCGGTCGCGGACGTCTTCAGCATAACGATTCATCTCCCTGCCGATATCGGCATACTTGTTTCCATACTGGTTGTAGAGACGAACAAGTTCGTCGTGTTGCTCTTGGGTCCAGGCGCCTCGGGCAGAGAAGTTGTGATATTTGCGGCGGCACTGACTGATGATCTTCTGGCGCTTGCGCCCAGGTACAACACCTTGAACGGCGTCCCACAGCTCCATACTGTAGGCCGCTTTTGCCTTGGGGTTTTGAGGATTCATGTGGATTAGCTCGTTGCGGGCGTGGTCTGTAAGATCGTGGTCTTCCTGCCAATGCTTGAGAGCCGTGTCGATTTTGGAGAGCTCCTCCTCTGTGAATGGTCCGGTGTTCTCCTCTTCCTTGGAGGGATCCTGCACCTTCCTTAGTGCTTTTGATCCGCCAGGTTTCGTACTGCCTTTGCTCTTTGCTGCACTTGAAGGGCCTACGTCTGCGTTGTCGTCCTTTCTGTGGCCCTTCTTGGCAGAAGTGGCACTGGGGGAGGCAGCAGGCAGGTGCTCGAAAGCTTGGCGATTATTCTCCTCGCTGTGCTCAGCGTCGTTGAACGGAGCCTTCACCCGACGCTTGCGTCCAGTGCTGGCTTTGGATCCGTATTGGCGCTTCGCCGAGCCACGGGATGAACCAAAGGCAGGAGTAGGCACGGCATTTCCATTAATGTCATCACCGGAAGCTTCGTGGTCAACCTCCATTGGCTCTGCCACGCCCAAGTCATCAGAGCCGAGGTGGTTCTCGATTTCGTTACCGCTCGCCTCCTCCGATGCGTCCCGCTCGGCACTTTGGTTGTTGACAGGCAAGTCCACGTCGTTGTCGTCATCGACGTCCATGGTATGTCGTACAATCTCGTCTTCGGCGCTTTGAGAAACCTGATCATGCTGCACGGGCTGTGCCATCTCTGTGTCAGACTGGTCGGGCTCGGGTGAGTCAGCTCGCGACTGTGAGCGGCGCTGCAGACGAGCGGCGCTGGGAGAAGACGGGGATTCGTTGTACCGCTCTGCATAGATATCTTGAGCAGCATCAGCAAAGGGAACCGACATCCCTGCTGTGTCCTCCTTTTCTTCCTCGACATCTTCCACCTGTTGCTTCTGCTTCTTGCGCTGTTTCTTGCTTGACGAGTCGCGGCCTTTGCGTTTCAGGGGTGATGATGTAGGGACAACAGTGCCGTTAGCGCTGCTCGCGAGAAGGGCTAGACTGCTGACTTCTCCATTCTCGTTGGACTGAACCGAGTCTTCGGCAGCGACGGATCTGGCGGAAGGCAGACGCTTGCGCCTCTTGGAAGTTTTTGATGCCTCCACTACTTCTGGGCTGGCCGGGACTTCGTGATTAACAGCGACAAAGCCATTGGTCCTGTGGGTTTCGGGAGATACACCGTTAAGTTGGGATGCGTCATGTGAATCCGTCTCGTCCATGGCGTCAGGGTCACCCTTGAGCTGGGAGAGGCGCATCTTCTCGGCCTTGCGTGCCTTCTTCAGTTCCTTACGCTCTCGTCTCTCCCTCTTGGCCTTTTGCATAATCTCTTCGCCGAATTCTTTGTCTTCGATGACGGGAGCAGGCTCGTCGTCGTCGCCAGGATCACCTTTGATCTGAGCGACAGTGTCCTGATCCTCATCTCCGTCCTCGTCCTCCTGGACCATGTGGGATTCGTGCTTAACGAAGGGCGGCTCAAAGTCCTGAGAGGAGTGGGGAGGGAACTCTTGGCTGGCGTCGGGAGATCGGCGCGAACGACGCTTTTTGGACTTTGAAGAACTCATATTGCCGAGCTCACGGCCGCGACGCGCCGAAGGTGGGACCTGACTAGAGAAGACGGGCTTCTCTCGCTGGGACGAGTCGATATCGGCGTGGTTATCGTCGCGATCCGAATCGTCGCCGTCGGCGAGGTGGGAGAAAGGGGAGTAGTCTCTTTTGCTAGATCCGGAGCGGTCGTCGTCTTCATTCACCATCTGGCTCTGTTGCGCTCCCATTGCTCAAAGGGACATTGTACGGTGCTGCCACGGGCGCGCACCTGCAATCGGCAAGGATGGTGATTTTTTTTCCAGAGAAAAGTTGGGCTTGCGATTATCGCAGTAGTACGGACAGTAGGAACTTGACCGGGTTGGCTAAGCAATGCCTGCTAGAGCTGCTGGCTTTGCGCACCCAATGGAAATGGAGTGGGGAGGTCGTGATGGAGAAAACGCGATCAATTCACGCGGTTGGGCAATCGAGACACGCCAACTTTAGTGGAGAATCGATGGTTGCCGCAGGGTAGGTGGGCGTAGCTGGGGGGGCAGTTGGAGGGTAGTTGGAGGCTTGGTGCTTGAAGGGCAGGAGGCAGGTGTACCTAGGCGCAGGGTAGCAGGCAGTTGTAAGCGCATGGTAGCAGAGGGTAGCAGGGTAGCAGAGGGTAGCAGGGTAGCAGAGGGTAGCAGGGTAGCAAAAAAAAAAAACAGAGTTGGGGTGGAGCCGAGCTCGAGTCGTATCTGCCTTTCCTTCAAGTCTCTTCAACGTCAGTTAAAAATTCAACTCCCGACACCGACTCGTCACGACTGGTAACCTATGTAGAAAAAGAAAAGAAAAGTCACCAGAGTGGGAGCCAAGCCAGCCCGATTCTGGCCAATTAATTGCTGGAGTGATGAACAATGGCATTCATGTTACTCCGTAGAAGACTCACCTGAAGAATGTGCTTTGAAACGTACAAAGCCTGTTACGTTGTCGTTGTCGCGGGGTTGTTGGCGACAGTTTTGTAAGTGTTCCTTTTGTCGGCGGCGGCTCAATACCAGCTGACCCACGTAAATATTAGGCGCGTGGAAAGACGTCGGGATGCCTGGATGAAGGATTGAGTATAGACAATGTTGCCAAGTTGCTAGCGACAGTGTCGCATGCAGTAAAATGTCTTTGTCGTTGCCGTTTGTGCGTGTACTGTGGCTAAAGGTTGACCGTGGATGAGTCGTTGGTATTGCTGGGTTGCTAGTAACAGACTTGCAAGTTGCAAGCAGTAAGGTGGCGTTGTGACAAAGGTTGGTACCCCTGGGGAAGCTGTTATGCCTCAATTAAAGATTGGCTATGGTAGCGTGTTCAGTAAGACCACACAGCTTCTTTACGTTTAGAGATAGGATGAGAAATGCAGGTCATGTTGAAAACATTCATCTGGTTTAGATATACCTAACCTAGAGGCTTCCATTGCAATACCTCATTTATATTCGATGCTCTATATCTATTGACAACCCCCACGCTTTATCTAGATGCTGCCACTGATAACTTTCGCTCTCCACCTAGAGCCTGCCCTTATAGTAATTCACTTGCACTCAATGTTCCCGTTGCACGATGTCTACCGTACCGTCGGATTCCATCTCATTATCTCGGTCAGCCCCTCAGCCAAATGGTATCACCTGGCCACTGAGCCTTTCATTGGTTGCCCGACCCCGATATCAGCGATGTGATATTTGCATCCTATTGGACTAGCTACATACCCTGCTAGGGAGTCTTGGGAGTCTACCTGCTTACTCTCACTACTTATATGCAACCCCAGGCCCGGGCTCGTCTACTCGGCTAGGTTAGTACTATTGCACCTAGCCACTGGCGGAGCCAGCTCCGTTGTCCCGCGATCCCTCCCGAGTTGCTTTTGCTGTCCCGCGCTACACCCAACTCTCGAAGCTGGGATGGAGCTAAACCAAGGCATTGTGTCGTCCATGTGTACCAAAGGGGCATATTCTCCCGCAGCCACCTTATGCTTGCAGACGGGATAATACGCCATTGTTGAAGAATGCTTTCTTATTGCCACATGGTGGGTAGCGTGTATGCATATTCTTCGCATGCGCAAGGTGAGCTATCAGTATTATCCCAGTAGGTTCCTTCGTATGTGGAAGGCAATGAAGATTCTCAAGGAACTTGTAACCAATCACGTATTTCACCATCATGGATCTAATGCGGTGTGCTTGAGGCCTTTTCGGCTCTACATGAAAGATAGCGAAGCATGCAATACCATGCAAGGTTCTTCTCGATGCTGAAATTTCTGCTGGAACTAGGTATTTTCAGCTTTGGCGTCAAATGAATGTGAAGATACGAGTACGTGGCCCAAGTATTCATCTTAAGTTTAAATATGTTATTGTGTCACAACCTAAGGCAGCTGACCTGGCTCGCTGGCTCAATTTTGGGAAATCAACTTGACTCATCAAGGACGACGGACAGCAGCATACAGGCTGAATCGAGGTTTATTATAAACAACGGGCAGGCGGCTGCGTGGCAATGCAATGCTCTCGACACAAGCCTTTTGTCCGCGGTCTTACGATGAATGGCATGGGCCGAGCCACAGCTTGGCAGCAAGTTGGACGACACGACAGACCAGACAGACTACGCCGCCCGAGGTCCCATTGCAACGGTCGACGGGCTTCCTGAGACACCAAGGGGCCCTTTCAGGCTGGATTGAGTTGGAGTTTGAGAGAGAGAGAAACCTGAGTTGACCTAGGTGACTTGCATTGATGGCGGCAAGTGATAGTCTTAAGTAAGACTTATTTCTTCGCAATGATGATGGAAACAGGAAACTTGGCATGGAATCAAGATTGTATCTCGCCGCCCATCATGCACAGATCTCAGGATGCGAGTAAATCAACTCGAAGATCTACCGGCACCATTGCCCTATGCCGCCTAGAGGATGCGGCACGGAACTAGTGGCCCACCACTCGCCAGAGACCCGGGTCTCGAATATAGTGCCCGCTCGGGTGTCACAGTGAGCAGTAAATGAACACCCCCATACTTTCGTGGCACCTCAACTCTCAACTTCCCATCATTGGTGGTGCTCATCTGCCACGTTGTCCACGACGCTTACAAAGAGATTGCAGTACTGAGGATAGACTAACAGCACTTACCCATCCGATCATCATCATGGTCAGTCCGCAGTCCGGTCTTTATCTCGTCCAAGCTTGTGCTCGTCAGCATTCATCACATCTTTCAGCTCAACGGCCAAGACCCACGAATGCGAAGTGGAAGTGGGGGCAGGGGGGGTTAAACCTGCCCGTCGGCTCATGTCAATATGTTCGTCCCACCGACAGTGGCAGCTAACTGGGATCACGAAACAGCTCCGTGTAAAGTCAGGCCCAATTGAGCAGATGGTTCCCCCCTCTTCAACCCAGATCCTACGCGCCCGTCGACTGAGAAGAAGGGGGATGGGAAGTATAATAAGAGTTGCTGTCCCAGCACCTTCCTCGAGATCGCTCTTACCTGCCAAGACGAACGACGCTGCTGTGTAGTACATTCATTCTTCGACAGATATCCCTTCATTTCTCATTACATACTTTTCGACTCTTTCCGCGCTTGGTCGCTCGTTCATATACATCAACGCCCATTTTTTGCAGTAACAACTCCGACAAATCACTCAGTCTGTCCACCAACCCGATCTCAAGATGAAGACCACCACCGTCCTCCCCATCCTCGCCGCCGGCCTGGCCAGCGCCTCGCCCATCGAGTCGCTCGAGGCCCGCCAGAGCGGCAACTGCCCCAACATCTTCGTCTTTGGCGCCCGCGAGACGACGGCGCCCAAGGGCTTTGGCACCGCCGGCGGCCTGGTCCAGCAGGTCCAGAGCGCCTTCCCCGGCACCCAGACCCAGGCCATCGACTACCCGGCCTGCGGCGGCCAGGCGTCGTGCGGCGGCGTCCAGTACGACGCCTCGGCCCAGCAGGGCACCACGGCCGTCATCTCGGCCGTCAACAGCCTCAACCAGCGCTGCCCCAACACCCAGATCGTCATGATCGGCTACTCCCAGGGCGGCCAGATCATGGACAACGCCCTCTGCGGCGGCTCCGGCCAGACCCTGACCGGCACCGCGCTCGCCGCCGTCAAGGTCGCCATCTTCATGGGCGACCCCCACAACCAGAACGGCCTGCCCTTCAACGTGGGTACCTGCAAGGCTGGCGGTGTAAGTTTTTCTCCTTAACCATCCCCATTCCATAGTCAATATTGTTCTTGGTCTTGGGACTAACACATGATTACAGTTCGCCGCCCGCCCCGCTGGCTTCCAGTGCGCCCCCTACAACACCAAGCTCATCCAGTCTTACTGCGATGCCGCGGACCCCTTCTGCTGCAACGGCAACGACAGCAACACCCACAACCAGTACGTCACCAAGTACGGTTCCCAGGCTCTTTCCTTCATCAAGAGCAAGGTGTCTGCGTCCGGCGGTGGTGCTGCCGCCGGTGGTGCAGCCGCTGGCGGAAACCAGGCTGGCAACACCAACAGCTTCGGGGGCAAGAAGCAGTTCGGCGGCTTCAACAACTTCGGAGGCCGTAACTAGGGAGTTACTGGTTGACCGTGTCACGATAGCGAAACGTTGATCAAAGCAACAAGGAAAAGCCCATTCATCAGGAATTACTTTATGAACTGTACATAGCCTCTTTTTCTTCATGAACCCAGCAAAACATGCGGTGCCAGTTGCTGCGATGTAGATAACACACCCCTTCTTGAACATGGATACCCAGCCTGTTGGTCTGCTTTGGCTGCAAACTCATCTCGTTCTGCTTCTTGCCATGTGAAAGATATTGTTCAAAAAGGACCTCATGTATTAGACAGTTGAAATCGAACATAGTGCTCCGATCGGACCGCTCGTATCTTCTGCGAATCACAATTGCTTTCGTTCGTCCTGTCACTGTGGTAGGTAGATAATTGACAGCTCGGAACCGACCGCCCGAGAGATTCTCGCTACGAATTTGGCGGCCAAAGTCTTGCTGCACTTCGTTCGCCCTTCATCAGTGCCTGCGTGGCTCGGTGGACGGAGATCCCTGAGATGATCCCAGAAAGAGCGGGTTCGGTTGTCGGCTGTCATGGTCTGTTTGGTACCTGATCCTGAAGCACATCAACGGGAGAGAAAGTGGGGTTACCACAGCTTGCTGAAACAGTGCGACGGAACGTCTACTTTGGGCGGCGCTTCGGGAAGAAGAGGCTTGGGGGGTGACGATGTAACCTCAACACCATGAATGAACAAGAATGATGGAAACTTCCTCGCAGCCTGGGACGCGCAACGCCCAAGGTCGATCGATGGCAAATCAAGTAGTGGGATCTCCTACAAAATGCAGATTAGATGGGCACCTCCTCGAGCAAATTCGGACTTGGGAGACTACTTTTCGGGTCGTGGGAAGGTGATTGCCTTGCAGGAAGTGCAATGGTACCGCGGGGTGATTTGCGCCACTGGGATCTGGCCAGCTGAGCAGCCTGCATGCATGCAATGCATCTTTCAATATATGCGCACGCTGGGAGGCTTCAGGATAGTATATTACAGTCGGTCAGTCAGGCTGGGTTGCCTTGAAGAAGGCGACCATCAAGACAACGCATACCCCTCAAACCCAATCTGATTGGCCTTCGACTGAAGCATCCCTGTTATTCTTGCAGGCTTTCACTACGTTCCTACGTCGAGGAATGGTCTGCGCACCACCACAAAAAAAATGCATTTCCAACCGAGTTGGCCGCCAGGCTGTACAGATCAGGCTTTCAGACCTCCCCTGGACGGCAGTGCTTGAATCCCATAAAGCCGACTTCTCCTTCCACGTGTATATATATATAATAATCGTCGGATTAACCAGGCTGGCCCGGCGAACCGAATCACTTCAAAATTGTACCACTCCCCTTCCCACATTGACACAAGACCTCAAGGTTTGGAGCAATAATCAAAGGCACTGGTATGATTGAATCATACCTCGGTGCTACACGTTATCGATGGCAGACAGCGAGATCAGTTCGACAGGCTTCACAATATTGTACGAGCCGGGGCATGAAGCTGATACAACCGTCGAGTAAGTGAGCCCCGGCCTCCAGAACGCTTGTCACACTAACAAACGACAGCATCATATTCGTCCATGGTCTGGGAGGCCATACCCAAGAGACATGGGCCGAATTCGACACCCTTTCCCAAGAATTTATTCACTGGCCTAGAGATTTGGTTCCAACGGTTTGCCCAACAGCCCGCGTTCTGGCTTGGGGGTATGACACCACCGTGATTGAAGGGTATTTTCGGAACTCGAAACAGACCAATGTATCGCAGTATGGGAAAAAACTTTTATTCGAGTTGTCTATAGAGAGAGTGGGCTGCTCTAAGAGGCCTATCATATGGGTTGCTCACTCTCTAGGTGGTATCATCCTGCAACAGGTACGTCTTACAGTATCGATTTTCGATCCCTAAAAAATGGGCATGAGCTAAAAGCTATACTCGCAGGCTTTAGCCATGGCGAATTCCTTGTACTCGGATATCACTGAGGAAATAGTTCGTTTGACTGCTGCTATTATGTTCTTTGGTACACCTCAAAAGGGGAGTACAACCCCAGTAAAGGCGATATTCAAAGCATTGGGTCTGCAATCTGACGATGGCATGCTGGATTCATTGGGCTACGGTACTTCTGATCTCGAACATTACAGATCTAGTTTTGCCAAAGTATGGGACAGGCATGAATTCAAAGTCAAGGTTTTCTACGAGATAGTCCAACATAATGGAACATTTGTAAGTCAAACAGTGCTGCAAGGTTTCAAAACACATACGATATCTGACTACTAACATGGACCGCAGCTCGTTCCTTTACAGTCCACCACCTTTGGCGACCCAAGGGAAGAGACCCGAGCACTTGAGGGGAATCACTTCAAGATATGCCGCTTGACGGAGAGGAGTTACAGCTGGATGTCTATCATCTCCAAGGACCTGCGATACTTCCACATACTCGCCCGGGCCATGCGAGGCAACTCCGGCGTCAACGTCAGGGGCACTTCTGGACAAACTGCACTCCATATGGCAGCATTTCGCGGCGACGTTTCTAGTGCCAAAATGCTCGTATCCGAGCTGCGTGCCGATGTTAACATCAGGGATGACCAAGACCGGACACCATTACACGAAACGGCGAGACACGGTTTCGTTGCGATTGCCTCTGCACTTGTGAAACACGGTGCTGGAGTTATGGTTAAAGACCAAAAAGGTCAGACTCCACTGCATAAAGCTTCGCAGCATGGGCACCTGGGCATGGTTGCATTCCTGATCGAAGAAGGAGCCGATTATGATTCTTCAGACAACCATGGCGTGACGCCACTGCTTTACGCCATGGAGAAAGGTCACGAGTCCATTTTGCAACTATTCGAACGGGCTAGAGATGAAAGGGATGGAACCGCAAAGAAAGAAAAACGGCCAGATGACGGATACAACAACAAGGACGACGATCTATACGACGATTTATACGACAATAACAATGACACCGAAAAGATATCATTAACCGTAGTTCCCGGTCCCTCGCATACAGATCCAAGTAGGGAGTCAGGTTCCCTGTCAAACTCCATCATCGAACTTGACGAGAACCGCGGTAGCAACCCTGAAAGTGCTGCTGATGAACAGTCAAGCCAGTCGGGATCAGAGGAAGCGGACGAAAGGGACCTGTTGTTGGAACTACTTCCAAGTGACATCGCAGATATAGTGTCGGTGCTTCCGGCTACGGATATCTGGATTTCGTGCGCACAAGATGCTTCTATGGTCAACAAAGCCAAGACGTGGGTTGAGACAAAGACCCAAAGAACGTGGATCTGGTGGCCCCTGACCCGGTCAAAACGTCTACTCCAAGAAGGGGAAGTTCGGATATTCTGGCGATGTGTAGGTAGTATATTTGTTCTTTACTTTGGGGCACATGATGCTAACGTAAAATGCAACAGCCGTGTGGTATAACGGAATGGCGAGAAGTCTCGGATGTGCAAGGCGAGTTAGTCAACACAATCATAAATTTGCCTAATACAAGTCAGAATGGTTTGCCCCGGTGTTTCACGCGCGCTAGAGGCGTGGGATGGAGTACCTATATAGGCAAAGCTGTCCAGTTTCTGCATGGACCTGTCTGGAATACAGGTTCCTCCACAGGTCATAATTGCCTGCCACCTGAAAGCAGCTCTCAGATCACATCATCCGCTTCATCTACCGCGACTCCGGCCCAAGCCTCGCATGGCTCAAGCCTAGGTCAGAATAGCCAATCGAACCCAGCGAGTGCGCTATCACAAAGTCCCCCTACCCTGGGGACGTCGTTACAACAAACAGCCGCAAGGCGCACCTGGATACTACTTGGGACGCAGGGAAATAAAAGAACCGTGGAACCGGCTGAAATTCCCGTTGATGAATGGACTACCGATTACCATTTCTTCAGAGCGTTAAGACTTTGCTACCGCAGGCACCGCGGGAAACTTAGACTGTGGTTCTCAATATGGCGCCTGCATTACTGCGAGGTGGTGAAGGTACTGTTGGAAAACAGACATCGAAACTCTGTCAACTCTTGCTAACATGCTCGGGTTATCCTAGTTTCATCGACTGGCCCTGAACCATATGGTCCGCGATTACTGTGATCTACCTACCCACGATGATTACAAGTACAACCCAAAAGGGCAAGAGGCCAAGAACCCACCGATCTCGCAGCACATGTTCGACGTCATGTTCAACGCTTGTGATGTTGGCTGTAACCGTATGCTACCCCACGACTGCTTTCAACCGCCAGGGGGTATGGATCAACTCGAACGCATACCCAAGCGGGTCCGCTCGTTCCAGCGCGACATGACGGTGGAGATTTGGGGGCTCAGCACTGTTCACGACGTCTCGTTTGCGTACGTTTCTTTCTATCATTGCCTCATGGTCCTCGGGCCCCTGATTTTCTATGCGTATTGGATGGGTACCTTCCCGCAGGACTTGCAGAATGCTTCGGTTCCTATATCGTTGGTTTTGGGGGCCCTTTCGATGTTTTGGAGTAGCTGTGGGATTCTCACAAGCAAGAAGATGGGTTAGTACGCAGAATAAGTGAGTATAAGCAAGCTGTACTATATTTCCTAGAAGTTGAAGATAAGCAGGGATTTGGATTGGCCTGTCGTTATCTGCTAATGGGAGTCGTAAGCTAATGTTGGATTGAGCTACTGACGATTCGCATGTTGATATCGATAACCCCTAATGCTGCCCTTAGGTTGGGAAATTTCATAAAACAGTCGCCTAGTCAATATGGGTGTCTGGCCAGGACGCGTATGGTGTCGCATCAACCAGAACCCTCCGCGTTTCTCGGTGTCTGATAACAAGACGAAGCCCTGCCTAACAAAGATCTTAAAGGCCCTCCATCTTCTCTAGTCACATCGAAAACCTACCCGGACATTCTCAACACTCAATAGAATAACGATACATATTACGATTACACCAGACAAGAGCACACAACCTCAATAGTCCATAGTATTCTAGCAGCCTCCACACGTTCACAGACAAGAAGAGCGAGAATGGCAACCCAGGGCAAGAAAGGAGGCCAGAAGCCCCAACGACGAAACCACCAAGCCGAGGAACAACAGGACACCAACGCAGCCCGTCAGCGCGCGCAAAACAACCTGCTAGAGCTGCATCAGCCAGATGGGCGAAGACCAAAGACTCCCCCGCGTCGATGTCGAACACCCCCACCTCCGAAGTCCCCTTCGTTTTTCGATCTGGCGTTGACGGCCTGCCTATGCTTGCCCTTTCCCATCGTCGCCAGGGGGCCTTCTCCTCCTATTGCCGCTGCTCGCCCTGATAATCGTGATGACGGCCGTGTCAAGTCGGCGCCGCCGACACCGCAAGTCCCAACTCCACATGAAGGTGACCCGAAGACGTCAGAACTGGCTGAGCAGCTGAGGAATGAGGCGCAGAAGCTGAAACAGAAGGAACAAGAGCAGAAGAAACGAGAGCAAAAGGTGCGAGAACAAAAGGAGCGGGAGGAGAAAGAGCAAGAACGGCAAGAGCGACAGACGTCCCCAACGTCGCCGCCCACGCAGGAGTCACCAAATGTCCAAGAGAAGGAGACGGCGCCGGAGCAGGATCCAAATTCACAGGCGGAGACAGATGACTCGGGGCCAGAAGGGCCAGAACTGAATGATGAGACAAATGATTCAGGACCAGATACAGAGCCGGCAGGGACAGAGTCGCAACCGGAATCAGAGCCAAACAATTGCCAGGGTAAGAAGTCCAACAAGACCGACAAGGGCAAATCCGTTGCACCCTACAACAACAAGAATAACGATAACGCTGCCGCTGATAATGCTCGTGTCGGCCAGAGCAGAAGAAGAGGAATAACCGGCCCATCGCAAGCAATGATGACTTCGGCCTTGTCAACCAATACCCCCGCGCATGCTCAACCCGCCACTTCTGTCATGAGCGACGACGACAAGGTCATCTCATTGTCCAATCCCAGCTTCGTGACTACTCCCCTCGACATCACCCTCAAAGAGCAGCCCCCAGCTTCAGCATCGCTAATCTACGGCGAAACCGGCTTTGCTCCCGTTCCCATCCCCCAGAGACACGGTAACACAAGTCACGAAGAACGAGATTACAATCTAGGTGGCCTGGGCGGCTGGAAATGCCGCCGCCCAGAAGAATGGACTCTCAATCATCTTGCTCCCAGTGGTCTGGCGAGAGAGGCATCATCATCACTGTCGCTATTGTTCCCACCTGCCACCAACAACACAATCTCCCGAAGTAACAATGGTAGCAACAACAGAGACAGTATCGACACCACCCTGAGTGGAAGCGTCGCCGCTCGACTGGGCGCCTGGAGAACTCGATCTACTTCTGCGTGGGGCAGTGCTCACATCTCCTCCTCCTCCGACGATGATGACGCCAATGACCCATTTACCGAGCCGGGAAGCATCGCCCGCAACACCCCGAGGCCAAGATGGCACTACTGAACGATCGAACCAATCTTTTACTTTTGGATGCGTTATCGGAACAGGAAACATTGCTTAAGTAGCCAGACACATATCTCAATGCGAGTCGAAGGGTCGACTAGTATCTGGCGTTATTCAGGTCTCTCTCTGCTTGGGACAGATGGTACACGTCAATGTACACGCCAAGATGGGGGCATCAATCTTGTGCCAGACAAACATGTTCTGGTTCTCACACATACACACACACTCTTTTCCCCTCTTCAGCTCCTTCTCTATCACTCTCCATCTATCAGCATACTTATATTACATGACCCCTCACACCCCAACCCACAGCAATACCGGCTTTGGCTTATGAGGACCATCTATACTGCCTAGGATCCCCCCTATATGCCCATGATTTCTTGCTTACCTACCGTTGAGGATTACCCCCCTACTCATCTAATTAGCAGCAATGGAGACATGATCAAGACTTCAGCAATGTCTGGGTGGAAGAGATGAATGAAGGAAGTTAGACTATGAATCCGGTTCTCGCCGACGACGATGGAAACCTACTCGTTTTATCCAAAACTTGATAGCAGGATATGGATCACATAGCTAGAACTAGCAGATGAATGCGAACGCCACCTTCTTTTCCAGTGCTTGTATAAATGAATAACGTTGAGTTTCTCTTGTCTGTCATCGAATTTATACCATTCTCATGAACCAGACACAACAACACTATATGAAGCAGAAGAAACAAACGTCAAACAGAAAGCTCGGCCTGAAGAGCTTCTCAGCTTTAGTGTGGGTATTAACAGAGCAGTAGAGCAAGCAGCAAATCTACTGTGTATTGGCGACGATGATGACGATGATGCAAATGCGCAGGCCATTATGAGATATAAACAGGAAAACATAAAGGAGAATGGCCACCTAACCCCGGCGTAGTTGTCCTACGGTCGTGCTTGTATAATCTAACGCCAATGAGAACCGAGAACGCGATGATGATGATGATAATGATGATGCATGCAATTCATAAAAGAAATGTGCGAAAATCCCCGCCCCCTGACCTAACCGACCGATGATCCCATCCATTCCATGGGCACACTACACGCCGAAGAAATAGCAAAAGAGGAGGCAAAGCAAAAGAGCCGACTGGTTCCGTGCATCCCGGTCTCTCCCCTTGCCTCCTTCCCGATGCCCTATCCGTCCGCCCACCGGCCAAAACCCGACCTTGTATGTAAAAGAAAAATGAAAAACTAAAAAAAGAAACGCCGCGCCACCGCCTATCCGGAAACCTTGTATCATCACTATGCAAGAAGAGGCAAGCAATCCTTCTTCACTCTTCTCCTCGTGTTCCGTCGTCCCCCGAGCCCGCGGATGACTGCTTTCGTTTCATATAATCGTTGTCGCCGCGTTTACCACATGCTGGAAAAGGGTATCACTGATGAAGCCCATCGACCAAAAAACGTAGTCAGATGAACCCACAATTGCCGCCATTCGCTCAAAAGCACATATTGCCATCCGTGTAGTAATGCAAGAAGTCTGACCGCCAACGGACGCTGGAAAATGGAAATAAGAAAGTATACAAAATGAGCGGGGTATAAAGAAAGATAAAAACAATGGTGTATGTCGAGTCGAGTATATGCGGGAGATGTCGAAAATCAGATGCATGTGCGTGAAATTTGGGGGAGTTGGGTGATGAGATTTGAGTATTGTTGGGTGTAGATGGGGAAGAGATGGTGTGCCATTAAGCACAGACGAAGTCAAGTCCCATGGAGTGAGCAACGCCCTGCCAGTCCCAGACCTGCGCCCATTCGCCTTGGTCCATGAGCTGCCAGACCATGCTCAGCACATCCAAGAGCAGGTCACAGTTGCGCAGTCCAGTGTAGCCCCGGACCGCCCGCACGGCGTCCTGTACCTTGGATCGTTGTGATGGCGCGAAGCTGGCACAGCCAATGATAAGGCATGGGATCAGCAGCAGCGTCTGAACGGGGTCACTGGGCTTGAAAGACTCGAGGATGGCCAGGGACTCATCCACCGCAACCGTGATACGGCTGTCGTGATGAGGCGGGTATCGAATGGGCTGTGGCGAGTCGGCTCGGTGCGACGATAATCCGTGGTTCGAGTTGGGCCCCTTGTCGGAATTTGATGATTCATGGTATTGATGAACAGGCGACGTAGGAGACAGAGGCGGCGAGTTCCCCGAGCAGGTGGTGGCCCCAAATGATTGGCCCCCCACCATGACGGGCAACGGCGATGACGACGACGGGGGGTAGATAGTCCTGAACAGGTAGACCCACATCATCTGCTTGTACAGCAGTCCCACGCGTTCGCGACTGTCGCCAGGGGGCCAATGTGGAGTCCAGTCCCGAATGGCCGCATCGATTTCGGCCGCACGGTAGAGCGACGTGTAGTCGACGACAGGGTCGACCCGAGCCAAGATGTTGGTTCGGATCGTATTCCGAATCGTAGTGATCTGCGTGAGATACTTGAAGAGACCATCGGAAACGCCAATCAACCGGGCGGGTTGGATCGCCATCCACGGCTCCCACGTCTCGAGGGCTAAGCGGGGTGCCTGGACCTGGGGGTAGCGGATCAACTCGTCGGCGAACACGTAAAATTGGAAGAACTCGGTGATAAAAATAAGGAAAGCCGAGTCGTCGGGAGGCGAATCCTGGATGAGGTTCTTGTAGGCCTGGAGATGCAGACGATGCTCGCCGCTGTGGCTGCCATTGGCGATGGACTTGAGCAACAGGCACAACATTTGGCCATACCGAACCGACAAGTTGACCGTCCCACCACCGGCTTTTCTACTTTGCTCCCGACCGATATCCTCGTAGAAAGTGTGCATGGCCTGGTGGTGGTGAAAATCAGACCTGGCCTGGAGACTGGCCTTTGTGACCCGGTCGCTGGACTCGAGGATCTTGGCTCCGTATGGCGTCTCATAGTCGATGTGCTCGCTGGCCAGAGACAAGATGGAGTGCATCAAACCACGATGCTCAACCGCCATCTGGAGTAGCATGTCCTTGAAAGCGTTCTTGTGTTGACTCTCGACAGTCAGGACGCCGCTGAGGTGGTTGATGTAGTGATGGAGGAATATCATGTCTTCGGGTGTCTCCACACCCTTGAAGATTGGCTGCAAAGTAATGACAGGGAGACTCCTGCGACGCTCTGTATCGTGGTTATTAGAATGGGTACAGGCTTGAGGATTGATTTGGCCAAGTGGCAGGGAATGGACATACCTTCTTCGGCCTTCTCTCTTCCGCTCTTCCAAATCGTCTTCTCGTTATATCCTTCGCACACGACTGCGTTCTTCTCGCAGTTCATGCCTTGAAAGAGTTAGCCAGCGTCTAATCAGCGGGGGGTGCTTCGACATGCTTACATCTGGGCTTCGCCTCATCACACTTCTTCTTCCTCTTGCGGCAGGTTATGCAACCTGTCTTCGACCTGCCCTTGGCGATCTTGTTGGCCGAAACCTGTGGTGTTAAGGGGTGCTTTCTCGGCCGGCCTCTGGGCCTCTTGGCCTTGGCCACTGTCGACCCCGTACTCGACGAGGGCCGTGGTGTCCGGGGTGCTTCCTTGACTTCGTCCATGTGGAAGTCGTCGTCCTCGACAGGCTCCATCTTGGGGACCGTCAGTACATCGTCAGAGTCCTGTTCCCAATGCACGTCATCCCCGATATCACCTTGTTCCGGCCCCTCACTGTAGCCTGTGCCCCAGGAGTCATTCGTGCAAGACGAGGTTGCTGAATGAATCATGTTGGGCAGGCCACAATGTGTCGTGTCGACCAAGGGCATTTCCAGCTCCGTGCTGATTGGTGACAGCTGTCCGGTGTCTATTCGTGTGGCCGCGGCGGTATTCGTCGACCAGAGGGAGGATGATTGAACCATCATAGAAGAGCTGTCTTCCGAAGTTGAGCTCTGGCTGTCTGTCCACGACAGGCCGGATGCGTTCCGCACCATAGCTATTGATGAACAGTCCATGGCAGCTCTTGTTCTTGTAGACGATGGGCAGCTCAGCCTTGACCCAAGTCGTGGCAGAGGTACAGGTCCTTGTGGTGAATGAGGAGGGAAGTGAAACAAAGAACCGGAGGAGCTCGTCGAGGGAGCGTGGCGTTATGAAGTGAAGATCAGATATTCCTAGCCAAGGTCATAGGCCCACTAGATGAGAGGTCATGCAGGAAAGGGTGGGGATGGCTGGAGCTGATCAACTTATGGGGGGCCGATGATCCAAATCGAACAAGTCGTAGCGCTGCCCGGTTCCGCCGCCAGACACGACAGAAGCAAGGAAAAGGAGGGTGCTGCAAGACAGCAGCTCAGGGTCTGTCTCTGTGGCGGCGATGGGAGTGAGCCAATACAGAACGAGCTCGGAAGGGCAGAGGGGTTCGGGTGGTTCAAGATCAGGGTAGTAGCAGTAGTGGTGATGGGAAGAGGGTCTTATTCTCGGGCGATGTGAGTATGTATGGTCAACCACATGTATGTATGAATGTCTGATAGCATGGGTCCGCTAGCGGAAAGTGCAGAGATATGGACGGGAGATGCACATCTCTTGCCCCATTTACTGGCGACCAGGGTGTGTTCGAGGGAGCAGGGTTGGTTCGGATTGGGCAAGGACGAGAAAAAGGCTTAGTAGTAGGAGACGATAGAAGCGACAGCTCCACCCCGAGTCCCTTAGGTCCTGCTGGGTCCTAGTACATGGCAGAGGTGGCAGACTAAAGCAAGGTATGATGATACATCTGATACTTTAGACAAGAGGAAGTGGAGGTGGAGGAGGGCTGGTCGGAGCGAGATGGTACTACTATCATGGCTCCAACGTGCCGTAGGCCGAAGGTATTTGATGGGGCGGAAAAACGCCTGTCTGCGATGGACTGGGCGTGCTGGCAGACAGAGGCAGTTCGATACATTCATATGTATGTTGTATGTCTGTGTGTGGGAGAGAGAAAGAGAGAGGAGCGGGCGACGGGGGCGGATGGATGGACAGCGGACGTTCATGTCCTGCCCTCGTCTGTCTTTGTATGTCTTCCCTAGTTCCCTCCTGATTCGTTCGCGCACCCCCATCTTGTTTACTCTCTCTCTCTCTCTCTTTGCTGCTGCTGCTGCTATGGCTGGCTGACTGCGAGCCTAAAAGAGACACGAGTTGAGCAGAGTGAGCTGAGAGATGGGAGATGGGAGACGGAAGACATCATTTTGGCTAGGTTAGGTACAAACAGTACTTGCCTAGGTTACCTGCCGGCGAAGGAAAGTGCCGAGTCGACTGCGACTGGCAGAAAGTATTGAATTGAACTGGACAGAACAGACAGAGCTGGAATACAATACAATACCTGCGTCGGCGGTGGATGATGAATGTGGATGTGGATGGATGGAGGAGAGATGGATGGGATGGGTTGATGGGGGGTCTGAGCTTGGCACCTATCAATCCATGTCGGTACCCTGGCTTACCCTGGTAGCCATCGTCGGTCCATCTTAAGCGCTTCCAACCACTTACTGCTCTTAGCCTTCCACTAGCGGGACCCTGCGAGATACCCTGCGGTACATGACGATACCTGCCTACTTGCCCGCTACTTGCCCAAGCCCTCCCTCCAGCGAGTCGACGAGAGCCTCGAAGTACTTACTTTACTTTAGTTAATGATTTTATTTTCCCTCTCTTCATGCTGCATTTCTGCATTCTGCATTCTGCCCATTTTCTAAGACACCAGAGGGCCATTTTGTCCGACGACGCGACAAGCTGTCTCTCCATTGCCCTTCATTTCATTACCTTACAACCTTAGCTAACGACTAGGTCGTCCGCATGATTTGTACATGCGAATTCATCCAAAATTCCATCCTAACCCGCATCGAAAATCCGAAGCGGAAATTGGGAGGAACGACCACACAGCCAGACACCCAGAGGCAATTAAATCTTGTCGGACCACATTGACATAGTTTTGATCCAGATGATGTATGCCATGCGTTGTGCAGATTGTAGAGAGCACACACGCAGAGGGGGAAAAAATAGGGAAAAGGCAACCTGCGTTAGTCTAATAGCTCTATCCTACCACAGCAGATACTATCTACATGTATGTATGTATCTGATGAGGCTGCCGCCGAGCTACTTTAGGAAAACAGCCACCACCACTACCACCACCACCACCCCCAGCGAGCGATGGCTATCAACGGGAGGTGTGTGCGCGCACTTCCTTCGATGTTGGGTAAGTGGTTGTCTTAAGTATTTATGTAGGTAATAAACAATAAAGCATCGAGTTGAGAAGGTGAGCAATCGAGAAAGGCCATCGATCGACAGAGGTGGCTTCGGGATTGGTATGAGCCACTTCCACTCGATCCAAGTCACCGAGTTTCTCGGTGAATAAATGGCACCGCGGACATGTAAATATGGACCTCGACCAGTTCGCCCGCCGGCGGAGTGGGAGGCAAGCAAACGGAGGAGGAGGAGGTTCTATCAGATCTACCTAGCAGTCAGGCTGTCTATCATATGCCACCCGCCAGTATTCTTACCCGTTCACCACTCATAATTGCCCTTGTCGCTGCAGGCGCGGTGTATCATATCATGATTCGAATCATAATCATAATCCCAACTCTGCCTCCGGCAAACAACAATCTGAATAGCCCACTCCGGCAATGCCCATTTGATTTTTTAAGACATTGGGCTCATGGGAGATGAGCGTATGTGGTTGTCTAACCGTTGATTTGATCGGACAAGACTTTTCGCTGCCCCGACCCTAGCAGAGGGGTTGTATGCATTGCATATCCTTGTGTAGCCAACCCTCTTTTGTCGTCGCTTGTCTGGAACGAAGAGAGAGAGACAGAGAAATAAAAAATAAACCTACACATAGTGGTGGTGAGATACGGCGTAGGGATTGGTGGATGGGATGGGGGAGCGGTGCATATTTCCCAGTGGAATACGGGTCAAGCCTAAATTCGCAGCCGTTGTAATGGCTGCAGCCTGCGTACAGTACCAAGTCGGAATCGCACCGGCGGGGTCATTTACATGTTATGCATGCCCAGGAGGGTTGGGTGGTGGTATGTCTGTGTCCGTAGCTCTATTTCCCCGCGTGGCTGAACTGATGTCACTGTACTGCGCTCACTGCACTGCACCGGCACCCAAATGCTGGCTGGTCCCTCGTACCCTACCAACCTGCCTGCCTGCCAATCGTCCACTGGCGGACTGACTGACTGACTGACTGGTTGACTGACTGCAGTGCGACCATGTAGGCTCGTATCATGTCACTTTGTGGCGTACTAACGCCAGGGATGCTCAAGACGAGATTAAGTAATGAAGGCTGATGCGGAACAATATCACTTCCAATCCCAATACCTGCTGCTAGATTGTCTCCAGAGAGTCCTCGGCCCGAGCCCGTAAGCAAACGACAGTGCAGACCCGACAAGGTGACTGGGCGAATGAGCCTGCACCGCAGAGGTTAAGCTCACGTTGCTTATCGGACAGGAATCAGGGGTGCCCAAAGCAGATGACAGATACGACGCTCTCGCTCGACGCCTTCTTTGGTCGGTCAAGTAGCATGCAAAGCCAGTCCTGCAGTTTGCCAGGAAAACAACATGCATGGCTGCATCTCTTCGGGTTGTTGTGCCCCCATTATAGTACATTAGACCCTAGCAGCCTAGCAGCCTAGCAGCCTAGCAGCCTAGCCAGCGACGAGCAGGCATGCACGGGTCTTTCCACGAGAGGCATATGCGGTTGGTTCTAGTCATTGCCAGCCACGTTGTACACAGCACTAGCACGGCACAGCACAGCACAACGTGAACACACATTGACCATCGTCATCTTTCATTTCAATATTGGGCGAGTCAACCCTATATTTAGAGGTTGAGAAGGTCTCGTCTGTTGGCTGTGTGCGTCGGAGTCCGTGCATATACCTTCGAGTCTGTTAGTGACTGCCTGCAGTTCGTTCGTGAGGAAGGGTTTGATCTGCTCTGCCCAGTCCAGAGTGCGGGGAGTGTTGGCAGTGTCTGCGGCTAAGATGGGCAGCCGGGCCAATGCCGAATGGTTTTTCTTTCTTCAATGGTGGTGCGCCTAAACGCCATCATCAATAAAAACAAAGTAATCACCCCCATTACAATATTGATGTTGAAGGTATCTCGGTATCTGAAAGGGTTTGTCTTCTGTGCCGTGCCACCCCCATGCGTCTGATTAGGGAATTTCTTTTCTTGTTTCTAATATTGGGTGTGCTGCAAGCATCCCGTCTGGGGAGGAATGGATGGATGCTGGATTGATCAGTGATGGGCAAAAGCAGGGAACCTAGGACAACGGTACTGTAGCAGCATGTAAGGTTAAGACGGGAGCCAAATTAGGCTCGTGGTGTGTGAGAGGTTGAATCCCGTAGCAGAGGTAGCACTGCTTGTAGTACCAGCACCAGCACCAGTACCAGCTCAAGCACAGGCGTCTCAGCAGAGAAAATGCATTATGGATGTTCTGCACAGGCGCCCGTTTCTTTACAGGGCTGGCACTGGCCTTGCGGGCGCGGTCCCTTCCCTGTTCAATAACAACGGGGGCCTGAATGGGGGCCTCAACGGGGGGCTGCAAAATGGGATGGAACATGGACCCTGCGCTAATCTTCCCGCCGTCACCCGTTTTTGATAGGTCTAGCAGATGTACAGTCCTGTATAAAGTATACAGTATTGCCAAAAAAGTCGTGGTGCGATATGGGAGATCGCTACAATATGTAACCTACATAACCTAGCAACATTAGGCACGCAGACGACACACGCTCGCCATGCCATCACATCACATCGCATCGCATCACAAGGCGGGGGCGCTATTCTATTTTTTTTTTATTCTCGGTGCGGAAAACAAGATATCGATCAGAGAAGCCCATCCATGCCTTATCTGCTTACATATTCTTGCATTATCGTGTACACGTAACACCAGATCTTCAGCACCATATGTGCGGACGTGGAAGATGGCATTTTCAGGGCAGGAAAAAAAAGTAAGGTAGAGATGCATGAGTAGCAGACCACCGTGACCGTTGAACTCAAGGAAAACGACTCATGTCGACGGGGTGCCTGGCGCCACGTAGGTAGGATGTGCAGATATCTCGAATGTTGAAATGCTGGCACCAAAGCATGGGTTCGTCAAGTAAGTAAGTACCTACGACACAATAACGCAGCTGCCTATATCGGCTGCAGATTCACCCGGTACCCGACGGCCAACATGGGAAAGTCCTGCCAGCTAACCAACAGATTACATCTCGAGTGTTTCAAGCTATTGGCCTATCAAACCTGTCGAGTGGGCTGCATTCTCAAGTCGCACGCATCGCTTGACTCAACTTGATGTCGTCCAAACGTAACAAGTACAAATAAGAAGCTAAGCCCCTGGAGATCGCCGCCATGGGGGCTGGCCTCGTTCCAAGACAAGCAGGCACATGCACGTTATCTGACTTGACCTTGTTTTTTGGCCCTGGAATCCGACTTAGTTGGGAAGTGAATGGAAATGAAGGATTTCCCAACAATTCATGGATGGAGTTGAAGATACCCTGAGTCGTCGTGTTGCTGGCCACCGGAGCAAGTCGTGTGGCGGCCTCTGTTTTGCTCTTTTACGCCAACACGTAATGACACCCCCACGTCGCCGGTGCGGATGATGTAGCATCGCCAGTAGAGGAGATAGATCTCGACAATCTTCCGGGTGATACACACTTTTCCTTCTGGACGTTGCCCTCACAGTGCGACGCTGCTCGGCACGCCGCCCAACAGTGCATGTGGATGGACCCGGGCCAATGAAAACAGGCTCAAAGTTGGGGCAGACGGACAGACGGACAGACGGACAGACGCTTTCTCGGCCATGCAAGGCTAAGGAGAGAGCGTGAGTGAAAGACCAGGCCAGGTCAGGAAAATAGAGGGCACGTTACCCCCAGCACCCATCTTCTCTGGCAATGCGACGGTTACTCAACCGAACTTCCCTGGTTCATCGACGGAAATGAGAGAGACGGCTCTCGGAGCTTTCCCAGGACCTGTAATGACAGACCCCAGAATTGACGAGGGGCCTCGAGGGGCCTCGAGGGGCTTAGCCGAGCATATTCGGGATTGCGGTTTGAACCCATTTCCCCTCCCCACCTCCCAGGAGCTCTTCATTTCTCACTACCAGTCATAAATTGGACCAGAGGGAGGCCAGAAAAGATTCTTTCGATACCGTTGGACGTCGTTGGGGGGCAGCACAGTATGCGTATATCGAAGCAAATATAGAGAGAGGGAGAGAAAAAAAAACGAAGGCTACTGCAAAACATATCAACTAGTGCCGGCTATCTTATCAATAGAAAGCATGATTGATCAATCAATGAATCGCCTACTGGCTACGGTGGGCATACACGACGAGGGCCAGGAGGGATGCGATGCACCTCCTCCTGGGACAAGGTGTGTCACCCTAGCAGCGCTGCAGTGCAGCTCTAGGGCGTGCGCTAGTGTGCAAAGGCCGTCTACAAAATCGGCCAAACACCGACCATCATCTCCGCACTCTGTGCGTCTATGGCCTGTGGTCTCTGTATGTGTCTGTCTGGTGCATGCCTGCAGTCAGTCAGTCAGTCAGTCAGCCAGTCTGTCTGTCTGTCTGTCTGTCTGTCTCTCCGTCTCTCTGTCTCTCTGTCTTTCATATTTGTTATACTTTGACATCCTTACACTCAATACCTACTCCGTATGAAGAGCTCACATACGAGGCCAAACCGTACGACTTTCTCTGCGCAATGGCGTCATGGCCATGGGTGCGAGCCAATCACCCCCGTAAAGAAACCCCTCCATCTGCTACATACTATCTGGCTTGCTAGCCTGGACGGCAAATCGGAGCAGTTACAGGCAGGTCTACATAGTCTGCAGTACAGTATTCGAAACGGCAAAAATCTGTATGTCTAAGACTGACTCTCCAACCCGGCTAGCGAGCAGCGAAGACGAGGACCTTGATTGATGGATTTGCGTTGGGGTGGCTCGGCAGAGACGACCGGTTTGCCCAATCAGGAAAGCCTGTAGTACAGAAAAGAGAAGAATCTGGGGATTCTTGCGCAACCTCACGGCTACTGGCAGGTGAAGCTTTCCACATAGCCATGCCTTCCAACGTCACAGGGTCGCTCACCCGTCCGTACGACGACATGGCAGATACTCGTGCGACAACAACAACAACAACAACAACAACAGCGGCAGAGGCCGATATCGACCACTACACTTTTCAACCTCACCGAAAAAGAAGAGAAGGAAAGGGGGAACATGACGCTCCTGTCTGCCTCTTGGTATCAATTCTACATGCCAAAAAGAAAATCCCTTCGTTCAGTGTGTGCTTGACACATGGGCATAATGCGGGTACGACACACTTTAAGCTTCACAATACCTCCAAATATGACCCGCAAGCACCCCATATCCAACGCGACGTGCCTACATGCGCCGCGCAGATACGCATACTGTACTGTACAGACATGTCAAAAGCAGAGGAGCCCAACTGTCCAGCGCGGCGCCGAATCACCGATCCCTCCTCACGTCGTATAATAGTGGGATGGAGTCTCGCGAAGATCCACGAAGATCCACCTGTATCCTGCCGGGCCAATGCACATGGTGCATGGGTTGTCGAAGTGAGGATTGAAGATCACCTCCCAAGCTCCAACCACCAACACTTCGGCATCAGACAAATACCGGTTCTTCATCAAAGCCCTTTTGTCCTTAATCAAACACGGCACAGGCCCGGGCCAAGTCGTAAGCAGCAGCAGAAGCAGCAGCAGCATGTAGGCTGGTAGGTTAGGTAGGTTATGTACTGTAAATCCAGGGTATTACCTATCTGAGACCCCATCCCGTGCGTAGGACCAGCTCCTATTGGCTTCCGTGGTGCTGTCACGCTCATAACTCGCCTGCAGGATCATGTTTCACGGCTTTTACGTAGCTGAGTCTTTCGTGGATGGTGCTTCTGCTAATGCTAATGGAGGAAGAAGATGACTGTGCATTAGATGACGGAGACCTGACGGCTGCCCTTAGCACTCGGCCGAACTGAGCACTCTGGATCGACGGCACCCAATGAAGTTGAACACTGAAGTATGTCTGCTTTTTTTTCTTCCTTCTTGATATCGCATAACCATCCACTGTTATACATATCCTTACCTTCTGCTACCATACCTATAGTACAGCGATTAAGATCAAATGGTACCTTAGTCTGGACGATATCCTACTATCCTAGTCGCACAGATGGGGGGGTTTTGATGGTAGGTACATGCATAGTAGTGGCCGAGCTAAGGCAGTACTTGACAGTACCCAGTGGCTGCCCCTCTATACCCCTCCTCACTATTTTTTTCTCCATCACGGAACCGATGTTGCTCAAACAATGGTTGTCATGTCTTGATCCTGTTTATTTGAAATTGAAAGCACCTTGATGGGAACGCATCGAGGTCGTGGGATCGCGGGATCGTGGAATATCAGGCCATAGGTAGAGAGAGGGCATAGACAGTAATTAGACAGCACATCTGTTAGAGCTGCTGGGACTGGGGGGTTTGTATGGCCGTGTCGTGTGCTGTGTCACCAAGTCACCAAGTCATCAAGTCATCAAGTCAGGTCCCCGATACGCGACTGGTCTTCCTCCCACCAGTCCTTCATTTGCATTCGATGTAAGTGGGAATATTAGGAACTAACCTTACCTACCTACTTACTGTACCTCCGCTGCCTCGTAGAAACTCCACACAATGTGTACTATGCGAGGCCACTGCCTTCGATGTTCGGCTGTCTAAGACGTCGTCCACTGAACTCGACCCGCTTTCAGTTGGCCGAACCTCAGTCGGAGTCAGACCTTAGACCTCGATACTGCACTGCCAAAACCGATGCGGCACCAGGGATCACGTCACAGCCAGTCGAGACGATGCTGGAGTAGATCTGAGTACATGTGCTATGTATGTATGCATCATGTAAGACTCACCCTGCAAATGCCTCCTCTTGACTTCCAGACCTCGTTGCATACTGTATGTACTTTGATAATATTCCTTTTTCGCCCACAATGCCCTCAACCCTACCTACCCACTGCACCACTGCACCACTGCACCACTGCACCACTGCACCTTGCAGATGCTTGGGTTTTTTTGATTTGTTTTTCACTCTCCATTTCCACTCTCCGCGATGTATGCCATGCCGGCCGCGCATCAGTGGAAGGAGCAGAGGAGAGGGTCTCACCTCAAAATCATCATGGAGAACACGTTCTATGCAGATCGTCCTGGCCTTTCCCAGTTCGCTCGCGGCTGCATTATGCTCGCCAACAGAGTTCATGTGCTGGGCCAATGCCCTTCCCAGCCCAAGACTGTACATATTGGTATGTGCCTAATAACACGCCTAATAACTTACCTAAACACGAACGGCAGCTAACCCACCAAAAAACTTAGCCTCACCGCTGGGATCTTTCGTCAGCAACATCTCAGATTAGCTCATGTCGCTTTCGTTGGAGGGTGGAGCGGATCACTCTAGCCATATTGGTTCAGCAGCGTCGCCCAAATCTGATCGCTGCAGGAGGCCAAGAGGAGTCCCAAGTCTTCAGCTCGCTCGGCGCACTGCCTCGCCACGACACGCCCATGCATTCGAGCTGAAAACAGAAACCACTTCGATCAATTCCTCACAACAATACCATGCATCGTCTCGAAATGAAACACAGTCAACGGCATGTCTATTGTCTTCCGTCTGTCTGGCCTTCGCTCGTTGGCGTGCGTCCCGTGGTGTTGGGTCGCGACGGCGGGCAGCATGCTGCGATCTTGATCGGGGTTGATCCTTGAACCCTCACCGCGTCTGTGCGATTGACTCCAAAGATACCCTTTAGAGCTCCCGCTGTGGATTCCAGCAAGCACCAGTTGACTAACGTCAGCATCGCCGAAAAACCCAGCCTGCCCAGGCTGGCCACTTGACAACGTCCAGCCGCCAGCCAGCCTCTCTCTCCGTCGGACCTCGCGTGCACTGGTCTATTCTCTAGTCGGCCGCGCTGCTTTCTCTAGTTCAGACGAGAATCCGGTTCTAGGCTTTAGGGCATTCAGCACCCAGCAGAGAATGCCCATCTCGGACCCGTATAGCATCTCTCCAAGCGCTTCCTACTTCCCAAAGCGGATAGGCAGGTCAAGATACGAAATGGAAACGATAGACTTGGTGTCCACAATTGGGCAAGATGACCAGCGAGGTTACGACTACATGTGCCCATGTGATTGATGATTTTGAACACTGTTGCAACGATTACGAATCATCGAGAATTCCCGGAGGCGCCGTGACGATCTTCCTGCTCGTAGGTCACGACTCTCGCCTGTATGCGCATGTCTTGTCCGCGTCTGTTGGCGGACCCGGGCTTCTGTCCGGAACATACACCTGTCCGAGTCGGTACGTGTTTGGCGTATGGCGGTGGCAATGTCGCCGCGACGCCGATTGCCGACACCGGCCGGGATGTTTCGCGTCCTTGCTGATCTCCCGTCTGGTGAGGCCTGCATCGTTGGGCTGTTCCAAGCACCAAGCTTGGTTGGGCTCGTCTTTTACCCGATGACTCCCATGGCACAGAGTGCTAAGAATATAGATGAGGGACCCTGACTTCGCTAAATTTAATGACGTGAGCTACGACCAAGTTTCTATCCTTGCGGTATCTATTATCTATCCTCTATCACGCTTATCGACAGGGTTCATCCCCGCGATCTCTTCACCGCTTTAGGAAGTTTTCCAACGGTTAAGGCTGTCGACCAATGTCAACCGTCTGGTAGGCCACGCAGAAACAAGAATAGCCGATACCACGGGCCAACACCGCCAGAAGGAATGGGACGATATATACGACTAGAAGCTTTGGCATATTCCCCGCCTCTTGAAGCTAGCTGCTTCCCTGCTTTCTAAGTTTCCAATACTTGGGAACCCCAGATCTGCCGAGTTGATCGCGATCTGGAGCAACTGCCAGGTACGGTAGTCATGCGCTGTCAACCACGCCCGCAACCAGGGAAACCTTTTTCTGCACGTCTGGTGGACTATGTGACTGATGCTTCCTGCCGGGGATTCACTAGATTCAGTCAGAGTTTGCCCAAGGAATGTTCTCTGGTTCTCTGGCTCCGTACTTTGTCAGTAGTGGCCTGCAAAGCACAGGCTGGGCCGTGTCTTTCTTTGGCTGCATGTTGTTGTGCCAGCCCCACGGTATCTAGCTTCGAACTCTATCGAAGATCATCCCTCCCAATCTGCAATTAGCACAAGGCGGGCAACTCAAATTTGACCATCTTGTATCGGTCGGCTTTGAACGTCCAAGCCATTCGTGAGGTCATTGCCCAGTCGATACCTCATGACATGACACCCTCACCACCCCTCTGACCCCCAAATTTCATACTATGGATATTGGAAGCTAATTCCAAGTCTATAATGGTCACGTCGTCCCATAAGCATGGCAATGATTAGACATACTTTCGGTCTGCCAGCCATCGCGTTTTTCTGAATTGAGTGTGTGCCATGTACAACATTATTTGCCGGTCCCAGTGGGATGGGACGAACGCCACCCGATTGCCTTTGAATCACCCTTCTGCAAGTTTCATGGCGAGGAGCTACGTGGCGTCGACAAAGCCCATTATGAATATGCTTAACACATGTCTAGGGTTTGCATCCGAGTTCGTCCCTTTACCGATTCCTTGGTCCTTATCCGACGGGGCAATGTCGTGAACCAAGGGGACCTTCGCTACGCCTGCAATATCATGCCCAAGTATGCGCCGGGAGGGAATCATATGACTTAACAGTAACCGCAGAATGCGCCCGCCGCCGGCAATTCGTCCTGTGTAACGCTGCCTCTCTCTCTCTCTCTCTTACACGAAGTAGAAAAACAAAGCGCAATAAACAGAATGTGTAAGCTCGATCAAAACGAATTGCGCAAAGTCAATCCGATTATTGGCATTTGACAGATTATCCCAACTTGGGCCTGTCTGCCACCTTTTGTTCTTTGCTGCCAGGCACATTGGATTACTGCCCTACCTCATTGTGACGAAAGAAGCCAACCGTTTCAGGTGGTCGCCATTTGCGGTAGCAAGATGGAAGGTGATTGCCTAATTGGTCGTCCACCATCAAGCCACTATCATTGCCTGCCCCTGGGGGGCCTGTCTCTGGCTGCTGTTGCTGTATCAAGATCGCGGGGTTCATAAGAGGAATCATGAACAAGAGATAGTAGGAGATGCTTGCTGTAATCGGAGAATTTCCAACCTCTACCAATGGTTCCTCTTCATTTTCAAAGGAAAGGGGTGTACATCCGGCTACCTTGGAGCGACCCAATCACGTCTTCAGCTACAGTCCGGGGAGACAGGGGTCCCATATCGGGCATTATCATTCGCGGAGAAGCTAAGATTGCTTTTTTATTGTCTGGCTTAGTGAAGCGAGTGATGTGTACTTCGGGGTAAAAGTTCGATACTTACGTATACTGATAGGCAAGCGTTTGGACACAGACAAATCGAGGCGAGACAAGAGAGCCCTCACGTGTGCTGAAGAAAAACTTGGGCTGAAAATAATACTGGGTCGTCATTTTTGGGCCTGACTCTGCTCGCGTCACACAGGGCTCGTGGTGGCGCTGTATGCTGTCTCGTCTCAGTTAACAAGCTCCCGATGACAAGCGCCACGAAAACCGATAACAGGAACGGTGACTGGGAACAAGTCATGGGCAATGGGTGGCTCGACATGAAATCGATTGGAGGGATTGTCGTGGTCTGGGGGCGCCTATTGAGGAAATATTCCGGCCGGATCCGGATAGGGATTTTCGTGTATCCTCGGCGCATATGACTACTCTCGTGGCCTGGGCTGGGTAAGAGCACTTGTTGATCCGTCGGCCATATCCGAAGGTGAAGAAAGCTTAAATGGGTGCAAGTGAGACACCTTTGCGCTCCATTAGGGGTGCGTGGCAGCCAGACTCCTGAGACATGGATGGGAGGAATACGGGATTGCACTGCTGCTGCTGCTGCTGCTTACTAGACACACACATACACATCGGGGTACCAGGGACTACTTGCTCGCTTTCACAGCAAGCAACTACGCTCAGACACCGGGAGAGACAAGGGAAACAGTCCACACCATGGGAGACCTAAGCCCTATGTGGCCGATCCCGTACCCTCCGGTTCATCACGATTGATGTGCAACTTTACTCTTTCGCCCTATAGGGCGAGATCCCTCCCCCCTACATGTGTCTCGCCGACCGTTTGGTGATTGAGTAATAAATAGAAGAGCACGAGCAAAAGGCTAAAAAAGCAAAGTATGAGACACAACTACCTCAAGGGGCAAAGAGGGCCTACCCACGAATCGGAGGGCGTAATTGTTGTCTCTGAAAAGAAAAGAAGCCGGTGTGATGGGAAAGGTAAGTTAAGAAAACCACAGGTCGCGAAACCCAATGGGGGAGGAGGGACTTGCTCTCGTACATTGATAATTATCACAATCTGACGATGAATGTGCTCTTACTCGGACCTAACCTAATGGACGCATCGGGCAATTTCATGTTAGTCGTAATCAGGCTGGACGAAGAGCTGGCGACCGTTTCTGGTAACACATGCATATATTTCAATCCACCTAGGACTTCCCGGTGTCATAGCTCCGCTGGCGAATTGAGCAACACAAGGTTAGGGATTGGCAAATGCGCGCGACGCTGACCTCGGGGTCACTCCGAAGCAGGCCGAGACAGGGAGAATTGCACATGGATGCCGTATTTGGAATCTTGCAGCCATCATTGTTTCTCGAAAAGGGTAGTGTCGGTGATGTAGGTAGCACAACTAACTCTTACTCCATACATGTGACTCCGTCTGTGGTGGAACGAGACGAAATCCGGGGTCAGCACCATCATCGTGATTATACTTCAATGGTTCATTCGGAACTGCCAACCAAATGATAACAACAACAACCCCCTTTTTTTCTTTCGTTGTTCCTCCAGGGGCTTGGCTTGGCACGGATGACGGGACGATAGGTAGCCAGCCAAGCGTTCGGAAACATTGCGAACACACGCAGAGTGCAGAGATCATGTGCGGATTCCTCGTAATTAGCTTATTGGAAGGGACACCGCGAGCGCCGCAGCTGACGCGTGCCAACTCCCGTATTGCTTCTACCTACCTCATACGGCTCGCCTCCCTTCCCTTGTCCCTCTTGCTGCTCCACGCCCTCCTCCTTATTTTCTAGACAGATTACATAAATGCTAACAAACGCACGCAATCTGACATACAGGTCCCCAGCTAAATAGACTCCAGTCTAAGCAAAGCACAAGAGATCCTGCAAGCTGGTTGTTGTTCGACGGATGACACGGGACAGGGGAGCCGTGGTGTATGCCAATCTGACGCCATTCACCCACCCCTTTTGGGGTTTTCTGGACCCCAACCCCCCACGCACGTAAACGAGTAGGCATCCGCCAACCATCGTAGTAACTGGGGGGATGAAGAGTGTGGCAATGTGTGTGTGTGTGTGTATGTATATGTAGAATATTGAAGAAAAGAAACGTGGAGATGCAGAAAGAAGGTCCTTCCACAATCACACGAGTTTCTTGCGGAGACACACCGCCGTGCACCACCACTCCTTGCCCAAGGCGTCCGTGTCGAACCAGGCGTTGGGCCGCCGCTGGTATACCTCATAGCCGCGTCTCATGTACCAGTCTTGGTTCGTTATCTGTGAAGTTGTAAGTACAACCAAGCTTGAGAAAAACGTCTCGCTTCATGTGAGTCGGCCGGCTGCTGAATACGACTCCATTGCGCGATGGCGCATTTCGGCGGGTCAGGGGTGGAAAAGGGGAAAAGGGGAAGATAAACTCAGAATACCAATTCTGATGCAGGATGGAAAAAGCATTGATGACGGAGAGTGTGACTAACTAACCTTCTGTATTGGACGCTTCAAAGCGATACGTCGCGGGCTGTCAACCGCGACGTCCTCCTTGGAAATGGTGTCAAGTGTCATAGTCTTGGCGCCGAAATCTTGTACTGCCATTCTGTTCGTGCCGGAAGGGCAACGCGGCCCCTTCGTTAGCGTAATCCTAATAATTGTATGAAGATCGAAGAAGGATAGATCATGTCGCGTCGGAAGCAACTTTATTGTCCCCGTTTTCTCCCCTTGCGACCTCTAAAAGCAATCATCATGATACCCCTGAACGTCAATTCAGGGGTATTTCGACAACAACAACAAAGCAAGCGCATTCACGACAAAGTGTTCATTATTAGGTTCTGAAAAGAAGGGGATATGCAGGGCCAGAATTTGTCGCCGCACAGGAAAAGAAATGGGCAGAAGAAAACAAAGAAAAGAAATCTTGGAAGGAGGTCAAACTCACCGTTCACACTCAGCCACGGCCGCACCGCCAATACCCACCCCCTGCATAGCCCGCGAGACGTAAAAGGTCGTGAGCGAGTACACGCCGTCGGCGGCGGACGTCTGGAGGGACGGGTCGGCGTGCCAGCCGTCGAGCGAGATGTGGCCCACGGGGACGAACAAGCCCCCCTCGACCGCGATCTCCAAGGGCACCGTGTGCCCCCGGCCGAGGATGCGACGGCTCGAGTCTCGGAGGGGCGCGGCCTCGCTCGGGAACTGGGCTTTGTGGGCTGCGAGGCGGGAGGCAGTCTCTGGGTGTGAGGGCGAGAGGATCTATAGGAAAGGACTCGAAGTTAGCTTTCTGGGCATCAGCAAGGAAGGGTCGGGGGTCTGGGGTTGAAATGCCTGTTGCTCCTTCGACTTCATCACATAGCATTACAGAGGAGACATGGCTGTAGTAATAGAAGAAAAACAAGAGCAAAAGGCACAATCAAACCCAGCTGCCACTCACGATCCAGTGCAGCCCAATCTTCCCTTCCCGCTGCAGCGGCCGCCAGCCCTCGGAGCCGTCTTGTTTCCAGCCGCACGCCACGCGCTGCAGTCGCATGCGCTCGACATGGTCGGGGGATTCTGGGTCCCACGGGACGAGTATGATAGCCGGTCTGCCGCCTGGTGGCGACGGGGTGCCCCCCGGGGCGGCAGAGCCCGTCACGTCAGGGGTTAGAATGGTGGTAGCAGACGACTCCATCTCAGCACTTTAGACGGGAGACAATCTCTTCCAGAGGAAACACTATGGCAAAATTGGCGCCAAGACGACACTCGAGAGAGATCCTTTTTGTAGAGTTGGGTTCTTAGTAATGTTCGGATATATCCGGGGTGATTCATGAGGTTACACAAATTATTTGCATGACTCATCCGGCGCTGAAGACCGGAAGCAAATGACGATTGGAATTAATCACGTGAGCCCCACTATCCGTCGGGCCATTCCTCTTCTTCTTCCAGTGGTTCTTATGATGACTGTTGAGCTGAAAGATTACTTGCGGTTTCCAGGTATGGAGGGAGATCTGCGTAGTTGTGCCAGTCTATTATACTGTGAGAGAGGATCGGTACCGGACCGGACCTGAAGAATGGGGCTCGGCTTCGGCTCGGTACTAAACCGGTCGGCCACACCAAAGGGGAGCCCTGTTAAAGCCGAAAGCCGATCGAGGTATCTTGAATTCTGCCATGCATCCAAAACTCTTATGTCTATATGCACGTAAGCCTGCGAGAGCTCTAGAGAGAACTCTTATTACAAGGGAAAGCCCCATTTTGGTGCATCTATGTGAAACAGGCAGCTATGCCGCCGCAGGAAGCGAATACGAACTACGAGCACCACAGCGACGACACGGGATGGCGGCCAGTGAATGTAGCACGTATCTGAACGTCATTGTCCAAATCGAGGTGAGAAAGTCACCCCACGAGCCCACAGGTATTGAGTTCGAAGTACGCACAGGCAGCGATATCGACCCTCACCGGAAGACTTGCAGCGAAATCTTCGCAGGCGAGGAACATAAGAACGGCCACATTCGGCTGTTCTCCTTTGGTTATGGATGCCCCGAGCATGCAATTTGCTCCTCGTACGGCACGGCAACAATGAACTACCATCATATCCGAAAATATTCCCATTACCGGTGTTTCGTGCGGAGTTGCAACTCCGAGTTTGCTGGGCATGATCCGGTCGGAAAAGGGATACAGGTCCATGTCAGTCACGGTGATATTGTAATTGCGGGTAATTTGTAACGCGGCTCTGGAGCCAGCACTAGAGACATTATCAGGAAACTATACTGCAATCATTGGAGTCGTGTATTGTTTATCGTATTGAACTCAATCAGATTTCCACGGCCGTTGGACATCCTTCTCCTCCTTAACACCTCTATCCTTCCAATTCTCTATAGATGCTTGGGGACTTCGAATACAACATTTATCATGATCCCGAACATGCATTCAAAGAGTCCCCCTACAACCATGACCTCTATCGTGTCCTACCCTATCGAAACCGGAACCCTCCGTAGCATCTCCATTCGGGCTTGTGCCGTGTTAGCAGTAGACAACATTCCACACAGTAAAACGGCTGTTGATAATTATATCGTAGACCTGGCTCTAGGCTACACGAGAGATGTCTGTCGGCGTACTCTTCCAAGTTTCACACGGTCAGACTTGCATCTTCTGGATTCATTAGCCCCTATTCAGGTTAGTCATCTCGCGGCTCTTCACCCCTGTCGGCTTCGGCCAAACCAGACTGCATTCCCGATTGGATCGGCTTCGGCAGCAAGGATTTGAATCCAGATCAATGTCCATCGTTCTTGCGGGGTACCTACTATGGCGTCACTACGGTATTGGTCCATAAACACTGCGGATTGTACGTCTTCAACTTCCTTCAGCTTCGCCTAGTAGTGCATGCCTTTTGTTTCTTCTTGCATCAAGCTTATTGAGGACTGCAACTCCCTATTTCTTTCCATGGTACCAAAGAATTGGGAAAATCACCCATCTATGTTACAATGCCGGAAGATTCTGTTTTTGGAACCATGGTTGATAGTCATCCAGCTAAGCAACCCCAGCGAGAGGTCATTGATGGTCAGTATTCTAAGTTAGTACCACTCGACGCATCGCACACACATGAATTGTATCTTCATCTTTGCAACGAGGCCCAGGCTTCAACTTTTGCGTACATGGGCCACGGTCCATTTGCGAGCGAAGAAGAACTCGAAGCCTTCATTACGCAGCGCGTCACCACGGAGACGCGACAGGAGATGGACCCTGTCTTCTTTGCCGTCATCACCAAGCAAGCCATAGCAACAAAGGACGCGGCGCCCGCCGTGGCGCCTGGCTCCGCGGTCGGCTATCTCGCACTGACCGACATGAACCTGGCGAGCCGCGCCATCGAGATCGGGCCCGTCAACTTCGCCCCGGTGTTGCAGCGCACGACGGTGGCGACCGAAGCCATGTTCCTCGCCATGCGGTACTGCATCGACACGCTGGGCAACCGCCGCCTGGAGTGGATGTGCGACTCGCTCAACGCCAAGAGCCGGCGGGCGGCGGAGCGGTGGGGCTTTACCTACGAGGGTACGCTGCGGCAGCACCGGATCCGGCGGGGGCGGAACCGGGATACCGACTTGTTCTCCATCATTGATGGCGAAGAGTGGGAAGCGCGGAAGAGAGCCTTGGAACTGTGGCTGGATCCGAGAAATTTCGTCGGCGGAGTGCAGGTTCGTAGTTTGAACAACGTGCGCGACGATAAGGCCACGCCGTAAGCCTTAATAAGTTTACGCAGCAGATACTTGATACTTGATAGTCAATGTATGCCACCATTGGTCTGGCGTTTCCTACTTCTCTTACTAGCAATCGCTCAAAGTGGGCAGCTGACACCATTTTTGCGTCATTTTAGAGCAGATTCCGTATCTGGATATAATCGTGGAAGAGACCTTTCTCCCCAGTTGATATAGTATATACTTCCGGCTGGCCCAAATTATGCGCGAGATAATTAACCCTATTTGAATCTTGACCTGCGTAATTTGACGGCATTATCTCCACCCTGGACTGCCGCAGGCCCTGGGATAATTCCCAGCAATCGCATCGAACTGGGTCTCAAGGCTTGGTCTACCGAGAGAGAAGAGGGGCATCACTATTCTACTCTGCGCGCAAGGAGCCAATTTGTATGAAATCGTGAGTTACCCATTGACACAAAACCGCCTTTCCAAAATGTACGGGTACCTGTCAAAATACTGAATCGTATCATATAGCGAGAAACGCTGCCCCCTGTCGGTGATGATGACCGGTCGGGAGTGCCCGTACCGGCCCCCTTCTGTACGACATGTCGCCCGATTTGGTTAGTGGCGCGAGATGATTCATAGTGAATGCAACATGATTGTACTCCAACCAACCTTTTCAGATCTCACTAAGTAAGCGGCACAGTCGAAAAAATATAATATAATATATATACTCATTGGCTCAACCACGCTAGCCCAGCAAACGGAACTACTCCATATCATTAACTACATAATTGTAACTCGAAAAAGAAGGTATCGTACCCAAGGCCTTCCAAACCCAAAGGACAAGCCAAGAGTATAGCTCCAGTAGACAACGAAAACCGTATTGGCGGCAGCCCGAAAATACGCGAACTCTCCCAATTACTGGCACCCGAAAAATATATATTAAGAATTGATGAACGAGACGCACCACTGAAAAGGGTCCCTGGTAAATCTGAAAGAATTCAGAAACCACCGAGTCGTTGAAGATCAAAATCCACACGATGGCGCACCCTCTGATTCTCAAGTCCAAACCGGACTACGTCGACCTGGACCCCGACTTCAAGCCCCTGCCCAAGTACGGCCACCTCACGCAGCCCCATGCAGACTACGACCTAGTCCAGCCCTTCATCGACGCCATGCACGACAGGGTGTGGGGCTTGCCCGACTTTGAGACCTTTCGCCAAGTCGGTCGTGACATCGACGCGTCCATCCCTTCTGGCGGGCCGGACCGGGCCCGCGAAGTCGTGACCGAGTTCCTGCGATTCCCGGCGCGCGATGGTCACATGGTCGAGCTGAAGGTGTATAAATCACCCAAGGTGCAAAGGGAAGCTACACTGATGCTGCGGATGCACGGCGGAGGTGAGTTATATTTTGCATGTCTTTGCCCCCCCTTACCTTGAAACCCCCCGACTGACATGTACTTTCTTCCGTTCAGGCTGGTGTGTTGGTGGTCATGAAACGGACGGGGCAGAGAACGTCTATGCCGCTGCCCACACGAATATCGTCGTTGTCAGCGTCGACTATCGGTTGTATGTTGTGCTAGCCCCTGTTGGAGCTGAATGATACCCACAGCACAGCTGACACCTTGACAGAGCACCGGAACATCCGGCTCCCCAGGCACTACATGATTGCTTCGACGCGCTCTTATGGGTAAGTGCCCCATTAGATTAGCCAATACCTCTGGGAAACCAGTAAGGGTTCCATCTGACCCATGAGTCTTTACAGTGCAAAGAAAACGCCAGGAAGCTTGGAGTCGACCCAGAGAAGATCATAGTAGCAGGCGGTAGCGCCGGCGCCAACCTCGTGAGCCTAAAATACTCCTCTTTCATCACCTCTATCTCTATGGATTTACTGACCTAGACGCCGACCAGGCCGCGGCGGTAGCCATCGAGGCCAGAGATCAGGGCATTACTGGCATCGTGGCCCAGGTCTTGCATTTCCCACAAATGTGCCACCCCAAACTCTTCCCTAAGGACCGCTACGAGTTCGGGAGCTACATCCAGAACGCACAAGCTAGCGTCTTCAATCTTATCAGAGACGAGTGCTTCCTCGACGCGTACGTACCCGACACCAGCGCACCGGATGCCAGGAAGCACTGGCCTCTGTTAGCGGACTCACATCGGGGGCTCCCTCCAGCGCGTAAGTGATTTATACCCAGTATGCCGGGATCATCTTGTTGGATCCCATGCTTTCGTCTCCACCCAGTCTCGTCAGACCAAATCACTAATATGAAAACGAACGCTTATAGTGATACAATGCGCCGGCAGTGATGTGCTGCGCGACGATTCCTTTGCCTATGCCGAGGCTCTCCAGGCGGCAGGCGTGGATGTGGAGATTCATGCCTACCCTGGCCTGCCGCACTGTTTTGCTGCGGTCGTTCCGACGCTACCGGATACGCAAGAGTTCTACAAGAGATACGATGCCTTTCTGGATAGACATGCCGGCTTAGTAGGATAGACGCTGCCTCAAGATGGCTTAGACCAAGCGAGAATCAACTTGTACTGAAAGCAAAAAAAGTCTATGACTGCTGATCCCCGGCTGCGTATCACGCGCGTTGTTCCTGGGAAAGCCAGCGGAATGGGAGTGTTAGTTAGAGTGTATGAAGATATAAGTGAATAGATTACAGCGTATTCCTCGGAAACCGGACTGGATACATGAAGAGGATGGTGGTTCATACTCCCTAAACTACGTTGGGATGCCTGCCACATTGAGATGCAACGCTGAGACCCACTGTTCGCAGGAGCTCGTGGCTTGCCCGTTTGCCCCGGCTTCCCCTTACTGCTTACTGCCTACTGCTTACTTCCTACCGGGGAGTGAGTCAATGGTGACTCGGATTTCCGTAGAGCCTTAACCGTTAGGCCTCCACTCCGAGAAGTCCCAGCGAGGGTCCTGTTAAAACGGGTTGGAGCTCTTCGATCACATCGTTTTTCTTCTTCAAGTCCTTGTTTACCTAGGTAGATACCCTTGAATTTTACAACAGATCCCTTCTCTACTTCGCCAGAATCCAAAATGGGGTTTATCGACTTCCTCCAGGACACTGGTGTAACTGGTGAGTTCCTCGGAATGATGGTGTAAATTTTCGTTGTGTACAATCGCATTGCGAAAAATGCCTCCTCTGAACTCTGAGACCCCGTCAGCTAACCAACGACTCAGCTCTCGACAGCTGGTTGCTCACTCGATCCTACATCGTCGGGTACGTCATATCTCCCATAGATGGTGCCCAAGGACAGAACAAAGCACCCAGTGCATCTCTGAAATCCCAAACATCGAGCCTTGCCTGTTCCTTGCCTGTCCCTTCCGTCTGCCCCTGGCCTACCATCAGGAGACTAACCTCACCGGCCCCAGTTACACCCCCTCCCAGGCCGATGTTGCCTGCTTCAAGGCCCTAAAGGCGAGCCCCGAGGCCGCCAAGTACCCCCACGCCGCCCGCTGGTGGAAGCATATCGCCTCGTACGAGGACGAGTTCGCCACCCTGCCCGGTGATGCCTCCAAGCCCTACACCGTGTACGGTCCCGAAGTCGTCCCCGCTGCTCTAAACCCCGCACAGGCCCCTGACGCCGCCGACGAGGACGATGGGGACGTCGATCTGTTCGCCAGTGACGAGGAGGAGGAGGAGGAGGATGCCGAGGCCGTTCGTATCCGCGAGGAGCGCCTGGCTGCCTACAGGGAAAAGAAGGCCGCAAAGCCCAAGGTCGCTGCCAAGTCGGTCGTTATCCTGGACGTCAAGCCCTGGGGTGCGTATCTCTACTACTACTCCAATCCACTCTGTCTACGCCTGCACGCTCGATACTGACCAGCTCCGACCCTGCAGATGACGAGACCGACATGAAAGCCCTGGAGGCGTCCGTCCGTAGCATCGAAAAGGACGGTTTACTTTGGGGCTCCTCCAAGTTGGTCCCCGTCGGCTACGGTGTCAGCAAGCTCCAGATCAACCTGGTCGTCGAGGACGAGAAGATCTCTCTCGTCGAGCTCCAGGAGGAGATTGAGGGCTTCGAGGACTACGTCCAGTCTTCCGATATCGTTAGTAACCTGCCCAAGAACGTTTGTATGGAATGGAACCCGTTATTAACTATATTGACCCTAGGATGCTATGCAAAAGCTGTAAATCGTTTCTGCACATAAGGCTTGTTGCACGATCAGAAAGCAATTGGTATTGTATTCAGGGCCATCTTCTAGAAGGGAAGAAAGTGATAAAGGAGAATAAGGCTATGCTTCTGGATATAGACAAAACCCTGTTCATGATGCATCACAGCTGCCACAACAGCCACAATCTAGGAAAGGCATCCTACGGGCTATTGATCAGTGAGGGCAGGGTGTGTTGACCCCGTACAGTCGTCCGATTTCTCGAGCACGCCCACCGAGAGCGTGGACACACCTGTAACAAGGACCACACTCCAGAGTTATGGTTTATTTGCCAAAGATGCTGTGCCTGGGCTGTCTTGTGGTATCACTGTCGACCGCCCACATGAGCATTGGTACCTGCAGATCCTTCGTGACGCCTTGTCTGAGATAGACACGACGGTTCCCAACTCATGTGAGTTCACATTGGCTTTCCCTGTCGTGGGCATCGGAGAGGCTGAATTCGATTCTGAACCCTCCAACGCAAGGTACCTAGAATTCACAGGCCCTGATATCCAGTCCGCTGACCCTGGGCATGCCTGTAAGCTCATATACTGGCAGGTGTTAAGTAGCAAAAGAGGAATGTAGTGAGCGCATTGCCCCTGAAATATACGAGCTACCCCCATTTGACTTCGAATAGGGGTAGAGGCCAAATAGGGTTAGCTCGTATATTTCAAGGGTTTCGACTCCAAGAAAGTCTGGGCGCGTGTCACGTCCACCTGTCAACAGGTAGTAGCCTCTCCTGTAATTTTCCTGTAGATTTGATATCAAGAACTACCTGAGTCTTGACGCATACGTGCGAGGGGACGGAAGGAGGCGACGAGACGTATCGACGATCAGAGTAGTTTCTCACAATTGTTTGGAAAGCTTGAGCCAGACAACTCCGGATAGAACTGAAGCCCACTGAGTTCTGTGAATGGAGTCTCCGTGTTGTCGGGGCTGTCAACGCCCCACCATCGTCCTGCCTTATTGGACGCCACTTGACGACGTTGAAGCCAGAACGCCGCAGTGCCAAGGCCATAAATCCATTCAGCTGCTCTAGGTGTTTACTTGATGGCGCAATTCTCTTCGCATCATTGGCCTTTCAAACGCCACCGCCATGGGTGAATTTTAATATAGTGCATATTCGATGCCAACCCCCGGAGCACCTGGTGATGCTGGCAGCGGGGCGTCCGGCTGATGTGACTACTTTCCCAACCCCCTCTTCTTCTTCCTCCTACAAGACCCATAGTTCTGGGTTTCTCCTTCTCCGTATCTTGCTAGCCCACGGGCACTGCGCAGAATAATCTCAAGGCAATATAATCCGAACGGAATCCGATACACCAACAACCCCTATACGGCGGACAAATGGCACCAAATGGACAAGACGCACCTTCCTGCATCTCCAGCGGGTCTTATGACAAGGACTTCATTGAGCCCCCAGCAGGTACAGAATGCCGAGCTGGAGAGACATGTCTGATCGGCTGGTCGGGCGGCAAGACCAATGACAGGAACAGCCAGACCGACTGGAGGGGCTACGTGGTTGACACCCATTATGGATACCCCGAGTACAAGAACGTAACGATATTCGGTAAGCGGCGGACAAGAATCTGGTATTGCCAATGTCGGCGTATTAGTGTCTAACGAAGCTCTCACAGATCGCAAAACGTTCCGTTTCGGCGACTCCGGTTGGATCAACAAAGATGTTTGCTCCAACACTCAGATGAGGTACGACTGGACCATACCCGCGAACCTCACACCCACTGCGGCAAACTATCGCTACATCCTCATCCGGGAAAGCGTAGGCTTGTACAATAACATCGGATATAACCCATCAAGTTCGACCGTGAGCGTACGCACCACATTGACCGGTCCGTACTTCCTGGTGATGCCGGCGACAACCACCATGTCGTCCGACACAACGACGTCTATAACAGGGGCAGCGAAGACATCTCCAGATCCCACCTCCGATCCCACCTCCGAGCCTCGTCCTGGAACAGAGATGTCGACAGGAGCGAAAGTGGGTTTAGGCATAGGCACATCTCTCGGTCTCATATGTCTCTTGACGGGTTTATTCCTATGGGCGCGGCGGTTTGGTCGACGTAATACTAAGCGATCCGCGACGGCGGAGAGCCAGACCCGTTACGATAAGGCCGAGATGGACTCGGGGACGCTGGAAAAGACGTTCAAGCAGCAGCGTGTCCCCGAGGTGGGAGGCGCGCCACTGTCCGAGCTGACGGCTCAACCTGTCCAGGCAAAATCCCCCACGCCACATCAGCAGCTATTCGAGCTGCCAGGCACGGAGAGGGGATCGTAGTTGCGGTGGCGGTTCTTCGCAGTACCGCTCCGATAATGATAAAGTTTAGTTGGATTGGGGGCTTCTGTTTAAATTATCGTAAGGCACAGGATTGCGTCTTCGATGGCTTTCTTCCAATGTAACACAGTTACCTCCCGAGTAACCGACCTAGATGTCAATAATAAGAGAAACCCGCGAACCCCTGAAAAATCACCCAATAACGGGCCGGATGTAAAACGTTGCTACCTTCTTCATCCAGACCCTCAGACATCCCAAACGTTCTAGACAACTTCTCAGGAGATAAGTCCTCGATCGCGGTATCACGCAAACGCAGCTGCGATCATCACAGTGAGGCTTCCATCCCTCGCCTTCGTCTGATGACCTGGATTATCACTACAGTACATGGATAAGACGACTATATCTCTGTCTCTAGTCTATCATAGAGACGAAACGACGCGCGCACTCCGCGAGGCTTAGCAAGAGATCCCCCTTTTCGGTTAGTACGGGTGAGTTCCGAAGCGTGAGCAGACTATGTATGGTTAACGGGAAAAAGGGTGGTAATGGCTCTCCTGTTTTCTGAGCCGCCGTTCAACAAGCAGGTATTAGCTGCATCTGTATCCATGTATTCGCATAGGCCCCCTGCTCCCATAAGCCGTGTTCACTCCCTCGCTCGCTCGCCCACGTCCTTGAGGTTATCCCCAACGCCAAGAGAGGAAACCCCCCAACTCCCCTCACGGCATTTGCATTTTCTAAGACTTCGGAGATATCCCTCTGCCCACCCATCAGACGATCTCCGACCCAAAACAGGAAGACATGGAAACAGAGTTCACGGATGCATACCCCCCAGAACTCGCCCCCCTCCCCTCCCCTCCCCGCATGCGGTCACTAAGTTTAAAGTGATTACTAGCACGTACTCCACACCCCAACCCTAGATCCCCGGACCCCTGAAATCGTGTGTGTGTGTGTGTGTGTGTGTGTGTGTGTATTCTAACACTACCGTTCCGGGCTTATTAGACCATATTGGAACTTGGCGGCCGCATGGGACTAAAATCCACTGTATTTAACGTTTCTTAGTCTCTTACTGCTTTTGGCTTCTTTCCTCATGATCTGGAGGTTCGCTTGCTCTTGTCCCCCCCCGCAACTTTATCCCCGGTGACATGAGACGGGCGAGCGAATCAACGACCCCGCAGAACAGACTTTGGGCTCTGACTACACAAGGTTTCCCAAGGTTCAGTTTCTCGCATGTTTCCTTTCCCTTTTTCGAAGGGGTTGTCTGTTTGTGGACGGTAAGCAAGATCTTCTCCAGATTGAACTCGACGGGGGAAAAAGATGAAGGAGGGGAGAAAGAGAAGATCGGGGGACCTAGGGCATTCAAAAGCAGCAAGTAGCACCAAAGACATCGAAAGGACGTTCCATCCAATAGAGCCAACAGAAAAAGGGGCAGGCCAATCACCCGTGCTCCCAGAGTTCAACATTGGACAGTTTGAAACGCCTGGATGCAGTTTAAGAAACGTTGCCGAGGCAGTTCAAAAGCGGTCCGAGGCTTCGTGAGGTGAGGTTGTTCGGACTTGAGTCTTCAGTAAAATGACAATGCAGCATGCGGGTGCGGGTATGGATTATTCAATCTGTTTATACATAGTAGTGCGGTGAAGCATGTTGCTGAGAAGTGGTAAAGACTGCTGACCATGAAGGCAGACTGAAGCATAAATCGTGAGAAAATATACGATCGTTAAATATCAAGACATATCTTCATCCATGACAAGGCTACTCACGCAAGTACAGAAATTTCACCATGCGAAGAACATCAAAGTTTTGCCACTTTTGTATATTTTACTCATTTTTTGTCTGCCAGCCAAAGTAGATCTTTCGCAGTCTGACAACCGCTGGCAATTGAGGGCCTTTGGTAACGAGCAGCAATTCGCAAGACCATCCATACATATATGCCTTTTCTGTGGCAGGTCTCCTCGTTTCGTGGGTTGCGATAGATAACAGAATGTCATTCCAAATTCCAATCGCGCATGACAAGAGAGCGTCAAACCTCCCAGCTGCCCAACTCATACACAACGTATTAGTGACACACACCTTGCGCTGGTATCACGTCAACCACACCCAGCACAGCTGACACTCAACTGCCATAACCATCATCCCCTGCTCCATACACGAAGCCATACAGCCATATTTCAGGTATCTGCAGGCAACTGTACAAGGGGGGTCGCCCCGCCCTCCTCATGTGCTGGCGACTAAAACCGCCAGACTTAGATGAGAGGATATCCGAGCTTCATAAAAATATCTCGTGAGCATCCATCTCCTTCCGATCGCTAATGTATGTCTAATAACATTCAGGCGTGTCTCATAATATCCGAGCGTGATGGGTGTTTTGAGTGGCGTGGTGATAGCGTGATGGTACGCTTCGTCGGCTTCGTCCAAGTCGACCAGTTCGAGACATTAGGCAAAGTGTCGCAAGTAAGGAAATAGCAAGCCACGGATGTGCGTGCGTGCCATGCGTGCGACCAATAGTAGGTGCACCGAGAACAGGTAAAAGAAAAGCGAAACTCCTTTGAAGCAAACGAGGACTCGCGCTAGGCGAGAAGACAGAGCTCGCAAGTCGGTATCGTATGTCGTAAAGAGTAAAAGACGATGAAATCCATGTGCCGTACGCCGTGCCATTTCCACCTCAGGTGCTACGCGATTGCATCCTGGCCGGCCCATGCCGAGTTGTGTAATACAACGAAATCAAACCATAATAGGTCGCTATGCGTGGTATCATAAAACAGTGAAAACAAAACAAAAGACTTTTGAAAATGCAAGTCAAAAAGGGCATCACGCCATGGTGTGCGTGTGTCGGTGGATGTTTCAAGTCGGAGACGATTCGTTGCAGCCGGGGCGTGCATTCATTACTGCTCAGGCCCAAAGTCCACAAAGCTCTCCCAGGCACCTTCGTTCATGCCAATGCCGGGTGTGCCCATACGACTGAAGTCGAAATCGCCATCGAGGCCATTGAAAGGGTCCATGGGGGAATACAGAGCCGAATCAGGGCCGTAGTTAAGCGACTGCTGAGGTGACCCAGGCCCACTCTGGACGTCACTCAATTGAGCCGCGTTCAGGGTGTCGAGCTTGAGATCGTCGCTAGGGTGCTGTCCGAAGAGCTGGAAAGCTGACGGGTTGGCACCACCAAAGAAGTGGGAAGCCATCGGGTCACTCATGTCGACGTTCGCCATCATCTTGACCTCATTGGGAAGCTCTGAAGTGAAGATAGATGAGCTAGATTGCTGCAGCTGAGGGTCAAGCGGCGGGAAAGCCTGAGCAGGAGTCTGGAACGGGGTGGTCCGAGGCTCAGAAGTGTCCGTGGGCGCAGAAACGGGGGACAGTGCGGGAGGCGACGAAACAGCATTGGAGGCAGAAGCGTGGGTGCTCGCCGTCGAGATGCGCCGGGCCATGCTCCCATACTGATCACCGTGGCTTGCCGGAGTAGGAGCCTGGGTAGGAGACGTAGGCGAGAACTGGGCCCCGCCGTTGTTCAAGAGCGGGCTCATATACATGGACTGGTTGAGCTGCTGCTGGTACGCATTGGCACTGGGGAAAGACTCGCTGAACAGCTTGTTCACTTCGTTGTAGCGGGCCATAGTAGCCATAGCAGCTTGCGTCGTGATGTAGGCATTGACTCGGTGGTTCATAGCCGGCGAGTTCGTCTGGAGATGGGCGGTCAAGTACTTGTACTGGCGGGGCAGATCATCCTCTTCCTCTTCGTACATTTCCTCCTTGATGACAATCTCCTCCGTGACCTTGAGACCTCGACCCGTTCGTCGGCGGTGGATCTCGGACGCCATACGCGCCGACTGCACACGAGCCTCCAGGCTGCGGTCTGCTCGTCTGGACGCGGCAATGTAAGCTCGCTCTTGGTTCTCTTCATGAGATCGCTCAGTCTGTGAACATGAACGGTTAGCTATATATAAGATTTGAGTGAGTGGATGCACTGAGCAGGGAAGCTTGCCTTCAAGGCCTTCGCAGGCGGCACACGCTCACCAGAAGGCATGGCGGTGGCTCCTGCTGAGCTGTCGTAAGATCGCTTAGGCATTTAGTTGAGTGGTGTCAAAAGTGACGCCTTGGGTGCTGTTTGCGGTATTAGGTTTTGGTGGGTTGGTTCACACGGCACGATCAATGGATGGTAGTGAGAGAAAACAAGTCGAGTCGATATGTCGCTCTCTCTCTCTCGCGTGGACGTGAATGCGGCGATTGGTTCGCTTCAAAGAGGCGGGGTACAGAAAGTATGACTTGGAGACACCACACCACAAGAAAGAGAAAGTATATTTCTATTTGGATATACTGCCGGTCTGCGTAACAAGTAGAAGAAATATGCTTCAGTCTTGGCAGCTTGGTCGATAGGTGATGCAATTCTTCTGGCCGCGTTGATTGCTCAAGTTAACAGAACGGTAGGCCGTGGTTGATTTGCAAGGCGAGGCGACGATGGCAGCGAATATGCGTTTGGGTTAGAAGTGTCGGTTAGATCGATAGCTGTTACGGTTGGTCCAGCATGGATTTGACAGAGACTTCTAGTAAAGTTCTGGTGTTCTGGGATTGGCGTGAGAGTAGAAGGATATTCTGTAAGAAGAAAGGGATCAAAGGAGGTCCTGAAGGGTGGGTTAAGTCAAGGGACGAATTCTATATATACCAAAGAGGAACTGGAAATTCCCCATCTCGTTCACAAGCGAGCAAGCAACAGCAGCAAGTGCAGTTCTGAGAGTACTGTAGGTGCAACAGCGAGGACAGAGGTACGGGCAGCCCAGCAGCGTTCCTCGCCAGAAAGCATGTCGTTCGCAAGTACTCAGCAACCAAACAACCCGATCAACCGCAACGGCAGGGATCTCAAAGACTTTGATGCGGGAACTCCACGAGGGCGCGATCGATCGAGAGAGAGAGCCAGTCCGGGACCAATGGCAGAGCATGGCAGAGAAATGGGCAGAGCATGCTGGGTCTGAGACGTTGCAAGGATCCGGTCGCAAAAGGCACATACATGGTAGAGAGGCACTGGGCACTAGAGAGAAGCACATCTGATAGAGCAACAAGTACTGCTTGTACAAGTTGTAGCGTCCACTCGGGCTTAGCGCATCAAAAGGCACTGAACCTTTTTCCTTCCTTCTCCAATTCTTTTTTTCCTCTGCTCTCCTGCGCGTTCCTTTTGCTCCGGCTGGACCGCCTCCCCCCGCCCCCCAGGAGGACCCTCTCCCATTGATTGGACTACTGCTTCCACTAGGTACGTGGGCTACGACCTCTTTTGTTTCCTGCCATGCCATGCCATGCCACCATATTGTATTATGTAAGGATGAAAACATACCTTTTTCTTTGACACAACTAAGGTATGCGTCACAAGCTACTAGAAGCCACGTCTAAGTGAACTATGTGGGTAGGTAACGGGGCATGTCACGCAGCAATTGCCGTGACGACAGCAGTGCTGCCGTAAGTGTAAATAGTAAGTAATTGAACCTGATGCCCGAGGCGGATGGGGAACTGTATCGTGAACTATGCATCTGCCGTAGTGGTAGACGATAGTGGTAGCTGTTGTCGATGGAAAACCAAGGTCCTCTTCCTCTTCCACCATCGAGACGTGCCAACATCGTCTCGAAAAGGTCTACCGTACTGCAGTATTGAAGTCTATTGACCTTAGAGTCCCCCCTGGCCCCTTGTTCGAAAGATCAAAGACCAGACAGACACAGGGCAGCCATCCGATCACGGATGAGAGCTCGTGTCCAACTCCAATTGTCTGCCTGCCCTGATTTGACATGATCAATGCACGACGATGCAGACAACTCCGAGGGATAACGGCAGCATCAGCACCGAGCAAGCAACGAGGATATTGTTCAATTGTTACCTCACTGATCATTTCGAGGTTCCCACTGGGCCCATGGTTTAAGAAAAGATTGACGGTTTTAGAGGGGCAACCTTGATTACCAACCCAGCTGAGCTGCCAGCTCCAGGCCAGGCAGGAAACGAAGACGAACCCACCATCCACAGCAAGCGACTCGCGAGCATGGCAGCCGGGATACAGAGTAGACAGCATCCATATGTAGCATGAGGAGCAGGGTTACGTGTGAAGTTGTGCTGCTTCTATTGGTCACTCACTGCTCCGCCATACCGCGAACAAGCCTTTGCATACTCTGTACATATCATGCCGTCTCACCCAAGCTGCAAACGCTGCGATATAGCGGTAGGTATACATACAACTTGGTAGCAATGTGGTGGTTTGACCACGAGCATACCAGTCCTTTCCTTGGCATGTTACTTGATTGAGGGGTGGACTGGGTGGTGCCTGGGTAACACACCCCACAGTCCAGGTTCTCTCTTGCATCAAAATTTCAGCTCTCTCCATCAGGATATTCGTTGATACGACTCGCGATCAATGGATCCAAACTGGGAATGAAATCAAGCAAATGGTTCTCCGGTGGACATAGGTGAAGGATCGATTACCCTCGTTATTCCCGATCTTTTTGGGCTTTTGGGCCGCCCAGAGTCGTCTATTGCTAATACTAAATAAAGTAAGGTAGAGGAGCAGTACGACTACAGTAGGGCAGGTGGGCAGCTACGAGCTACCTACCGACAAACGCTTGGTACGCCCGCTGCCACCCAAAGTACAGTGAGGGGCCAAGTAACCGAACAGCGGCTATTGTTGGGCCCCTCACTCATTGCCTAAGCTTGTTACGGAGCACTCGTTCGAATCGCCGGGCTCTGGATCTGCTCCAGCATCGCGGCATCTCACCACTACTCTACGACTACATACAGTACTACCCGTACAAGTTTCTGGCAGTAGCGGTAGCAGGGCAATAGATCGCCGGAAGCTCGCATTTTAAGGGTTCTCCTCACCCATAGGGGTTCGCATGCTAGGCTGGCCTGGAGAAAACTCAAAATTGCTAGTCGGGAAGTTTACGTATATTTTTTCCCTTTTTCCCTGTCCCAGACCAGAAAAGCAGGCAGGCCGGCCTGCAGAAAGGCGCAGTCCAGTTAGCGGAGCGCCCGCATTGCCCGCACCTGAGATGTAGAAACGAGATTCATCGGATCTGCAACCTGGAAGCCTCGGAGGCTAGCACACTGTGTAACCGGTGGGATGTGACATGAACAAAACATATCATATTCTCTGATCGTGTCGTGTTACACACGCGTGGCTCTCATATGTTGCACGCACGACAGCAGAGAAACGTTGACCGATACTACTATCTACTTAGTATACCGTCGAATGATCAATGCATCTATCCCACGACTCTTGCTTAGAACTTGGTATTGTGGTAAATATTCCCAATGCACAATGGCTACTCTTCAAACGGGCCTATCGTTACTCCAAGAACTCAAGCGTTTCGTCAGCAATCTCAGCATCCCACAAGTCAGTCCATCCTTGGCAACGTGGGTTCATGGATGACAGGCGGAGAACTCGAAAGCCCGTAGTCCGAGCATGTACCTACAGCACACACCAAGACGCGCATGCGAGATGCTCGGCCTTCCATACTTCCATGAGGTTTTGTGCATATAATATGGGGACCCCAAGCAGCCATTAGTTACGCTGCGGGAGCTGTCAGAATCTCTAACTGAGGATGGCTCGCCAGAACAAGGGCGGGGTGGTGGTGTTTGGGTGTGCAGGAGCGGCCAGATTGAAGCCATCACCGGCTCTGCTTACGAGTCTGCCTGCTTAACCCCTGCTTGTCGGCCTGCGATAACAAGAACGCTCGGATTCGGTTTACAGGGGGAAACAAAAAAAAGAACACTTCCATAAACAAGGGACCCGATCAGCCAACCAGAGGATCACCCAACGTGCAGGTACTACTATTGATTAGGCCGCAAGACGCTCTATCGGTCGTGAGATCCTGCTCCCCCTTAGATCGCGAAGCTATTGCCGGATAGGGCCTAAGTAGCAAGGAAGGAGGGCGAATCACCCAAGCACCCCAAGAAGATAGCGTCTTGTTTCGTTTTCCTTTTCCACGATCGGCCTCTCAATTCTCGATTCTGACGTAGTTCCCCCGGTTCTCCTAGGACGCGCGCGGTATGGGGTGGCTTGCGACACCAGATGGGGCCGTGAAACATAGGCGAGCCGCAAAGCGCCAAGCCGAAAGCCCCCAATCCCAATACATAAGAGTAATGAATGGTATTCTGGAGAAAGCGGTCCCGAGGATTCCACCTGTGGATGGCATTGTGGGCAGATGCCAACTCTGACCAAGTCCTGGTTCCTCAGCCCTGTTACAGGAATGGAATCAGGTAACAACAAAGCAAAGCAGAGTGGAGGGGCTGCCGGAGCGAATTGTCCGGACCATATTGTCCGGCTTTTGACAGACACCCAGAAAAACAAGCTGAAGTCAAAAGATACAAGCTGCTCTAACAATTGTCCCAGCCCGTTCCAAATCCCCGCGCTGTTCCCATTCCCCAATCACAGTCCACACAGCCACATTACCCCTCAGTTGTATAGCATCCTCGTGGCTTTGTAAGCACTCGCCACAGCACTCTCGGCATTCCTCTGCACCTGAGATGTCCGATAGTCCCGTCTGCTCAGGCACTGCAATAACAACAAGGAGCCAGTAATAAGCAGGCCTAGGTTATAGCTGCTGGCTAGCAACCACCAAGTCAACCGTGCTACTACTACCACATAGCCGCCATCCTGGCATTCTGGCCGCCAATCCCTACCCGAAACGAGCAGCTCGCCACCCCTCTGGACCTTTTGGTCCCCTTACAAAAGAATCCCATGTTTTTGCTAATGGCATTTTGCGGTGCTGCTGCTCGGTCACGCATCCGGATCTCCATAAAAATAACGGCAACAGCATGTTCTCCCACAAGCACAACCTCCCACATGGCATGGCATGGCATTGCGGGTGCGGGCTGCCTGTCTTCATGGCAACGTAATGCCCGCAGCAATCCACCACTGACGTCGTAACCACCCCAGCATTGACACAATCACGACGAATTTCCTGAGCTATCTGCGGGATTGAGTTGGGCATTCAGCCTCATATCCCCAATCTCTCCAGCAAATCACAAGTGTTCCATTCTGTCGGAGCACTCCGCGGTGCATTCGTGATATCCAACAGGCACGAAAGTGTTCCCTCATCGCCACCTCCAGCTCTCCGTCAGGCGCCTGCAGACGTTATGCATCTTGACATACTATCGAACTGTGTTCAAGCAGTAGCAGCCGTTGAGAACCATATTTCCCCGACTACAGTACTTACCAGATCGTGACACAGGAGCTCTGAGCCGAGAGGACGCCGAGATGCGATCAATTTGGCGATAGTGAGATATGCTATTTTCATTGTCGGATAGGGTCCTCCTCCCTCATCAATCTTTTTCCGGTTTCCCTTTACAGCCTCATCCCATTACATTACCCGCATACCCGCCTACCAGAACTCTGAAAACGTGCTTCTTCCCAAGTCGCGCATTGGCATGAAATCAATACCCATTGTCCGGTCAATCCCTTAGTGCTCTTCCCGCCCAAGCGATCGGTTTCGCATCTAAGGGAAATCGTCCACAAAAGTATAGTACAGATCCGCGCGTTCAATATCCTCTGCTACCATTAGTAGTGGTAGATCAACCCCCAGTGAATCATTGCCGGGTCAGCGTTACGCCGCAATGGGAAGCAACTCGACAGGTTTGCGAAGCAACATCGACATCTCTGCGACAGATCTCGATTTCGAGAACGCAGTCGAGACTATCTATCAGTAGAGCAAACGACGGCTCCCTACGCTTGAGGTGTTAGCGCTCCGGGCATAGTTGCCCGCAGAGCCCGTCGCTCGACGACCCGCCCCACGCCATCTCATACAAGCTTACATACTTGCTTAGGGGTGGTGGTCTTTGCCCACACCCATGCCCACGCCTTCGGTAGTAGGAGGCTTATGGGTGATCGCCCGGCAATCAATTGATCGTGGGAGCCACTGGCCACGTTCCTGGGTCGAGGAGAAAGCTTTGGTAACCTCCACTATAATGGCCAACCCGTGACAGGGGAACTCCAATGATCTGTGCAGAGACAATGGCCGGCGTGCCGGGCTACTGCTCCAAGGGGAAGGATGGCGTATGAACGCCATCACAACGACTGAAGAAGCCCTACCCAGTGGCCTCATCACACGCACTTCCTGTCCAGTGGGAAGGTTCGCCTACCGTTGATGGACCAATCTTGAACACGGGTGGAGGCCCGCTTCCGCAGCCTTATCGTTTGCAATCTGCCTACTGTACTGATGTTTTTTTTGGTAGATACGGACATATGCCCGCCAGTCAGATCTCTTCGCCATACATCACCAGGTAGTTAACCAACTCATGAGAGTGACCGTAGCCGCGTTATTCTGACACGAAAGGTTTGGAGATTTGAAGCGCGGAGCGATACGTCCATGTCGTCCGATGGGTAGAACGTCCCGGTATCCTAGCACATCCCATACCTCTTCGACTTCCGTCACTCTTGCTTTTTGCCTATTATTGTCTTCGGAAACAGTAGACCACTCAGGGCGACGTCGATTCCTACGTGCGGCGCTATTGACTTCTGTCTCGTCAACTGGCATCCGTCCACGTCGCCGAGCTCAGCCGTTTGGACAAGCGCCGGGCAGCATGACATCAATATTGACTTGCTGCCGATGAGTCGAGGGTAGCTTGGCTTTTGCAAGGCTCTCGGCATGTTGCACTTATCGATAGAAGATCGATTCCCTTCAAGCCACGGTGTTCTGTCGGCAAGGTACCTTGCCCAGGCTCTCTTGTCAATAAGAGGGTTGACAGGAGTAAACATTATGAGCGTATGTGGCTGAAGGCCTGAAGGCGCCAATAGTAAGTAGCTCCCCACCCAGATTGCGAACTCGATGCCACACAAAATCCGATTCTTGAAAACCCATGTAAGCCACACGCATCAAATTAGTGTGCTTGCTTTTCCTTTTCCCCTCCCCTAACCGTAGACGGGTCTGTACCTATGTGCGTTGCCTGCTCCCGTGCGTGCATATCCAAGACAGCAAACATTGTCTCCCGTAGATCTGGATCAATGTGTGGGGTGCGCCCCAGATCTTCGGTTCGAGCAACTGAGATGGTCTGCTTTCAGAGCTTTTCACATTGATTAATTGGTTGATCCCGCACACGAGCGGCGTGTATCGGTCGCACAGCAGTGACGTAATTTTGGCAGATGCCCTGTCTATCTATCTATCTATCGAAACGGCAGTGAAGTTTCAGCGTCTCATGTACATATGTCTGTCGTTCTTCCCGCTCCTTCCCTGCATCACGCTCCCGGCCCTTTAAACGGTGGGCGTCTGGAATCATGCACTCCTCCATTTCACGGGGGAAATGATATGTGCCAACTTTCTGCAGTCTTCTTCTTGTCCCGTGCCGGTTCCTTCTACAGATCTTCGATCCGTTGACATGTACACACAAAAGCAAGCGCCCACTTGGGGCCTGGGATCGAGGTTATTATGTAGGTACTAGCCCAGCTGTTGGGGGCCCAGGCCGCTGGATCGATGCCAAGGCGCCGCCCCCTTTTCCTCATTGGCGTTATGCGCTGCGAATAGTGGCACAGGCTAGGAAGCTATGGAGGACAGGCGGATGGGGGGAGGGACAACTCTTTACGTTGCGTCCGGGACTATGTATGTATGTACCTACTGTAAATCAAGAAGGACGGGAGGAGAAGGAAGAAGGAACAAGAGAATTCTGAGGCAGGACCATCAAGTAAGTGTAAATAAGTGACGTGATTCTGCCTTTCCTGTTGCAGGTACGTGTAGTTTAATTTAGTTGGTTTCGGCTTTAGCTTCACCGTAGCGTGGGAAATAGTCTCAAACCAAATTGGGACGAGAAATTCAGTCTCGACGACGATGCCTTCCTCTCCCGAGTTGAACAAAAATAGAATCGCGATTTCATTCTCGTGAAATCTGCATGCGCATCGACCGACATCGCTTCCAAGTTTGTCGGCCAGATGGCGACCGGCACCCCAGACGAACGGCGCGATTAATCACTTCATCATCTTGCAATAGGTTATCTTCCAGGAATTGTTTCGATACTGAGGCTGTATTGTTCCTATTCGCATCGGGCCGCCGATCGATCGTGGTGTTTTCCCGGACGGCTGCTTATCGCAGGCCTCGCCGTGGATTCCCACACCCTCCTCTTCCCCGTCGCCTTTCTGCCTTGGCTGCTTGTTGGAAGCAATTGCTCTGGGTCGACTCTCTAGTAGATTGAGGGCACTTTGCAGTCTGAAGATCGCAATTCTAGTGAATCCAGCTCCCACCCAAGCGATTCCGATCGATGCTTGGGATCATGACTCCTCACCGCGGACGCAGCGATGCAGAGTAGCTGCGAAGAGTTAGCCAGCAGCACGCAAAGCGGCTGCGGCTGGACTACTATAGTTGAAGCGCATCCTACACAGAAAGTAGTATTGTCCTGACTGATGGAATATGAAGAGGGACGTAATCCCGCCTGGACTCACGTTAAAGATGAATGAGAGAAGAGATGACCGCTACATCCCCACAGTGTGGAGTCCTGTCATCGGCCAGCCGAATCGATGCCCCCTTTGGGCAGCAGTCGGTTCAGTATCTCGGTAACAAGCGAGCCATTTGGTTGGATCGCAATGGGCAAGACTCTGTCCATGCCCATTGCCAGGGGGCTAGCTCGCGTGCTGCCGTACACTTCGCCCAGCAGGGGAGCCTTTACACTACCTGGACTACGACAGACAGAATACATACAGTTCGGCATCTCTGGGCCATGATATCGGTAAGGTGGAGTGGCTAAGGACGAGTTGCGGCGCATTTTCGAAGAAGGGGCTGGGCTAGTTGTCGACAGTAAGCATGCGAATTATGAAATAGAGAGATTTGGCAACACAGCAACAGAAAGTGAGGCATGCAAACGACACCCATGGATGCCTGAGCAAGGTGTTGTAGTATTGGTATGGGCCTGCTGTCAACGTGGGTAGGTAATGGATGTCGAGAACCGAGACTTGTTCCATGACAAGAGCCGATGTTTGCTGCGAGGCAAGCACTGTGGGACGCTGGAGACACAAGGCGTTCTGTGGAAGGCCAAAATAAGATTATGGAAAGGGGGTTACAAAGGGTCTGATTCGAAATCTCACCCTCTATTTTTGGAGATCTTGGGACTCTAGCTCTCCGAGAGCACGAGAATGGGCAATCTCGGTCTATCACCCAGTCGTTTCTTGGTGGTGGTGGTGGTCTGGTTGTGCAAGAGATAATATGGGCCATAATTCACTACAGAATGCCGACCGACGTTTTCCGCCTCGTAGTTGTGTAGAAGAACAGTGAGACAAGAATGTCGCGCGGCTGCAGCAGGCCTACCAATCTCTCTGCTCCGGTAATGCTGGGCTGCGACAGTGCAACGAATACGTTGTTTGTTGTCACGCAAGTCCGTTGTGTACGACACAAACAAAGCTACATGGGAGGTCGGCCGTGAGACGGGCAACAGAAAGGGGGGGAGACACCGAGCCATGACCGCCCTACTCCATAAAGATGCCCAACTGCAACCGTTGGAGTTCCTTCTGAATACTGTTCTTCTTGCTAATTAATCTTTCGAGGGAATTACTATCTTCTCTTCATCCATCCTGGACAGATCTACGACCGCCATTTGCATCCCCTGGAAGAAATCACAGTCGACAAGATGTTATCAATTGCGGCTCTTGGTTTACGTATCGCCATGGCACGTCTCGTTCCGTCCGCTTTTCAAACTGGCCTCTCATACTAATATCGGTTCCTAGCTTATAAGCGGCGCAGTGGTTTTCGGTATTTCTGTTGACCTGGCCAAAGGGCAGATGAAGGGCTCAGCACCTCCGGAGACAGGGTTCAGCAGTTTTGCCGGCGGCTTCGGGTTGTTGACCAATCTGGTAGGGCTTGCGGCGCTCTGGATCGACTCTATCCCCGACGTAGCCACCATGGCCATGGACGGTCTTGCTGCCGTTATTTATCTGGTGGCTGGTTCCGTGAGTACCTCCCTCCATCAATCCCCCCTTCGCTCACACTCAGTGATGAGAATATGGTATGGGTTAAAGCCCACGGGAAAGGGGGGGAAACAGTTGTCCCCCCCTCTTCTTCGGTCAACACGTAGTTGTTTACTTATTAACCCTTCGCTAAGATACTCGCGAACGCGTTGAAATCCATCCCAAGCTGCACCTCGTCGGAAACCGCTGCGGGAGTCGCTAGGGCCATTAATAAAATCGTCGGCACGGGATGTTTCAGCCTAGACACGCCGGATTCCACGTCGCCTACCTGGAACTGTTACCCCGACGTCACACTGGCAGAAACGGTTGCAAAAACTCTACCTTCACGATGTCAACGTGCTGTCACGGACTCCTCGTTCGACTTTTTCAGCTTTGCTCTATGCACCATAATGGTCATCTTGGGCTACGTCCTGGCCCGTCGGGGTGGGAGCAGGTCGCCTACCGTTGCCACGCAGACATGAGCTTCGGCGCTTCCAGTGGTTCTAATCCCATGGAGCCAAAATAGAGATATATATTCGCTGAACGCCTTCCCTGGAGGTTTGGTCAGTGAAGGAGCGAGGATGGTACGTTTAATCGGCAAAAACATTCGATTTGGCGAGCACATGGTCAGTTCATCTATAGTTTTAGCACATTTATTTCTGATGCTTTCAATGTGATTCCTCTTCGTGGTGTATTAGGCGTCCTTCATGGTCTACCTCGTATCAGTGCACCAGCCCCCTGAATGCTTATACCCTCCTCGTTGGCGGTATATTCAAGGTGTATCGTATCGTACCGGGATATATCTTTTTCTTGAAGCTATTTCTTGAAGATTACACTTCTTTAGCCCTCATAGCTCATGAGTTCTTCCACTGTCGAATCAGCATAGTCTTCGGTGCGGAACAACGCAAGGCTATCGTAGAATGCCTTGCGGATTGCTGCCTCGATAGCCTCGCGGTACGGGAATAGCTCTCGGAGAAACAGGGTGCGCGAAATGGTCTCACTAGATACAACATACCGTTAGTCTTGGCTAGACAATTTTTCTGTTATACAATTACATCTGGGCGTAGCGTGAAGCAGATTCATATACTGCCAAACCTCTCAAAGTAATAACATTGCGACTAATAGGAAGCCATGCATTAATATAATGATTATGACTCATGGCTTGACACTTATTTAGGCAGACTCACCCAAGCGTGCGAGTGACTGATATATGTACGGAGTTTCTAACCTTCTCCAGGCAACTGTGAGTTGGTATAGAGCGACGTCCGATCTGGCTGAGAGAGGCAAGTACTGTAAGTTACCACATATCTTAACTTAAAAATACATGAGTCTCTATCTATATCTCGGTAGATGTTCAGCGGGCGAGGGTGAGGGACATGTGTTGCAAGGAATAACAAGTAGTCGACTGTAAAGGTGTTCTCCTGCAGCCCGCTATGCTCACAATTTCCACATTATTGAAACCACCTAACAACCACGAGGTACAGGAGCTTTCTCATGGAATTGCCAGGAAATACAAAATAACCAATTCATCATCCCATTGGCATCAACGGTGGCGGGGCTCCAACGCTGTTATTATCGGGAGAACTTTCTTTCCAAGATCATGAGCAGAGTTGCGATCCGCAGGATCTCCAAGGAGTATTTCTTTCTCCACATAATCTAATAACTGACTGGTCATCTCGTCAGAGTGGTCACCATTTCGCAAGTGATTATGCCAATCAAGTACTATGTGCGATACCCCGGTACCATCGTGAAAGCATCCAGAGGGTGAAAGGGATCTGCTTGGGATGTTAAAAGTAATCATTGCGTTTTCCAAGAACACTTACGAGCGAATCGATCTGTATCTCGCAATACCCTCCTTCCCTAATGTTACACAGGTTGCCGCCTCGGAGATAACACATCCAAGAGACCACATGTCTGATGACTGGGTTATCGTTTCGAGACCGGGACGGCCCAGCTCTGGACCATCTGTACATGATGCACTCAGCTTAAGTTCCGAATTGCTATTCATTAATGAAATGATAGCAGCTCTTACCGTAAGCAACGCTGTCTTCCCGAGCGCTGGTGAATGGGAACTGCTCCTTCCGTTCTGACCAATCTTGGATGACCGCAGACTAGATGTGGCCCAATTTCCATCGACAATCCAAGTTCAGCAACCAATTGGTGGTGGTAAACAGGGTTGATGGGTTGATATTCAAATGCCACCTGGCGTTACTTGTGAGAAGAGGCGAAGGAGACTTGACTGTGTTACTCACGAGTGTTTCCCAAGAGGCAACCCCTCAATATTTTTTAACTCGGACACCGTTTCGGTAATTCTCATCAACCCTCTCCAGAATTTTCTGATCTCCGTCGCCGATTGTAGTCTTTTTGGTGTTCCGAAAATATTCTCCAGTGTTAAATATTTCCATTCTCGCAATAGATAATTCGTTCCGTTGATGCGCCAAGCTCCATAGCATTGTTCCATGCCAGATTCGTGCTGCGGCATGGAAGCCTTGTTTTGGGCGAGCATTAAAGCCTTGTAAGCAGCAAGCTTATTCTCATCTACGCTGCTATAATTGTTCCAGATAGTAAGGGCGAGTTCAAAAACCTGCGGGGCATGCTCCAACACATCAGTCTCTAAATCCACATGCTTAAAATTACTAGGGACAATATCACTTACCTTTTCACCGCCAACATTCCACAATGGGTGGGGATGTGTTTGTTTCATATCCGATCGAAGACAATTGTGTGGTATATTTGCCCTGAAAGTTGAACCAGCAATGAAATGCTTCCTTGTGATCGGCAGAATCACGTCATCATCGGTGGTGATTTCGGGTAACCAATGTTTCCCGGTGATGCTCGTACAAAGCTGTCTTTGGAATCTCAAGAAGCCATCAGTCAGTTTCAATGACTCCTCCGGTATTGCCTCTGCCTCGTCCCAGAGTCTCTGTAATTGGGCCGGGGCGACAGGTAGATGGGAATCCAAGATGCCCAGGCGCCAGAAGCTCCCGATATACGAGCCCTTTTTTAACTGCAGCAGTACAGTGAACACTTTGAGCCAGACTCCCTCTTCATCCACTCCAATATCTGCTTCCAGGCCAGGGATGATGTCAGCAATAGGGGGCGACAAGGCTCGAAGCAATCGGCCGACATTGGCCAACGATCCATTCGGGGAAGGAGTGCGGTACCAGTGAAAGAGACGCCGCTCGATAACGAAGGGCTCATCACCAATCACTGAAACCCTAGTGCACAGCTTTAGTTCGTTCTGGAACTCCGCGAAGACATCGGACTCAACATTTGGCTTTTCAGCCAGGGTGTTCGGGGACGGGACCCCATCGTTTTCGGTCCCACCGGTATGACTGTCAAATCCCGAGAGAGAAGATAGTGTCAGCCTAGAATCGGCCCCGCCAGACATGGCAACACCACTTCCGGAGCCATGGGCAGTTTCCTCTTCGTCGCGGCTCACAGGCGATGTGATCATGGCAAATTTCTCCATATGACATGCAACGTGGTCGGCAAAGTCCGCTTCAAAGGGTCCTTGTGAGCCACAGAAAGGGCATTTCGATCTTTCGTCCAGTCGTTCCGATATGGCCATGCCTAAGAGACTCTCAATCTGGGTCGGATTTAGCTCTTTGTGGCTTTCTACCATATGACGGTGGACCGTCGAATGGGGCCCAAAAACGCTAGGGTGTTCGAAGCAATGCCAAACGCGGCGATGGGCTAAGCGTTCATGTTCTTTCCACGCGACGCGGTCCAGATACAGAGCTGCTTCTTCTGGGCATTCCTTGCATGTACAGAAGTACGGCTGGAAATCTTGAAGAACATGTTTGCTTGTCCGGCGTTTAGATGTGATGCTTCAAGCATGATAGGGTTTCTTACTTACCGCCAAGCTTGTCCTTTGAAATGTCTCACGGGGCACGTGAGATAACAATAAGGACAGGTAAGCTCTCTCGCCTCGGAAGGAATATGTGGAGGCGGAGGGTGGAAATGGACTCCCGTAGTATCATAGGTGGTCGAAATATACGAGATCTGCGACTTAGAGTCCCATTCTACGTCAGGGTTTGGCGCGAACTTCGTGGCCTCTGTTGCCGTTGTGGCAGTCTTCTGCTCGGGTAAAGCATTAGTTGGAGCCACAGTTGGCGTTGACGTTTCCAGAGCAGGAGATTCTGTATGCGGTGTCGACTCAGTCACTGGATGTACTGCGAGTATAGAGACCTGGGGTTTTCTCGATACTTGAGCAAGCCTGGCTGCATGAGCTTTCCAATAGGCAAATGATCGACGTCGGGTGCTGTTCGTCATGTCAGCTCTGTCGATCAAGTACTCATCTCCAGGGTCGAGTTCGTGTCCGCTCTGGAGGTGGAGATCTAATAACAGGCCTCTGATACGCAGCTTGTCTTCTTTTGCATATCGCTCGAAGATATCCTCTCCGGTTTGAGGATCCGTCTCGCGGTGAAGTCTGGCTTTAAGGGTCGATTCAGCTGTGGCTCTGACGCCTAGATTTCGAATCCTGAACGAAAGCCGATGCAATTCGGAGAGGAAGTCGGTAATCTCAGCCAGGTTGAAGACAAGCTCGCTGTCTATCTGGGCGCTGCTGCTGTCATCACTGTCTTCGCTGTCATCGTACCCATCTGCATCGCTGTAGTCGTCCATGGCATCTTCTAAGGGAGTACGATCACCCTTCACTATCAGACAACCTAATCAAGATCAGTCAAGGTCGAATAGCGTCGCTTATTAGAGCCTACTAGTTCTCAAAACATCTTCTATCTTATCAAGTGTCTTGACAATGGCATCCCGCATTGCCGTCGAGTCGCGCAGGCGATGATCCAGTGCTGCATGGCCTGTCCTCAAGGCACCAAGGTTTCCGGCCCATACTTTCAAGCGTGCAGCTTCATTTTCTACTTGCGCAACCGATATCTTATTCCGATGTTCTTCTGGTCCGTTATTTAGAAACCTAGAGAGGTCAGCGAAAAGCTCAGCACACGTTGTGGTCTGAGCATAGAGAGTCGCCATGGCGTCTGCTACCTCACCCAAAATGGCCGATGTTCTCTGAACAGTAATGTAACAAATATCGTTCGGTCGGGGTGAAAATGCGTTGAATCCAACCCGTTGGACGAAACCTACCCCTCCTGTGCTGCAGTCGATTTGATAGGTTGATGACGCGCTCATCCTAGAAACCACAACCAACAGCCAGAATCTACATTCCCAACCCCGCAATGACAGATTCCCAGAATCCAGGAATTGACAAACACTGCCTGAAGAATTGAGACCCCAGTCTGGAAGATGGTCGAAGTTGCCGGTCTCGTTCTTGGAGCAATTCCATTGTTAATATCTGCCCTAGAACACTCCGACGACATAGCTGGTCCTCTCCGTAGGCTGCTGTACTGGAAAAGGTACAGGAATAACCAGATCCGCCAACTAAACTACTGCTCGGTTAGCTATGACCAGACGCTCCGTCTTCTCCTCAAGAATGTGGTAGACGACGAAGAACTGAGCGAGATGCTCGAAGATCCAAAATCCAGCATATGGAAAAGGTCTGGGCTAGAACGGGATCTCAAAGATAAGCTTGGCATGGCATATGAGTCTTGCATGTCCACCATACTGGAGATGGACTTGGTCATGAGAGAAATTGCTAGCTACATTGAAAAGTTAGATGGCTCGAATCAGGTATAATATCGCCTTCCGTGCTGTGAATCTGTCAGGTGAAAAAGGTCGGGCTGCGGGCTGTGCTCAATGCCAACACTCCAGCTCAACGGACATCAAATCGCATCGAGCGCTTCCAATTCGCGACTAGTCTGCGCTACACGATTTCCCATCGGCAAGTCAAGGAGTCTCTGAAGAAACTAAAGGGATGCAACGATAGATTGGATGACTTCATCAGTAAAGCAGGCATGATACAAGACGACTTCAACTCACCATCTCCCAAGATCAGTTTCGTTATGCCTCTGGAGAACATAAGACTGGATGCGACTCGCATATACCACACAATCGCACGATCGTGGTGCGCCTTCCACAACACGCATACTGCAGCTTGGCGTCTCGAATCACGGATAAGACGTCGGAAGAAAGCTGGAAAGCGAATGATGGAGCAAACTGAAAGCGAGCCTGGATGCTTCAACGTTTCTGTGTTGGACTCATCCCACTTGGTCTGGCTTCATACGTCATTCAATTGCCAGACTGAGATTGAAGTAATCAGGTGACTGTTTTGCCTGTCATCTGCGGAATCATCGTACTGATACATTATAAGACCCCAAAAGGGACCCAAGGTCGTGTTTGTCGAATCAGCTCCTGAGGATCTTTCGCCGGAAGTGTCCCAGGCGTTGACCCAGGTTACAGACATCTGTTCCGCACTGAGCAGACATCAAACATCAGCGATTGAGTTCCGTCTTGATGACGAAGACAGTCTTCGGTACCACAGTCGCCACAGCAGCGGTGATCAATCCCTATCAATCGACAAAACGGGCGAAACGCTGGACGACCTTCTGTCGAAACACCAGTTCTATTTTGGTGCTTCAATGCACTCTTATACGTTAGCAGTCAATCTAATAACCACACTTGTGCAACTTGGGGGGACGCCATGGCTGCGGAAGCAGTGGACAAAGAAGGACATTCTGTTTTTCGCGATACAGGGCAGTAGTCTTGGAAATCTCCATACTCTTCGTCCGTACCTGATTAGCCAACATCCTCCAGGTAAGCTAATACGTGAGACTTGAGTGGCATGGACTTACACGGTCAAAGATGATTCCCCACAGAATGGCCTGGATCTTGCGAATGAAGTTGACCGCAACAACATTGCAACCTTGGGAGTGATGTTATTGGAGATGCAGAGCGGTCGTCGTATAGAAGAGTTTCGCACGCCTGAAGACGGCGGTTTTAGCACAGGGTCAAACCTCGTTGTGGCAACAAGAGTGCTTCACAGCTTATACCACCAAGGCTCAATGTCGGAGGGGTTCACAAGAGCCATCACGTATTGCCTGCAGAGCTCAATCAATCCAACAGCAAGCCTCACAGATAAGCAGTTCGTTGATGCCTTCATACAGGAGGCGATTGGGCCACTTGAGAAAGAAATGCAGGCTCTGATGGAATGAAATGGGGTTAGTGATCAAGAGTCGCATCGATCGAGCTCGGGAAATTGACAAGAACGAGGTTCGTTATTGCTAGGCTGATTCCATCTTTGGGTTGATAGGATCTGAAAATAATAGTACCATCCATACTTGAGATATGTGCATGAGAATAGAATCCACATTAACTTATCATATGAGAGAAAAACAGGTCGCTTGTATGACAGATAACCATGCATTTGATAGACGGATGGTAACGGAAGGGACGATAGTTGGGGTGGCAGATGAGATCGGCAATAGCAATTGCAATTGCGACTGCCCAAGAACCTATCTCGTTTATATAGCGATAAGCTCTCTTTTCTTCAACAAATAAAAACCGCAACCGCCTGGTTAGCTCAATCGGTAGAGCGTGAGACTCTTACGTAAGCTGCCTACAAGCGACTCACCAAGAGATAATCTCAAGGCTGCGGGTTCGACCCCCGCATCGGGCTCAATTCCTGATGCATCCTACGTAGTAGGATACCTCGATTCTTTTTGTTTTTTTTTATCTCTTTTCTAAGTCGATTCATGTAGTTTTTAAGTTCACTTCTACCAAGGCACAGTGCTGGTTGGCTATACTTGATTTTTTTTACAACTTCGAACCTGTGACTGACAGGAGAAATTACGTACCAAGGATGGGTAGATACGTTTTTGAAGAAATTCGTCGCTTTAATATTTTCCAATAGCATTGCTGTTACATATCGCAAAAAGGTGCCAACCAGTTCTGATTTCGTCATGGTCTATATCTATGTGCCAGGCGCTGTTCAAGCACTTACAACCTCTTTGCCGACTTCGCCCAACGCCTTCACCAGCCCCTCCACCGTCCCCTTGAGCGTCTGGCAGTTGACCACGACGCGGAAGAAGCTGCCCCGGGGCCCCGGCGCGTAGTCGACCATGAACCCCCTCGCGATGAGCAAGCCCACCATCTCGCGCGTGCGCCGCGTGTTCTCCTCCTTGGCCTCGGCCAGCCGCCCGCCCGGCGCGTAGTAGAAGCACACCTGCAGACAGGGCGGCGGGTTCGACGAGACGAGCGCGAAGTCGACCGCGGCGTCGACCAGCCCCGCCAGGTGCGCCGCCATGGCGAACGCGTGGTCGATCATGGCGCCGAACCCGCCCGCGCCGTAGTAGATCCACGCCAGCGCCAACTTCAGGCTGTCAGCCCGCCGCCCGCACTGCAGCGTCAGGTCCGCCAGGTCGTACACCTCGCCGTCGTCGCCCGCGCCGTGGAACAAGTAGCCCGCGGGCAGCGTGTTGGCCTTGTGGAAGACACTCAGGTCGTTGGTGAGCAGGAACGAGCACGTCACGGGCACGTTCATCATCTTGTGCGGGTTGACGGTGATGGAGTCGGCCAGCTCGCTGCCCGCGAGCTTGTGCTTCTGCGACTCCGAGAAAATGCACGGCCCGCCCCAGGACCCGTCGATGTGCAGCCAGAGCCCGAACTCGCGGCACACGGCGCTCAGGGCCCGGAAGTCGTCGAAGGAGCCCAGCACCGTCGTGCCCGCCGTCGCGTTGACGTATAGCGGGGTCCGACCTTGCCCGTCCTCGTCGTCCAGAACGCGCAGGATCTCGGCCCGCAGTGCCAGGGGGTCCATGCAGCCCGTGGCTGGGTCCACGGGGACGGGCACGACGGCGTCGGCGCCCATGCCGCACGTCACGGCGGCCTTTTCCACGCTGTAGTGCCCGTGCGCGCTCGTGAAGAGCACGAAGCGCTTCGCGCCGTTGCCGCCTTTCTTGCACTCCGGGTACAGCGCGTTACGCGCGATGGCGATGGACGTCAGGTTCGATGCGCTGCCGCCTTGGCAGCTGACGCCGCCAGCGCGGGGGCCGGTGAAGCCAAAGAGGTTGGCCAGTTGGCGGGCCGTAGTTTTCTCAATCAAGGTCAGGACGGGCGAGACTTGGTAGACGTGGACCTGAACAACGGTTAGTATTAACGTTAGGTAGGTAGTAGTACGGAAATGGGGGAACGGAGTTGAGCGCCGAGTGTTTAAGGGGTAAGGATACGGGGGATGACTGACATTTGTGTTCAGGACCGACAATAGAAGCTCTGATACCACGCCAACCTGGAGTTTTCATCAGTAATGGTACTGGTCTTGTAATTCATTGGTATAGCTTAACCCACAGCATTCGTGCTCGCGTACAGCTTATCCAGGAACCCCTGGTCCCAGGTGTTCACACTATACTTGAGCACATCCTGGATCGTAGCCAGGAGTCCCTCCTTTCCTCTGCCTTCCGCCTCCGGGAGCGAAAGCTTTAATTTTTCGATGAGCTCTGCCGGTTTCTGCACGTCGACCAGGGTATTTTGCGGTTGGCCTTTACTGTCTCTCGAGACTTGCCCAGTCGTCTTCACCGAAGCTGCCTCATCTGCTGACCTGACATATGGTATTATGAGGGACTTGACCGCATCGATCAACTGTAAGTAAAAGTTAGCAAGTTAGTATTCATACCGGTGGTGCCAGACTAGGGGGTAGGGAGTTGTGGCGTACATCCTCCAACTCCTCGGCACGTTGGAGGGGTTGGCCAGTAGTGCCGTTGAGTTCTTTATTAGCGATGGACCCCATAGTTAACGGCGTGTAAATGGTCTTAACTAATATCACAAAACAGACGAATGTCTAAATAAAACAAAAGTTGGTATAAAATATGATCTATAATCTTATTCTATAGCAAGTAATACAAGTTCCAGAACAAGGACGGAAGTCCCTCTCTTGAGGTCTGGTCGTTGTCACCATAGCCCAATTTTTCTCCCCATGATTCAACTCGCCGAGCCTTTGCCGGATGGGGCAAGAAGCTACCTAGATGGCGCAAGAGCTGGAAAATAATGGGGTTATTCATTTGAGGCTGATGTCTACAGCCATTAAAATATGGACAATCTCACAGAGACAGCAAGAGAAGTTTTGTAACATTCGTGGAGTTGAGCATCACAGGGCGGTTCCGGGGTAAATTATATCATCCAAGAATGCTCAAACCAGGTTACCTGGCTAAGGAGAGTTTGTGCATCAGGGTGTCTCAGATCAGCTGTTGATCCTCTCTGTCTGCCTTAAGCATACACATCCTTGCAACCAGTGGACCCCCCAATTCTCCAGTGCATATCACGGATGAGATCTAGACTTGTTGACACGAATCGAGGTGCCTTTCTTCATCTCCCCACTCGAATATCAAGTTATGTGCGGAATGGGGCCTGGAGGAGGGATCTGGCCGAACTACTGCAAGGTACTGGCCATCTCCAGCAGGTTCATGCACAAGTCCGGGGAACCGAAAGATACCAGGCAGATTGTGGGTTACTCATCTACCAGTGTACTCCCTCCGCCAAGAAGTTGCGACGGGAGGGATAGGCTTTGGCAGTAGCAAAACAGTAAAATCGCTGGTGTTGCTGCGGTGGAACGATCACCTTGTTCTCGTTGAAATCATCTAAACTCGTACATGTGGTGTGACCGACGTGAAGACCGAAGTGTCCGGAAAGAAGTGACCCAAATCGCCCAATACGCCAGAGAAAGGTATCATAAGGTAAGTAACAATGCATTATATTCGTTCAGCTGCCCGCGCCTCTCTCGTTTTCTCGCTGCCCTCATCCTTCCTCCCCCAGAGTTAAGTGTCCGTAGAATTTAGTCGAGTCGTTTTTTCGTATCGAGGCCGTCGACGCCGTTGGTCTGTTCGGGTTCTTTGCCCTTGGGCTTGGGGGTGGTGCCGATGTCGCCATCGTCCTCCTCATCCCAATTATCCACGGCGTTCTCGTCCCAAGTATCGACCTCCTCCTCCAACGTCTTGCCGGTGGCCGCCCGTCCGCTGACATCAACGGGGGCCGTAGCCGCAGCCGACATTATCCCTTCCTCCTGGCCGTCATGGTCGGCTGTGAGCACCGAGCTCTCGCCCAGCTCGACGTCCTCGATGTCCTCGCCGGGGACGGCGTTGTAGTTTCCTATGCCGCGGCGGGACCGCTTGCGCTCGAGCATGCGCTTGTGGTACCAGTTGCAGAGAGCGAGCCCAGCGAGAGAGCCGACGACGTTGGCGACGATGTCGTAGAGGTCGAAGACGCGGCCGTTGGGCAGGAAGCCCTGGAGGAATTCAGAGCCGACGCCGAGGATGACGGTGCAAACGACGAGGGTGAAGTGCAAGGTGCGCCGGCGGTTCGTGTCGACGATCCAGTAGAAGACTACCGTCAACAAGAAGAAGGTGAGGAGGTGCAGGACCTTATCGTTGATGTAGTAGTTGAGCTGCAGCGACGAGAGGCCGACGTAGCCGGCGAGCAGGCAGAGCAGGAAGAAGACGCCTGTAGACAGAATACCGGTTAGAAGGTGGGAAGTGCAAAGCTGTCAAATTTTGAGGCAATAACGAGGCAATGTCTGCAAGCTATGTATATAGCTGTAGCAAAGGAGCTGGAAGCTTGATTTACTAACCTGCGAAAGGTAGTCGGATGTGCATCGTTGTTCGTTGTGGTTCTGTTCTGATGCAGAGGTATGGATATATGTTGGTTGGAGCTGGGTTTAGGCTAGAATCGAGAGGAGTTCGTATAATGCATCATTGGTTATATCTAGAGGATACTCGGAGAGGATGCGTCAGAGAAGACGGAGAGGGTCGAATACGGCCGTTGTTGTTTGCTATATGGGTATGGGGTTTTAAAAAACATGAAGGTAGTCTGGTTGGTGGTCATCTAGGTATTCTTTTCTCGATGTTGGGCCAGTCGGCCAGTCCCAAAGCTGGCGAGCTGAAGAAGAGCTTCCCACACTTTCCACTTTCCTAGGTTACGATTGCGCCGCAGCAGATCAGAAGCCCCCACCTTTTTCTAGTAGCTCTTTTGGTTTGGCTGCAACTTTTGGAGGTGGTCGGTGACAAGACAGGCACTGCTACACTGATGGCAGAGAGGCCTGTAGCAAGCCGTGTGGCTGGATTTTCTTTATGTACTGCCACGTTCAGCGACCCAAGCAGTGATCAGTGGGGGGCTCATTCATTCATCGACGCCCCAAAGAGCGCTATGCTTCATTGGACATGGGGTTTCAAGGTTCCCTTCACGTTCATGCGGGACGCGGGTGTGGAGAGCGAGCGAGATGTTTGAGAGCAGAGTCGCGCGATTCACATGTCCGTATCAAATATCTGGCAACTTGATATCAATCTCAAGATGAGGCGCATCCTATCGCAGACTCTGGTAACCTAGGGTGCAAGCGCGCGAGTCAAGAGCCTCTGTCGGTACCAACTCGACACCATTGCGCTTGATACACGTGATTGACTAGCCCAGCCTGTGAGCCTCACACAGGTCATCATCTTGGATGCAACATTCGATTACGAAGATGGATCGCGGTAAGACGGAGAAAATGCCGATGCGCTCCAAGTTGGTGAAGATTGAACCAAGTACAGCAGCAAAGAAGCACAGAAAGAAGCCTGGGCCAACTGGCTCAATTGGCCGGATGCGGCTGGTAGGGGTGCTGAGGTACAGAGCCGACCCTGCGACCAGAGCTCAATTGCAGGCCGAAATGATGGGACATTGTTGCGAAAAGTAGATAGAACGCTCCGGAAGAATACGGCGATCAAATTGCATGATAATGCACTTCTTTCCACCTGTTGCGCGGTAGTGATTGTCCAATTGTTATCCATGGTTTGCAGGTACCCTTAGGCAGTCTGGATGCGGTCATATCTCAGTGAATCAAGACCAAAAAACGGCCGTCTCTAACACTCACCCGCCAAAAAAGCGTGATTCTGGAGGTACTACCCTTTTCGGCCCAGTAATTGTTAACCTCCTCTCTCGACATACGCGAAAACGCCCTCGACTTCCAACCATCGAGGCATCACCATTCTTATCGGTATCGCCCTCAATACATGTGATTCCATCTATTTCGATGTCGCTTGTTCTGTTGGTCCTCTTTTAGGTGCGCGATTCCCCACGTGGCCATCTCCAGAACGCGCCATTTGCATACGCATGGCGTCCATCCGGAGCCCATCCCTATAACACGCCAAAGGCCATCATGTCCATCATGAACGGTCACCACAGCTGGCAACCGTCATCTGGCACTACCATCAATGGTAATCGTAGCTTTCATCAATCTGATGATGGCCAACAGCGCACACAAACTCCATCCGCTGATGGCGCCGTTCAGTTGATGCCTGAGGCATCTCTGGACCAGGAGGAGGAACGCAGACGCGCTTATTTTGCCGACAGTTATCGCCGCACTGCATCAAAAATTGCGCTTTTGTTCGACGATGAGGGCGGATACAATCATGCCGGTATCGAGTCTCTCCGTCACCCTGTTACCCTCTCCGCGCCCCTGCTGCCCCCGACAACCGACCATGACGATGTCGAAGAGCGGCCTGCGAAACGGGCAAAGCGAACCATCGACGAAGACGACTATGGCGATGACGACGATGACGATGAAGACGATGAAGAGCCAACCGGCACTTCCAATGCTTCGCCGCTGAAGTCCAAGACTGCACAAGCCGTCGGCGCCTTGCCGTCGCCCTCTAAGTCCGGAAGCTCTCCCATCCAAGCGCCTCAGTCGCCTGGAAGGCATCTAGACAAGACAAAGGATGAGTCCTCACAAGGCTCGGCCATATCACAAGCCCAAGCCAAAACTTCTGAAGATGCGCGGAAGCTGTTGGAGGAGGCGCGCACTGCCACCGAGGAGGCAGCCAAGCGCAGCTTCCATACCTTGTTCTATACTCTACAGGACGACAGGGCTGCTATGATCGAACAGCAGCAGCTCGAAGAGTCCGAGAAGCAGCTTCAAGCTGAGATGGACAAGAATAATAACACCGGCGCCACCAGTGGTCCCACCGGCGAGAATTACGGCTCGCTCAGTAGCGCCAACCTCGGCGCATCGAGTCTGACCCTCAAGCATTTGATTGCGCGAATTGATATGAAGCGTGAACTTGTGCGCGCGTCCGATGCCGAACTCCGCTCCCTTATGAATGAAGTCAGGAAGAATCGCAGCAAATGGGCAAGCGAAGAGAACGTCAACCAGGAAGAACTGTACGAGGCCTTGGAAAAGGTCTTGACCGAGCTCAAGGCGCATACAGAATACTCGACGCCCTTCTTGCAAAGGGTGAATAAGAGGGACGCGCCGGACTATTATAACCGTGAGTCAAACCTGTGCCCATCGACTACTTACACAAGCCATATTAATCCCTAATAGTCATCACCAAGCCCATGGACTTGGGAAGCATGACTAAAAAGCTTAAGTCGCTTGCGTACAAGTCCAAGGCCGATTTTGTCGTCGATCTTAACTTGATCTGGGACAATTGCCTGAGGTATAATCAAGATATGAATCACCCGTTGCGCCGTATGGCGAATGGTATGCGCAAGGAGGCGGAAAAGCTCATCCCACTAATCCCGGACCTCGTAATTCGACCACGCGCCGAAGTCGAAGCTGAAGAGCGACGGAAGCAAAATGGCGGGGATGACGACGCTGGCGACGACTCGGATGATGAACCCATCATGTCTTCCCGAGGTCGCATTACTGGTGGAGCCAAGGGTACAAAGTCCAGAAAGGCCCCATCTGATCAGAAAGAAGACACACCGAACGGCGACCAGAAGCCTGTCCTCCAGCTCAACGGTCTTCTGGGAAAGGTGCAAAGGGAAGGTTCGGAAGCTGACGGGAGCAATGGCTTCGCAACACCTCCGATTGGCGGCTCCAGCACTCCCAGTGGCCTGAATGGGCAGTCGGGTATAGGCAGCAACGTCGACGCTATGGACATTGACGGTCCTTCCTTGAATGGGCTGGCTCTTAATCAGGCCTTGAACGAAGCGCAGGAGCAGGTTTACGAGGACGAAGAGTACAAGCATTACAAACAGATCACCAAGACGGGTCGCGCAAAGATTGCCAAGCGCAGGCTGCAGCTTTTCGAAGGTCGCAAATTGAATGTGGACGAACCGGCCTTGTTACGCACCAAGCCCGGCATGCGTAGGTTTCTGCGTCATAGGGAACAGGCAGAAGCGAGCGGGGGCTTTAGCCCAACGGCCGACGACGGGGCTGCGGGTGCTAAAGACATCAAAGCTTCCGAGACCTTGGCCGAGGGCATGGAAGAAGACGTTGAGCTTGTGGTACCTGACTGGTATGATCCTCAGTGTATGATCCCTGACATTCCACCAAAACTCCAGTGGCACGTCGACAACGAAGGTCAAGTCATCAACCAGCACGAGGAGTACCTTCGGACCATTCCTGCTGGGATCTTTACAGCTCCACGAGCTCCCCTTGCGGAGAGGTTTGATGCCAACCTCCGGCAGATGCAAGAGACACGGAAACTGTGCTCCAAGATAGGCGTCGTCAAACAGATGCAGATCCAGCAACAGGTAAGCCACATTCGATCTATGTGCCTGGATTATTATTAACACATACCAGGTCTATCAGAATCAATTTCCCAAGTACAACCCAGAGCCATTCCAAGAGCAAGACGTCGATCCCCAAGTCACTTGTGGTGATGACCTGGTAATGGCCCCCGAACTCTGTAGGGCAACGCTACAGCGATCTGTCGCCAAGATCTTCTACCACGCTGGATTCGAGGAAATGCAGCCCTCGGCTTTGGACACCGTCACAGACGTCGCTGCGGATTACTTTGCCAAGCTTGTTGGCACTTTCAAAACGTACAGCGAAGCCGAGCGAAAGGATCCCACGCCCCAGTATGCCCAACGCGGTGCTCGGGTACAGCCGCGGTACACTGATGAAGAGGTTCTACTTCACACTCTGCATGAAAACGGTTACAATGTGGATGCTTTGGAAAGCTACGCTAAAGACGAAGTGGAGCGACTTGGTAATAGGTTGACCTCGATCCACGAACGTATGAAGAACCACCTGGCGGAGATTCTGCGGCCTGCCTTGAACGATCAATCGACGGTCGATGGTGGCGCTGCTGCCTTCAACGATGGGAGCGAACAGTTCGTCGGTGGCGACTTTGCTGAAGAGCTCGGCGAAGACTTCTTTGGTTTCAAGGAACTGGGTCTTTCTGACGATTTGGGTGGCATGCTGTCTGTTCCCCTGCATCTCCTCCAGTCAAGAGTCCACAACCAGTACCAGAGCCAGAACCCGACAACCGATTCCATTGATGCTGTCCTCTTCGACGACCTTCCACCCCAAGACTCGGTCAACAAGGAGAACATCCAGGACCAGATTGGGCTTGTCAAGAACTTCTTCTTGGCCAAATTGCACGCTAATGGGGATGCACCTTTGGTTGAAGATGAGGATCTTCCGGTTAAGCAGCGACGTCCACGACCTCGACTTGGCGCGACAGGTAAGATTGTCTCGCCTCAAAAGCGACCGCCCAAGGAGCAGAACGCCATCAACAAAAAGAAGAAGAAGATGGAGGCTGCTGCCGCTGCCGCTGCCGCCGCCCAAAAGGCCAATGGCGGCGTTAATGTTAGTCCCAGCAAAGGCGACGCGAAGAAGCTGCCAGTCAAGGCCGATTCCTCTGCGCCGGCAGATAACTCCTTGTCGCTTCCTCCACCACCAGTCGAGATGACGCGCATGGAAAGCCAGGGCGGCAACAGCCAAACAGACAAAGACGACACAGGTATACCGAGCCCTGAGAGCATGGAGCACTAGAAAGGTGTCCGTAGCTCTTCGGTGGCCTCGGATGCCACACTGGGGAGTGAACCTATGGATACGGACTCAGATTAATGGTCTGCTATACCTCTTCGTCGTCTTTGATCTGCGCGGTAATTCCTTTTCCACTTGTACTGTCTTGCGTCCCGCACGATGGTTCTTTTCTTACTCTATTCATTTCCTTTTCCTTCCTATTCTCGTTTGACCTCCTATACTCTATACCCCGTCTGGTGGCCATATTGGCGTTTTTGGGATACGCTGGGAGTGAGGCTCTGGTTGATTCACCTCCTTCGCAATTGACTGTCTTGGCCAATCCCATTCTCAGAATCACCCACCTGCGACCAAGTCACAATCCGGTATCTTGTGACGTCTTTCCTGTTTTGCGGTACATTAGGTTATTTTTTCTGCATTTGGGCGTCCGAAGCAAGTCGACAACAAAAAAAAAGAAGAGAGCATATGGTTCGACGTTGACACAATACTGGCGTTTCTTGGAGTCGTTGGTTCTGTTATTTATCTCTACCTGCGCGCGCTTGGTGTTGTTTTGTCCCCTTGCGCTCTGCTATTTGTTCCGCCCTAGACCAGTACTACTACGACGACGACGACGACGCATCTAATGGTGTGTCTTGGACCACATTTGCATATATTGAAGGCGGCTTTTTCTTCTTTTTGAAAGGGGGGGTGGCGTAGGGAGTCTACCGAGCTAGTTGAACATCTATTCTTCCGGCCTATGGAGGGAGCGAGGAGAATAGGAGTCAGGGGGGGTTTGAGGTACTGGCTGTTCTCATGTCTTGCGCTTCTTATTTCTTCTAACGACCTACCTATCTCTTCGTCGCCATTCTCGCCGTCACCCTCCCACTGCGTCCGGGGATCAACAACAAAAGCAGAACACACGAGAGTCTCACCAGGAGCTGATGGGAGGCTCGGATTTAGTGACGATATCTCCTTCTCAGGAATTGGAAACGAAAACATGGAACTTCCTCGCTGGCTGGCTGGTGGCTGAATTGATTGATGCCAACGAGCAAAGGGAAGGAGGGGCGATGATGCTTGGCATGATTGGCAGACAGCGGAATGGTTGACAACGACGATGATGTGCCCTGGCTAGATAAATATTTGATTTCACAAAGCGATCCTCTGAAGAAGAAAGGAAAAAAGTATGTCTTGGGATTTTCTTGCGGGTTGGGTGATGGTCGTCGTCGTCGCCGCTTCTTCGATGATTTATGATCATGGCTGGGATTGACTCGGCTTTTGTACATATACCCAAGAATAACACCATACTGTTACAAGAAATACAGACTAGTGATATGACTGAACTGAATTTATTGCTTGCTCGGTGGCTTGTAGGAGTATGAGAGCAGATGGATTAATTACTTGTGTGATATTCTTGGATGGCTGCTCTGTCTTGGTGACATACATGTTGTTGGATGCCTTGGTTACAATGCGACATGGCCGACCCGTGGTAATTTCTGTCAAAAGGAGAGAAAAGCCAGAGGCAATTGTCGTCCTGATGGTGGTTCACTTCGTCATACGGGTGTCGTTGTCGGGTTGAACACGGACTTGTCATTGGCTGCCTTGGGTTGACGGGTTGGCCCATCACGGCATTGTGACCCTGCCAGGTAGTCGTACTTCCATTGACCCTCCTCTGCATGCAGGCAACAAGCATCACCATAGGCGGACAATGGGATGCCTAAGCTAGGTAGGTATGTGTAGGCACTCGCGGTATGAACAATCAGTCCAGGAAGTCAGTCAGTGGGCAAGGGAGGCAGGCAGGCAGGCAGGCAGGTAGGTAGGGTACGTATGCCAATTTACAGCTTTCCTCTTCCAACCATCCAACAACTGGGCCGTATGGCGCAGTTGGTACGGTTGCTCTTCGTATACCTAGCGTAAAAATAATGGCCAGAAAAAACCACGCCCTGGGCTCGTGTTTCCGGGACGGTTTACTCGTATGGTTCGAGCCTGACGCAGGACGACCTAGCTTTTTTGTGTTTCTTTTTTAATTTTCTTTTCCATCCAATCCGCTTTCTTTCTTGTTCATACTTCTTCGTGTTGGTCTTGCGTTGCTCGCTCTATCGTTCCAATGATTCCAATTCATAATGCTGCAAGTCTGGTGGACGTGTCTGGTCTTGGTGGCGTTTCTCCCCTTGGTGTTTTGGCTGCTTCGCCTCTTGGGGACTCGATCTCGCATCACTAACAGCAGTCGATTTCGTGATCGAGCAACTTGGTCTGGGATATCATGTGCATCATTGCGTATCAACGGGGACTTGGATTGCTTATTCCATATTCCCCGGCGCAATTATCCCACGAACATGTGAATAATTGGAGCCAGCAACAGGCATCATGTGAAACATCCCAAGATAGGAATATTCGGATAACATTTATTCCATGGTAACTCAGTATCTTGATCTATGTCCTGCCTAATTCTCAACCTGCTGCCTACCGTTATCCCAATGGTGTTACCTACTATTATTCCATGCCTGGTACATATTGCCCACTGCTATCCGGCGGTTACTACTTATCATCCCACTGGGTGTATCCCACTGGGTTTGTTACTACCAGATATTCCGTCTATGGCTTTATCATCCGGATAATCAGTTCGTCCATCGCACATTTGTAGCACGTTACCACAGACCGCCCAGCATAGTCTTTCACCTGCTGGGTAATTTTTTCCATCAACATAGCAAGCTTCTTTAGGCTCTCTTGGTTCTTTTGTTCCAATTCCACCACCTCGGTGGCAATGTTTTCAATGGGTATGTTGTCTTCGAACAGCCCCCGTGTTGGTGATATGCCCTAACAAGCTTGGGCGCCTGGGAGAACCAAAGCTGCGGCGCCACGTTATTGATGTCTAAAGGCCTGTTCCTGGCCCGTGTCTTGATCTCCAGGATAGAGTCTACCGGGACAATGTGGCCAACCTTTTGAACAACCAGCTTGGATGTCGTGAAAGTGGATTGTCGGATGGTGGTGGCTGCGATGTTCGCATTGGATTCGTCTGCCAGGATGCCATTGTCATCCGACTTCGCTTCCTTCGTCCGACTGTGCGCCTTGGCTGTCCGATTGTGCGTTGGGGGTCTTCCCGAGATATGGTGGCTTCCATCGTACCAATGATCCCTGGGCATTGGAACCAATATTGGGCAGGAACCAGGGAGATGTTGACGGACAGGTGCGAAAGGCCAGTAACCTTGGAATAGACAACATTGAAGACATGTATCGATTGTATGTAGCCGTTTACTTAAAGGGCAGCAGGAGTTGCCCCAGTGGTATGGCGGTAGTCAAAAGATACCCAGACATGGAATAGCACCTTGAAATGCCTTCTACCAGCCGTAGTAGAGACGTATAAGGAAGGGACTTATAGAGTGGACAACTATAAATACTTTACCTTACACCTAGTTTGGGATTGGAGCATATGTACGTATGGACAGAGTAGCTGGTCATAACTAAAATCAACACTGGAGTTGAGTGCGCTTCCCAAAGCGGGTATTCAATAGGCCTTCACTGGAAGTACAGGTCCAGACGAAGCGCAGGTCTGAAGCCATCGTCGACCTTATTCAAAGAAAAGTGACCGAATACGTCAATAGCAAGCAGCAGCAAGGTTTTCCGAGTGCCGGCACCGGGGCCATTTGGCGTGGCTGGACGTGCTCTTTCTCGGCGGAGCTTCTGCTTATTGGTGCGAACCTATGATGACATACATCAATGGTGCGTCCGCGACTTCCGCCATCTCCTTCTAGCCTTCTAGCCTTCTAGCCCTCCAGCAGTCTGAAGCCGTCGGATACTGAAGACGTATTTAGACCATCTGACGAGTCACAGAGATCAATTGAATTCACGGATTCCGAGGGGCAAGATTAGTTGGAATAGAACAGGGCAAGTGTTTTTAGAGACACTGCGAGACTGCTGTGCTGCTCTCTGCTTCCTGGGGCCGATCTCGCGCGCCCACAATTGATTTACAGGGCTAGCTCTCTGCTCTAGGCCACGAGTAGGCCCCAATTGCCCCCCAAGACTGAGAGCCAAGACCCCTCCTTCTGCCTTCTTCTGCCTCCTTGACTCTTTAGACTTGCTAGCGTCGACCCCATTGACCCCGCGATTGGTTCCTGTCCTGTCACCTCCCCCCACTAAGAAAAGTCCATCCCGCCTCCAACCTTTCAAGGGACTCGTCAGTTTTTTTTCTTCTCATCCCATACCTCTTAAGCTCCTTCCTTTCCTTTCTACTCTTCACTGCAGTCCTCTTCTCTCTTCCATCATCCCATTAGAAACAACCCCTTCTTTCCATCCCTAACGAAAAGAAGACCTACACAAGATGGCTGCCGAGTCTACCTACGCCCTCTCGGGCGCCCACAAGGATGTAAGCCTCCCCGCTATGCCCCGCGTCGATTTCGCGGCCGAATGCTGACACAGTACCACCAGATGCTCGAGAAGTCCCTTCTTGAGACTGACCCCGAGGTTGCTGAGATCATGGTATGTTTTGAACACAGCCCCTCGATTGCTCTACTTGACAGAACCTAACATGCTCCGTTCGGTAGAAAAAAGAGATCCAGCGTCAGAAGGAGTCCATTGTCCTGATTGCCTCTGAGAACATCACCTCGCGCGCCGTCTTCGATGCTCTCGGCTCGCCCATGTCCAACAAGTACTCCGAGGGTCAGCCCGGTGCCCGCTACTACGGTGGAAACCAACACATTGATGCCATTGAGATCCTCTGCCAGCAGCGTGCCCTCAAGGCTTTCGGCCTCGACGCCGACAAGTGGGGTGTCAACGTCCAGTGCCTCAGTGGTAGCCCTGCCAACCTGCAGGTCTACCAGGCTCTGATGCCTGTCCACGGCCGCTTGATGGGTCTGGATCTCCCCCATGGTGGCCATCTCAGCCACGGTTACCAGACCCCTGCCAAGAAGATCTCCGCTGTCTCTACCTACTTTGAGACCATGCCCTACCGTGTCAACATCGACACCGGCATCATTGACTACGATACCCTCGAGGCCAACGCCCAGCTCTACCGTCCTAAGATCCTTGTTGCCGGTACTTCTGCCTACTGCCGCGAGATCGACTATGCCCGCATGCGCAAGATCGCCGACTCGGTCGGTGCTTACCTGGTTGTCGACATGGCCCACATTTCGGGTCTGATCGCCGCCGGCGTCATCCAGTCTCCCTTCCCCCACGCCGATGTCGTCACTACCACCACCCACAAGTCCCTCCGTGGTCCCCGTGGTGCCATGATCTTCTTCCGCAAGGGCGTCCGCAGCGTTGACGCCAAGACCGGCAAGGAGGTTCTGTACGACCTCGAGAACCCCATCAACTTCTCCGTCTTCCCCGGTCACCAGGGTGGACCCCACAACCACACCATCACCGCTCTGTCCGTTGCCCTGAAGCAGGCCCAGTCCCCCGAGTTCAAGGCCTACCAGCAACAGGTTGTTGACAACGCCAAGACTCTGGAGAACAAGTTCAAGGAGCTTGGCTACAACCTGGTTTCCGGCGGCACCGACTCCCACATGGTCCTGCTCGACCTCCGGGCACAGGCCCTGGACGGTGCTCGTGTCGAGGCCATCCTCGAGCAGATCAACATCGCTTGCAACAAGAACAGCATTCCCGGTGACCGATCTGCTCTCACTCCTTGCGGTATCCGCATCGGTACCCCTGCCATGACCTCTCGTGGTTTCGGCACCAAGGACTTCGAGCGTGTCGCCCAGTACATTGACCAGAGCATTAAGCTCTGCAAGGAGATCCAGGCCGAGCTTCCCAAGGAGGCCAACAAGCTCAAGGACTTCAAGGCCAAGGTTGCCAGTGGCGAGGTCGCCAAGATCAACGAGATCAAGAAGGAGATTGCCCAGTGGTGCTCTACCTTCCCCCTCCCCGTTGAAGGCTGGAGAGCCGAGGCTGGTTTCTAAATGTGTTTGAACGAGTGTTTTAATAGGAGCGGAGTCGGCGGTACTGGAAAAATTCAACCTTTAGACAAAAGGATATGACTGAGCAATCAACTTACACAGGCTCAGGGGGTTTATGAACTGGTTTAACACTAGAGTTGATGGGAAAAGCAAAAGGGTCAAATTAGCTGCATATCTCGGCGTTCATGTTTGCGCGAGACCAGCCGGAGTCTGGGAGAGCCAATAAGGGTCTTGATTTCACTGCTTCAACGCAGTTTGGTATACCACACACCACATGGGTGTTTTGCAATTTAGAAATGATGTGGATATACATATGTATAATGAGAAACTGGATTCGTATGGAATCGCAGTTGGAACCGAGAAGCAAGCATCTTTATCTTGTCAATTCGTGATTATATTTGTTCATTGAGACATATATCGTAGAGGTCTAAAGATTCACTGTAGCGGCTGTACCTCTACAGTAGAAAATCATGTCATCACCTGGGATGGTCTTGGCCATCTTCACTTGTGCCTGTCTTGCTCTTGCTCATGATTGAGACCAATTCGGATGCCGTTCCATTTAAGAAGCATGATTTTATCTGAATTGACTATGGGCTTTCTTATATTGCTTCACATTCTACATAATATTGACTCAAGAACATGACAGAGATTTGGTGCCAAAAGGTTGGTTTTCAGATTGATTCAGCAATCTATTCTATAGGTGGAAAACATGAAATGGGCAAACTCATATGCTTCGGTGCGCATATTTTCAGCCCACATATCTATGACATTCTGAGCGCCCAGGATAATACTTCACTTTTAACCTACAGGAATCACTAGTATTATCACCGTCTGCATGGCTATACCGTGGCGCTATAGGGCACGATGTACGTCTCGGTGGCCTGCCTCCTGTTCGCAGTGCCAATCCCAGCTGATACGACGTCCTACTGGGCCTACAACTTCCCCGCCATAATCCTCCTTACCCTCGGCGCCGATATACTATACCCTTGTACGGCGCTATTTATGATGAAGTCCATCCCCGAGGGCGACCAGGCTATAGGCGCCGCCATCTTCTAGACGCTAAGTCAGGTGGAGAGAAGCATCGGTCTCGCCATCATTACGGTCATTAATATAGCCTTGACGAAGAGCCATAGCAGGGGAGGCTTGGACGGGGAGGGCAGGGGCGCGTTGCTGAGTGGTCATTGCGCGGCGTATTGGTTTAGCTTTTGTAAGGATTGGTGATAGGTTCTAGTAGACGGTTAAGATGCTGACTTGACAACATCGTCCTTTTGCCCGGTTGGGGACGGGCTGGCTTGGTTGGTTGGAGCGCCAGTTGCAGCACCGTGACAGCTTTGCCATAGGTGTGGCCTCCATTGCTATTACTGCGTACTCATTCCGAGGAGCTGAAAAATTGGGCAACTAGAAAACGTAAACTTAGGTTGTAATGCGCTGCTCGGTCGGCGCACGCGACGTGTCGCCTCAGCAGCCAGATAGGTGCTAAAAGTAGCCAGTTAGGGGGTGCAAGCCCCGCCAGTGTTCATTGCACGACGCTGTTGGAAAGGCGGGGTACTTGGCGGGGAGCATTTCGACCATCGCAAAGCAGTTTCCCAGGCCAGACACCCGACCAAATATCTTGGCCCTCCACTGACACGGGACGGTTCGCTTGGGGGATGGAGGGGCAGAGAGGAGCACTAGAGTGTGCGCCAGCAGTGGAGGGCCTGATGTACCGTTGCGCAGTTACTTATATTGTGAAAGCTGGCTAGAACCAAACTGCACAATACCCCTGAAATTTACGAGCTACCCCTATTCCAGGCTTTGGAAGGTCAAAATAGGGGTAGCTCGTAAATTTCAGTGGCAACTTCAAGTGGTGTGCACCGAAGCCCATGCAGTCGGGGCGGGCAAAGAAGGGCGGGTGCACGTCAGGCAAGTCTTCTGCACAGAACAGAAATTTTCAAGAGGAAAGAGCGAAGACCAATCCTGTTGCGCCCTGATGGGCAGTGCAAGGCTCTACGCTGGGCGTATTGCAGTTTGCCATGCACGTCAGCATCCAATCGCCGCCCCCCAAGAGAGGCTCCCTGAGTCCTGATGTGCCATGCGCATGACAAAAAGTAAAAAACAACATTTGCCTACACGCCTCCATCGATCAATTATCCTGTGTAGCTCTCGTCTTGTAATTTGATGGGCACTCGAGGTGCCTCTAGATGGATTTCTGACGGCGTAACAACCAAGCCTATGCACCTTTGCGCCCAAAACTTTTGCGACAGGCAGAATGAGTACCAAGCGACAGCAATCACTATCCGGCGATGAACACGAAGCCATACCCCTCAAACGCCCAAGGTCCAACGACCCATCACAAGGCGAAATCGCAAACTATACCCTGCCTTCGGCCCTGTCGCATGCAGACTATACAATAGCGTGGATATGTGCACTACACCTGGAATTGGCGGCGTCGCGCGCGATGCTTGATGAGCAGCACGAGTCCCTGTCAGTCAACGATGGCGATCACAACGCCTATGTTCTCGGGCGCATCGCCAAGCACAATGTTGTTATGGTGGCTCTGCCCGCAGTCTACGGCAAGGTCAACGCCGCCGCCGTCTCGACAAACCTCAAACGAAGCTTTCCCAATATCAAAGCGACCCTCATGGTCGGCATCGGTGGAGGCGCCCCCGGTGAGGCTGATCTGCACTTGGGTGATGTCGTGGTTGGCACCAGAGTAATGGAGTACGACCTGGGGAAGGTGACCAATGACGGCCAATTCGAGCGCACGGCAATTCCAAAGCTCCCATCGTCCCTCCTTCTCTCCTACGTCGTCAACTTGCGGTCAGAGCACGGTAGGAACCGGTCTTCACTCCGCTCGCAGGAGATCATGCGGACAGCACTCTATTACTACCATCGTCCAAAACAACCCGACCGACTTTTCCAAGCGAGTTACCCACACCCTCCTGATGCCACAACCTGCGATGATTGCGATAGTAATAAGCTGCAGCCTCGGCAACGACGACTCACAGGTGACTTCTGGATCCACTATGGTGTTATCGCATCCGGTGATAGCGTTATTAAGGATGCATGCAAACGAGATACGGTATCCCGGAGTCTCCAAGCCATGTGTTTCGAGATGGAGGCAGCAGGTATTATGGATGTTCTTGAATGTCTTCCAATCCGTGGTATCTGTGATTATTCGGATTCGCATAAGAACAAGGTCTGGCAAGACTACGCCGCAGCGACGGCGGCCGCATATGCAAGAGAGCTGCTGGAGACAATCCCATCTCTAACCGCAGGTCATGCCCCGCCCATCGTTACGGACAAAGTCACCTTCTATCCGTCTTCAAGCCCCGGTGTTGAGCTTATCGAGAGGCGCAAGTCTCTCCTGGATATGCTGGACTTCCCTCAGATAAACGCTCGGAAAGATGCTATCCGCGCCGAGCAAGGCAAAACCTGCCGTTGGTTTCTCGTACATCCCAAGTACGGGGTCTGGGTCGACCTGAGTACTCACGGCACATGTTGCAGTAGCCTACTATGGATCCGTGGCAAGGCAGGCGCCGGCAAATCAACCCTGATGAAGTTCCTCTACTCCGAGGCCAGGAAGAAACGCCCCGGGGCCACCGTTGTGTCTTTCTTCTTCAATGCAAGAGGCGATTACCTGGAGAAGTCCATCACAGGCATGTATCGCTCCCTCCTGAAGCAGATTCTGACCCAAATTCCGGACTTGCAGTTCATTTTGGACGAAATAGAAGTTTTGCCCACCCATGAGCGGCCATGCCCAAGTCTGAACGGATTGAAAGACCTCTTCAAACATACCATTATGGCTCTGGGCCGTAAATATCTGATTTGTTTCATCGACGCCCTTGATGAATGCAATGAGGACGATGTAAGGGATATGGTCCAGTTCTTCGAGGATCTCACAGAGTCGGCATCAGACGAGAATATCCAGTTTCGGATATGCTTCTCAAGTCGCCCATACCCTTACATTCAAGTCGACGAGGAGCACCTTCTGACACTCGAGAATGAGACCGGTCATGCAGAGGACCTTGCAAGATACGTCAGGAAATGCCTCAAAGCTCCGAAAAAGCTACAAGACGAACTCCAACGTCAGATCCTCGAGAAAGCTTCAGGAGTCTTTATGTGGGTCGTACTCGTCGTGGGGATACTTAACAAAGAAACCGGCAATGGTGGGCTTGCGCTTCGACGAAGATTGTCCGAGATCCCTCCCACCTTGAGCCAGCTCTTCAAGAACATTCTCACACGTGATAATGCAAGACCTGAAGAGCTACGACACTGTATCTTATGGGTCTTGTGCTCATTTCGACCGTTAACTCCGGCCGAGTTCTGCCATGCCATGTGGGCGGCTGGCTTGAAAGACGGCCATGTCGATGAGGAAATACCAGATGCGGAGGATACCGAAATCAACATGGCATTGGCTACTAGTTTCTCCAAGGGTCTTCTTGAGGTCACGAACGCCACTAAGAAACAGTCGACGGTGCAGTTCATTCACGAATCTGTCCGCGACTTTTTGATCAAGGAGAGGGGTCTCCAGGAACTCTGGCCCGATCTTGGTTTCGAATGGGAAGGTACGAGCCATGAGATTCTGCGAAGTTGTTGCGAGTCTTACTTGATGAATCCTGACGTCATGGCCGTCATAAAAGAATACCGGACGACGACCGTTAATGCTGACGAGAACGACTCACACATTGTGGCCAATAACTTCGCTTCAATCTGGGACACCTTGGACAGCCCGGAAACACCAAACACTGAAGCAGCCCCAACAAAGACACACGCATTTTTGGAATATGCAAGCAAATATATCCTTGATCATGCCAACAAGGCAGCACCATCTGTACCCCAGAAATACTTTTTATCTCGATTCTTCCTATCGCTAGGAACCGAAGCGCTAGACCGCTGCCAACCTGTCAAGAGCCGTCGGTACGGCCGGACTGCAACTCCGACATACATACTTGCCGACAAAGGATTGGCCAGCCTACTTCGATTGACCATGGAGGATAACCCCTCGGTGATGCATGATCATACTCTTGAATTTGAACATCCATTTTTTGCTGCTGTGGCAAATGGCCACAGGGACGCAGTGGCCGTTCTCTTAGGCCTACCTTCAACTATATACGAGGGTGAGGATCTCATGGCAGGTTTGAATCGCAAATATGATCTAAGGAGTTTCCTAAGTCGAACACCTATGTCTTGGGCTGTTCAGGAGGGGAGGATAAAACTAGTCAGTGTGCTGGCCCGCCGCGGGGAAAGCATCACTCAACGTGATTATGGCAAACTTACACCACTTCAACGAGCAGCACAAAAAGGTCAGGCAGCGACACTACGGTTCTTGATCGATAATGGCATGAGCGTCAGCGACGAAGACTACGCAGAGGCGATTGGGATGGCAATAAATAATAATCACTCCGATATGGCAAGAGCTCTTCTGGCTGAATTCGGCGGCTGGGATAAGATGCCTATGGGGGTTATATGTGATCACCCTACCTGGCCCTGGCTTTGCCATGCTGCAAGCCGGGGGTTTGAGGATCTGGTACAGCTGCTCATCCAAAAGGGCGCTACAGTCGATTGCACTGGCCCCAGCGCGTTAGTGCTTGCAGCAGAAAATGGACACCTGAAAGTAATGAAAATTCTTATAAAGAACGGCGCTAATATTAACTCCAGCCACGATAGAAACGGAATGACTGCGCTAATGGAGGCGTCATTGAATAAACAAGAGGCGATCGTACGGTTCCTCTTAGACCGCGGAGCGGATGTGACTTCCATATCTAAGGGTGGGCTAACTGCATACCAGTATGCTCAAATCAAGGGGCACGATGCCATAGCACGAGTGCTTCAACAAGCTCTCTAGAGGCTGCATATATTAGATAGTAATTAAGTTAATAGACTGCTTTCCACACACAGTCTGAGAATTTGCACTTCAGAGGATGGCCGTCAAGTGCATTGATCACATTAAAAGCTACCGGAAACGTGCTGCGGAATATATTTTATTGGGTGGTTCAATCCTTCCCTTCAGCGTAGCTTGCTCACGTTGAAGAAGGGAAATCCGTATCGGTCGAAAATCAGTGCATCGTCTTCAACCTTCTCTTTCTACGGATCGTAATGTGTGTGTGTGTGTGTGTATATATATACAGGATTTCGTTGCTGCCCATGGGCAAACCGCTGTGCTCTTGCCAATGCACGGTTGGCTTGGTCGGATGTTGACCCGCACGGGAATCACGTCATCATCTGGGGTACATGGGGAAGTCTTGAGCTCCCTTGCCACTCTCGCACGATTTGTAATCATGGCATTGAATCTTCAATAGAACGGTGGTAATAAAGAAAGCGACAATTGCAAAATTGATTCCTCGAATGCTCATTCATGTGAAACGAATCATCCTTCATTTGGCACACAACCCGTCCTGGTCACGCCGACATTGCCAGCCCTTGATTAGCAGACAACATGCCGATGCCAGACGCAGACTTGCACCCTGTTGCTACAGGTCTAGCCAAAAAGACAGTCGATGTATGTCGGGTTGCTTTGCGTCCTAATATGAGCCGAGAAGCCAACTCGTTACTTACAATATGATCTGCTAGAAACATGCTTCAGAACAACCCCTCAAGCTCTTTGCCGGGTGGTTCTGCCCCTTCGTCCAGCGCGTCTGGCTTGCGTTGGAGGAGAAAGGAATCCCATATCAGTATATTGAAGGTTCGCATATATGTCACTCGTTTGGCCATGCCAGCGGTGTGGTTCGTATTGTGATAGCCTGACTGACTTACAACACCACCCCGCAGTCAATCCCTACCACAAGGGCGAGCAACTCATGAAGGCCAACCCACGCGGCCTCGTCCCCACCCTCGAGGTCGCGCCGGGCAAGGCCCTCTACGAGTCCACGGTCCTGCTGCAGTACCTCGAGGAGGCGTACCCGGACCACGCGCCCCGGCTGCTCCCCACCGTCAATAGCAACGATGACGGAGACCAGCTGTTCCAACGCGCCCGCGCCCGCATCTGGATGGACTTTGTGACGTCGCGCATCATCCCGGCCTGGCACCGCCTCCTGCAGTTCCAACCGCCCTCGTCCTCATCCTCCAGCCACGATGATGACGGCCGAAAAAGGCTTGAGGCGCTCCGCGACGAGTACCGCGGCTACCTCCTCGAGTTCGCGGGCGCCATGGACCCTGAGGGCCCCTACTTCTTCGCTGGGGACCAGGTCGGCATGGTCGACCTGGCGCTCGCGCCGTGGGTGCTGCGGCACTGGGTGTTTGAGCACTTCAAGGGGGTCACGGTGATCCCGGAGGGGTCAGAGTCAGAGGGGGAAAGGGCTGGTTGGGACCGGATTCGCAAATGGCAGGCTGCGATCGAGAGCAGGGAGAGTGTGAAGCGGACGGAGAGCGAGAGGGAGTTCTACTTGCCCATCTATCAGCGGTATGCGGACGATGTGGCGCAGAGCGAGTTGGCTAAGGCTACGCGGACGGGGAGGGGGGTGCCTTGAGAGGCAGAAAGCTAGTATATGTCCATTAGTGGCGGCACGCCTTACGCAGTAGGGCTGTTGGGGCTCTTACAGGCCAGAATGGACAGCCTCAGCGTTAGCACTGGCCCCTATTGCGTCAATTGACACTCTACGGTTAACAAGAGAATCGAATCTGCTCATATTCGAGATTTAAGGACATTTCGGCAGGACTTTCCACTTTCAAAACCTCGAGTATGTAATTATGCCAAATGCGAATGACTGACAAGATAAGGGTATCGCGCCAAGGAATCACGCAATTTGGCTTATGAATGGCAGATGTGGAGATTCCCCTTGACGGCTAGCCTTTCTCAGTCACCATGATCCATGATCCATGGGAATGGTTACCGTTGTTGTCCTGAAGCCATGGCATGATCCGAGATTGGAAGAAAAGTCTGCAGTAGTCTACAGTATCGATGGCTATATATCAGGTTCATTGAATCCCCTTTAAGGGGAACAGGACCATGGTCAAGGCTCCGACCGAGTAAGTTTACAATTTAGGTGCTCACTTGCTCACCTACCCCTGCATCACCATGGCGTTCTACCGAAGCGTCTTGGCCCAGATGATCATCTGCGGCGTCATCGCCCTGCTCGGCCCGGGCCTCTGGAACGCCAACAACTCCCTCGGCGCCGGCGGAGCTCTTCAGCCTTACCTGGTCAACGGCGGCAACTCGCTGGTGTTTGGCCTGATGGGCCTCTTCTGCATTCTCTCGCCCGTCTTCGTCAACTGGATCGGCGTCAAGTGGACCCTGGTCGCCGGCACCCTCGGTTGGTCCGTCTACAGCGCCGCCCTCTACCAGAACAACCGCTTCGGCACCGAGTGGTTCGTCATGCTGGGCGCCGCCGTCTGCGGCATCAGCGCCGGCCTCTACTGGGCCGCCGAGGGCGCCATCGTCTTGTCGTACCCGGAGCACGCCAAGCGCGGGCGCTACCTGGCCCTCTGGCTCGGTTTCAAGAACAGCGGGCAGCTGCTGGGCGGCGCCATCAACCTGGGCCTGAACGCCAACACGGCGACCAGCGGCAAGGTCTCGTGGGTCACGCTGCTCGTCTTCGTGATCCTGCAGGCCTTTTCCCTGCCGCTGGCTTTCCTCCTGTCGCCGCCCGAGAAGACGCGCCGCGCCGACGGGTCGCGCATCGTCGTCGAGGCTCGCACCACCACCCGCGAGCAGCTGCGCCAGCTCTGGCGCGCCGCCACGACCAAGCAGATCGGCCTGCTGCTGCCCGTCTTCTTCTCGTGCTGGTTCTACTGGGGCTACGCGTCGACGTACCTGACGCTGTACTTCTCGGTCCGCGCCCGCGCCCTCGCGTCGTTCCTGTCGGCCGTGACAGGCACCATCGCCTGCGCCCTCTTCGGCCTTTTCCTCGACTCACCGCGCCTCAGCATCAAGACGCGCATCCGCGCCGGCTTCGTCGGCTCGTGCGGCGCGTTCACGCTGCTGTGGATCTGGGTCCTCGTCATCCAGCACGAGTACGAAGCGCACCCGCCCAAGGGGCTCGACTGGGCCAGCCCCGCGTTCGGGCGCGGGTTCGGCATCTACATCATGCTGCAGACGGTCGGCAACGTGGTCCAGAACTACCTGTACTTCCTGATCGGCACCATTGGCGACGGCACGTCGGAGCTGAGCCGCGGCACCGGCCTGCTCCGGGGCGTCGAGAGCTGGGGCCAGTGCGCGTCGTTTGGCATCAGCAGCAGCCGGTTCTCGCCGTTCTATACGGTTGTCATCAACGTGGTGTTTTGGACGGTGAGTCTGGTGCCGGCTTTCTTCACGATCTGGGATGTGGAGGATAAGAAGATGACGGCGACGACGGCATCCGCCGATGTCGGTGGCATTGAGGGAAAAGATAGCAATGAAGTTGAGGCTGGGGTGATTAAGGAGTCACACCAAATCGCTTCTGATGATGAGAAACACGGAGTTAAATGAGGAGGAGGCCATACGTCCATTTCAACTGGTTGGCTCAGTCGTTGGCCATCAACTTGGACCAAATAACATAATGTAGTGATACCCAAAAGAAGAAAAGATCTAAAACAATTCCCCATTGGCATCCAACTATATTGATCTCTCGCATTCTTCCGATGAACCCTACCTATGCATGGGTGAGTAAACCAAGCCCACGGACAGGGCCATGATAGGGCAAGTTACGGTGGCCACAAGTTGACTCGACCTTCGGTACGAAGGCCCAATAGATTGCAACAGCGTGGTTCAAGAACTCAGATTCAACATGCTGTCTCATCCAACCACCTCTAAGCCTGCATATGCGCCCTAATCTGCGGCTGGAGACGCGGCAGGGGTCCTGCAAGGTGTCCTTCGATGAGTTTCCTCTTGGTTTCGCACACTCATTTCCCCTCCCTCGATGAACACATAGATTAACACATGTTACCGGTCAATAACACGCTGTATCGAATGATTGAGATCATAACCCGTACATTACATTGAAGTTGACGTTTCCCCGAGCAGATAATTGCGTTGGTCGGAAGAGCCAATACGCACGCTATGACGAATCCTGACTGTTGGCAGTGCCCATAAGGGTGCCCGTTTCACAAGGCTCCCCTAGCTAGCCGGTGTTTCATCAGTTTAGATATTCCACGAAACGATCGGAGAGATGTCGTTATGGCATCTCCCTCGCGGAAACCATCTACAACATGATGCTTCTTTCGGGGCCTAGTCTGGAACGCCACAATTGGCCGAAAAGCCCGGGCAGACGCAGCCAACCGCTTGCTTCGGTCCAGTCAAGGCTTGTCACGTACGCTCTTTCTAGGATGATAGATCGCAGTTTGTACGAAGCATTATCTTCTGAAATCGTTTTTGGGTCTGCGCGTTCTGGGAATGTAATATGCTTGCTTTGTCCGTACGGACAGCGAATCGGACCCGATTGAGAGACTTCCGTGTCTTACATCTACCTGGAGACTAATGGATACCCGACACCAGGAATAGACCTATCCCTACTCCCGCTGAAATCCACAAAGTTCTAACCCTATCTATGTACACTTCTCATGGTAAGAAATGATGCCGTCCGGGGGATGGGGTTCGGTGTAGATAAGCTCATGCCCAGATCGGCGGCGTCGAATTAGGGGGCGCTACTACGTACAAGTTGCATGCGACCTTTTTGCTTATCAAGCTTTCTGTTATTCCCGGGCCGTCAGATCATATTGTGAGTAAGTAAGGCATGTATCTGTCTGTAGAGGCCTATCAATTTAGGATACCATAACCCGTGTGGACGGCCGGCCATCACGTCTTGTGCGACTCCGCCTCGATGTCTCACTGGATGCCCTCCAATCTGCATGCATATGAGCCGGGCATTTATTCAGCTGACGCACCATGTCCTTGCCGAAGAGGGCCCTTTACATAAAGACGCCAAGGCCTTCCTGCGAACCCAAGGACCTATTCTGCATCATACCCACTCCACATTGGTCAACAACGACGACACAATGGATGAGAAGACGACACAGCATGCCAGTAGTATGTTTGCCGCCCCGGTCAAGAGCGACGAAACGCCATCCGAGGGAATGGCGGTGCACGTCTCGGAACTACCCATGTTCGACCAAAAGGCGACCAGGAGGCTCCTGAGAAAGCTTGATTGGCATCTTCTCCCCTTCATGAGCCTGATCTACCTGTGAGTCCATCCATCGTCTCACCATGCCAAAATCAAGAAGGGGGAAAGGCATGCATGCAAGTAGTTCAGTACACAGGAAACGATATCGAAAACTGATTCGATATTTCCTTTCTTCCTCCCGTGTTAGGCTCTGCTTCCTCGACCGCACCAATATCGGCAACGCCCGCCTCGACCGCCTGGAGCAGGACCTCCACCTCGAGGGCCTGCAGTACAACGACTGCCTCGCCGTCCTCTTCCCCTTCTACATCGCCGCCGAGATCCCATCCAACATGATGATGAAGCGCCTGCGGCCCTCCGTCTGGCTGACCTTCATCATGGTCGCCTGGTCCGCCTGCATGATCCTCCAGGGGTTCGTCACCAACTACAGCGGGCTCATGGCAACGCGCGTATTCCTCGGCGTGTTCGAAGGGGGGCTGTTCCCGGGGGTCAACTATTATGGTGAGTGGACCAAATCCCCTACACACGACTGGTAGTCGGCAGGTTTCGCGGTGCGCCGGTGTTGATGCTGTGCTAACCAGGGTCGCAGTGAGTAAATACTGCTGTACAGACTTTGATATCATGATTTTCGACGCCGGGGTCAAATGAATCGAACAGCACTGACTCGACGGCCATCTATCTAGATCACACAGTGGTACTGCAGACAAGAATGTGGTTTCCGCATGGCCCTGTTCTTCTCTGCTGCGACGCTAGCGGGTGCTTTTGGTGGCATACTAGCGAGAGGCATTGCTGAGATGAAGTAAGCGCACGTAGACTCTTATTCACACCCCTCGGTCAATGCTAATTCATATGCGCAGTGGTGTGGGTGGGCTCTCGGCTTGGCAATGGATCTTCATCTTGGAAGGCCTCCTCAGTATCCTAGTATCGTTCACGGCCTACTGGGCCATTCACGACTACCCCCGGACGTAAGCTGTCCGTTCGAAAAATTTCCTTCATCGTTCCAAAACCTGAGGCTTACACCACTCACTATACAGAGCCGGATTCCTCACCGACAAGGAGCACGACGAAGTCGAGCGCCGCCTCGCCGCCGACCACGGCCACCTCTCCGAGGACTTCGACATCAAATACGTCTGGCAGGCCCTGACGGACTGGAAGATCTACGTCTTCATGCTCATCTTCATGGCGGCCTTCGCGCCCATCTACTCCTTCTCGCTCTTCCTGCCCACCATCATCAAGAGCATGGGCTACTCGGCCAACCACGCGCAGCTGCTGAGCGTGCCGCCCTACGTCTTCGCCTGCGCCTCCACCATCGGCGCCAGCTGGTTTGCCGACCGTGCCGGCCAGCGCGGCGTCTTCCTGCTGGGGTTCCAGGTGGTCGCGGCGGCGGGCTTCGCGCTGCTGGCCGCGAGCAGTCACGCCACGGTCCAGTACGCGGGCACCGTCCTCGCGGCCGTCGGTATCTACTCCCAGGTGCCCCTTAGCCTGGCCTGGAACGGCGCCAACATCGGCGGCAGCCTTAAGCGCGGCACCGGCATCGCCATGCAGGTCATGGGCGGCAACTGCGGCGGCATCATTGCGAGCTACGTCTACCTGGCGCGGGACGGGCCCCGCTACATCACGGGACACAGCATCTTAATTGGGTTTGTGTGGTACGTCTTGTCTTGTCTTGTCTTCTTACACCATCTTTCGCAACCGGAGAACCGGGTTAGCTAACGATCTTGGGAACAAAACAGTATGTCATTCTTATTGACCCTGTTCATGATTATCTGGTGTCGTCGCGAGAACGCCAGGCGGGACGCTTTGGCGCAGCAACGGGGCTCCCAAGAGTTGACGGAGGAGCAGAGGAAGCTGGAGCGCGAGTTGGCGGACAACGTCCCCTGGTTCCGATACACGATCTGATTGAAAACGGGCCATATCTGGAAGTAGAGTAGACTAGATGGACCATAGCACCCGCAATGAGGTGATGTAGAATTCAATGTGTAAAATTTGATGAGATATTACACTTTGGCAATAAAGCCGAGTCTCATTGATAACTCGAGGTGATCAAGAAGACTGAGTTTGTGTAGTTCAGGGGGTGGCTGAACCAACAAAGACCTCATATGAGAACCTTGGTCATGGCGTCCCCCAGCCCCCTCTCCGCCAACCACGCCTCCAACAGCCTCATATCGTTCCGGTTAGCGCGCTCGCCGCGCCGCTCGCCGAGGGTGTCGGTGATCTCCCGCATATCGGGGAACGCGCGCGCCGCGGGCGATCCGTCCGCGCCCGGCCCCAGGGTCTCCCGGTAGCGCTCGCTGACCTTCTTGTGGTGGGCGGGGATGTCGCCCCAGCTCTCCGTCTTGATGAAGCGCATGTAGTCATCGACGGCCCGGGCCGACCCGCCCTCAACGCACAAGATCCCCGGCTTCCCCGCCAGCAGGAAGCCCGTGAGGCCGTAGCGCGGCGCGTGGGTGACGAGGTCGTCGCGCTTGGCGCGCGTGCTGATGGAGGGGAAGTAGAACCAGACGCGGATGAGGGTGTTGTTGGTGCTGGTCGGGTACTTCTCCTCCTCCTCCGCAGCGGCGGCGGTGGATTGGGAGTGTTGCAGGTGCTGGGATGCGGCGTCCTTGATGTTCTCGATGGTCGTGAACATATCACTGCCGCTCTCGTCTTGCGGGATGCTGGCCATGAGCTGCGCGGCTTCGGCTTTGCTCATCCAAGTCGGCTGTTGCAGACGGAACTTGGGGGGCGGTGGCTCATCCATCCCGGTGACGTCCTGGGAGCTGGCCACAGCCAGTGGAATTGATATGTCCAGCTTCAAAGAACTGTCTGGCGACGAACCTGCATCGTCCGTATGCACCTGTAACACAAGTAACATTGTGATGGCCGGACGGATCCTGCCAGCGAAAGTCACGTCATCGGCACCAGAGCACCAGAGCCTTAGTTCATCAACGTAAGCCAGCACAGCATCTTCAACAAAGAGCTCTTCTTCGAGAGTGTACATTGCCAAGAGGAGCTCAATTTGGCCTAATTGAATCTCCAGCACCTCCTTTGGCAAGAGCTTCATAGCCCCAGTGCTGCTACTGTCCATGATGACTCTCTGTGTGTTGCTAGACAGGGGACTATTAGCGTCATTGGTCACAGTCTCCCGGCCGGTGCCGGTGGGGTACCTCCCGACGTACGTACTTACCCCTGATCTAGATTCACAGTCCGCTTGAGCAAAGGGAAGGATTTGGGTCGTTAGAATAAGAATATGGAGAAAAGTGCGGGTGGATCACGTGAGTTGCCCCATTCTCCTAATCGACAGGATGCTGATTGGACGAACTATTCTTTAGTGGCCGCGGTTTCATCTAATTGGCTGCATTTGAAGTATATTGTAGCAGGGGTCCATTGCCATCGAGGGCGAGGAAAGGGAGCGTGCCGTGCCATTGCCAACCTTCCGTTACCTACTTCATGTCCGCAGCATCAGTCTCTTGGTTGATCAAGTAGGTGATAAGCTACTCTCTGACTTAATTTCGCTTTCTTTTACCACATCATCCTTCTTCTTTTATTAAGAACCTAGTACAGTCGTCCTTCTTTAACTACGCACTTAATGTAAGATGAGGTTGTAAATGGCCCACGGGTCAGTTTCTGCAGGCACATTCAGGGACAGTAACTGACACACGAATTCCCCCTCCTAATTGTTAAGTAGCTGCTATGAGCCAACGAGGAGATGAAAAGCTTTATATCTTCGACGTCATCAGATGGTCTTTCAGGCCTGAGGGCCGTAAGGATAATACAGCTTGGCCCCCTTTTTCACATTGCGGTGGAAAGAAACCCGTGGCGCGCTACTCGACTTAGCTTAGCAACGAAAGCCAAGCGCCGTTGCCTGGCAATGGGGAAATGTCTGTTTCGACGAACATCATCTGGTGGCTTTTGTCTTATGTAATCTGCAAGAACGGTCTGGTTCCAGTTGCACAGATCCTAGAGGACGTAATCGCGAACATGCAGAGAGGTGGCGTTGAGACTGTGGTGTCCAGGAGTTATCACGATCACCGCGCCTTTCCCAATGCTAGTCTGAAGCCGTTAGGAGCTAGCACTTATGCGTCACACGTTTTGGAAACTTTGCGTCGTAATCCTCTGTCTAGAATCCGACTGTCAAGCGAATGTGGTGATTGTGCCCCTATTATCCCAATTAAACTTTACTGATGCTCACAGCGAGTGGTGACTTGGCATACGCCGAGCTACAGCTCCGTGCCCCTTGCCCCTGTGGCGAGATTCACAACCTATGGAATCGCCATGGAAATACTCGTGTATAATAATCCTGCCAGATCCCATCATCTAACGACTCTTCCGATCCTCATCATCACACACAAGCATCTTCACACTGCAACAGTCTCAACAACAGCTCATCAGCATTTACCAGCAACACACTCGCTTCATTACCAAAAAGAACTAAAGCCATTCACCAATACTTTCAATAATCAATCCAACAAGATGCACTTCAACGCTGCCTTCGTTGCTCTCCTGGCCGCCGCCGCCGGTGTTCACGCCAGTGAGTTGGAGGACCGCACCTACCAGAAGAACCAGGCGCCCCTGTGCGCCGAGCTCTGCTTCAAGAAGGCCATCAAGTCGTCCCAGTGCGGCAACCAGAAGCACTACATCCGCAACCTCATGAAGAATTACGACTGGCAATGCCTCTGCAAGGATCAGGGATTCCACGATTCCGCTGTCCCTTGTATCCAAAAGGGCTGCAACAAGCAGCAGGAACAGTAAGTCTTTTCACCACCCATGCGCGCAGTGTTTCCTAGAATATGCCTACTAAAGGTTGCTGCTGCTGCTAACTGGGCTGATCCTCCTTCGATAGACTCCAAATTGGCGGGTTCATGGAGAACACTTGCGGCTACTCCGTCCCCGAGTACCAGCAGCGGTCTCCCACTCCCCAGGGCGGCTCCTACCAGCAAGAACAGCCCAAGCAACAGTATGTGCGACGCAACTACGGATATGAGCAGCAACAGCAGCAACAGCAGCAGCAACAGCAATACCAGCCTCAGCACCAGCAACACCAGCAGTACCAACCACACCAGCAACACCAGCAGTACCAGCCTCACCACCAGCAGCAAGAGCAGCACCAATACCAACCTCACCACCAGCAGCAACAGCAGCAATATCAGCCCCACCAGCAGGAGCAGCAGCAATATCAGCCTAAGCCCCACCAGCAACAACAATACCAGCCCCAGCACCAGCAACAGCAGCAGTACCAACCACACCAGCAACAGCAGCAACAACAATACCAGCCTCAGCAGCCTCAGCAGCAGCAGCAATATAAGGCTCGTCAGAATGACTACCAGCCCAAACAGCAAGAGCAACAATACAAGCCTGCCCAGGGCGAGTACAAGCCTAAGCAACAGGAGCACCCTGTCCAGGGCGAGTATATGCCTAAGCAGCACGAGCATCCCATCCAGGGTGAATACAAGCCCACGGAGCACGAGCACCCTGTTCAGGGCGAGTATAAGCCCAAGGAGCAGGAACACCCCGTCCAAGGCGAGTACAAGCCCCATCAGCAGCAGCAGCAGCAGCAGCAGCAATACCAGGCTCCTAAGCACGGCTACCAGCCCGAGAAGAAGCCTGAGTCTTACCAGCAGCCCAAGCAGCAGAACGGCTACTAAGCTCGTTCTGGGAGTAGTAGAGGCTCTGGAACGCAAGACGGACCACTATCCAGCTTTCTTGGGCAGTTTCGGACGGTCAGGCAGATTCCAGAGTGAGGAGGAGGTTTAGTAATGGTGGAGTCTTTCCGTCCGTGGCGGATTGGTGAGAGGACCAAAGAATGGAGGTTGTTTCTTGGGACCGCCACGGCAGGGCGGTCCCCCGTATCTAGGGTGTCACTCGCTTTGCATGGCTCTTTCCCCTATTTACTGTTAGCAGTGTGTAATGTAGTAATCGACCATCATGACTCATGATATCTAACTGATTCTTATCCATTATTCACGGCCTCGCCTTGCCTTGTTGCTGTTTTGTTGTTCGTGTTGGTGCAAATGGGTGGTGTTGGTTCACGAACTAGGCAGCCTACTTGTGCAGTTACGCCTTGGCTGCAGAGAGGCGTCCCAGGCAACTGGAACCAATAGCTCGGAGATCCGTAACAGAATACAGAATGAAACGTGTTGCCTTGTTGGTGGTGATGTTCATCCCTTGGCAGGCAGACAGACGCTAAAACACCCAGTCGTCATACGACGGTCCCCATCACCTGCATTAGCGCCCGTTGCGACCGGGGGCACCCCGCTGCCAACCTGCCAAGCGATATAAAGCCAAACGCAGGGTGCCCTCAATGCTTTCCTTCCTTGGCTGTCAAAACGAGCAAACAAACCAAGCGAAAAAGAACATTTTGAATAGATATCGTGGTCTTCCACTCTGCCCTCTTTGCTCGTCTTTTATGTTGCTTTCTCCCGCCCACAAAGTCAAGCATACAGAGGTCTCCGTCACGGGGCGGGACTGTCTAGTTGCGTTATTACAAAACCCCAAACAGTCATTCATCCATTGAAGGGCCATCATTTGAGCGAGGGGCCGATCCATGATCACCATGGCAATCTGCAGGCAGTCCCGATCCATCTCCCCGCCCTCTCCGGTACATCTCTTCCGAGGCGTGCGCACTGTTGGACCCGGAGGCCGTAAAATACCCTATGCTGCTGTTCGCATCCTCTGCGTCCTAAAGTGGTCATGCAAAAATGCCGGGATACAGTCCGTGGCCCGGGAAAACGTGGTGGTCCATACCAAAAATTCGCCGTCGAGGTCGAATGGCAGTCAAGTCCTGAAACAAGAGGTGTGTGAACTGATTGCCAAGGTGAGTGAGTTCACTGTGTACCCAAGATGCAAGAGAAACCCAGCTATCTAGACTTTAGACGCAACTCGAGCACATGGCACCCAAGATACTGAATACTGTCTGTTTATCTCCGCCTGGCTGGTCAGATTGGCTAACAAACGATCTGCGCGATCGTGGTCCGGCCCCAACAGGCGCTAGAAGTTCCCAAGTCAGATGTGAACATCCTGACCAATGCGAAGAAACAGGTAGCTTTGATCAGGGATCTGACGGTAGAATACAAACCCAGCGCCAACGGGACCTGCTTCTTGGGAGACCTACCAGAGGGCGTCTGGGCCTCCCACACCATCAAGAAGCTGGCAGAGTGCGCCGCTAAAGAGTGAGACGCAACAATCTAGTTCGCTGGAGCTGTGAATAGATGCACGTCTGGGGAGTTGTATGGAGCGCGCCAGGTTGGGATGGTATATGTATGATGTACGACACTATTCACCATGGCCAACGCCACTATGGGAAAGCTACGGGTCGATGGACTGTACCCGTGGGTCAGCTGGGTCATAGGAATATGTAACATTTGACGAACAACTGAAGGGGTGCTGGGCGGACGCTGATGAGACATGTCTAGGTCAGTTCATTGTCCCCGGATTGCCGTTAGTCGTGGCCAATGCGCGTGTGTGCGGGGATGCCTCGTGGGGGTGGGGGTCGCTAAGACCACTGGCTTCTTAGCGGAGCGCTAGAGGTTTTCGCTCTCAGGGCCCTACACCTTTCAATCTTTGGAATACGATATACATAAAATTGATACACCATTCTCCTCCAGCTACGCATTACCATAGAGATAAATGGTTACAGCAGCCTTACCAGAAACCTTTGATTCACCTGCTTGAATATGGCGTGCCCATTCGCTCCCGAAAAGACATAAGTAACTTAGGGAAATGCATGCTGGTCCCGTTGTGGATGACCGCGTCGGCGAGGTTATACCAGAGTTATCCCAGTTTCGCCTGATTATACTGTTGATCTGGCGCTGTACTAAGCTGTATAACACTGGGTGGATGGTTGTAGCGTGTGTTTACGACAGCGAAATCAAACGGAGTAAGCTGATTTAGGAGGTGAATTGGCCCTGTGCACCTCTCGCTTAGACGGTCGACGCAGTAAACCCATATTCATTGCGTCTAGTATAAGACCATGGCCCTTATATCCGACCTACATGTTATTCGCCGAGATCCGAAAAATCATTGGCTGCTGGACTCGGCTTCACATTATCAGGCACACCCGCCTCGCCAGTGGGAACGAGCTTCCGTCTCCCCTTGCCTTTCGGCTGGGCTTCATGGACAGCCGGTACAGGTAGATCCGCCGCGTCCCGCCTAGCAGTAGTCCACTGTCCGGTGAGAGGATTATATTCGAGCAGGTATAACGCAAGCGCCCCTTCCGCCTCGTCGTACACGTGTCTCAACTCCAGATTTGGCTCTCCGTAGTGTCCCATGAACTCCAGGACTAGGTTGAGCTGCATTCCCGTCCCGAGCTCGTCCCGCAGGCTGATGGTGAACGGCTCCGTGCGCACCACGCGCCGGTTGTTTTCGAGCTTGACGGACTGCAGGAAGGTGGCTGGAGTGCCATCCACGTCGACCCCCTCAATCGTTACTGAGGGACGTTGCGTTTCGGAGCCGATCCTGATGACGAGGAGGCGACGGACCATGAAGGTGGGGATGGGGATGGAGAGCTTCTCCATGACGCGTTCCATCAAGTCGTCTGTTTTCCCGAAGACCCTGAGGCTTGTCGATTTGTCAAAGGGCGTCGTTTGGAGGTTGCATATCACGAGCTTCGCGCCTTTGCGCTTCCCGACCGTCTCGGGGATCTCGTTGGCTGGTGTGACTGTCAGAGATGACCCGAGAGTAATGCACAGATCGGCCTTCTCAGCATGATCTCGGGCGAGCCGTAACGCTTCCTCAGGTAAAGACTCGCCAAAGTTGATGATGGTATCAATCAGGACACCGCCACATAGCGCACACTTTCGACCTGTGCGATGGTCATGGATGCTCTTCTCGTATGTCGATACCGCTCGAAAGTCTGTTCAGTACATCTTAGCAGCCTGCATGGCCGGAGAATCAAACGGAAGAAAAGGGAATCGCCAATGACTCACCTCTTATGTAGTCCTTGCCGCAGTCTTTACAGTACTCTCGGTTGCTGTTCCCATGAAGTTCTGAGATTCGATCCTGTCGCAATAGGTCAACAACGAGCTGGGCTTCAGAAGTGGCTCAATCAGGGACCTTACAGGCAAGATACCGCTCTTGCGGTGTAGGCCATCGCAGTTCTGGCTGACGACGTACTTTAAAATCCCTCGATTCTGCAGTTCTACGAGGGCCATATGAGTTGGCGACGGAACGGCCTGCAGCGTAGTGGCGGTCTTGGATGTCCGCAGTCTTCCTTGCTTCCTCAACGTCCACACGCCTTCCGGTCCACGGAAGTCGGGAATGCCTGGCTCACCGATCAGCAAAAGCCTTCTCGCCATTCTACATAATCCAAGACGTACCCGTAGATGTCGATATGCCGGCGCCCGTAAATACGATGATATGCTTGCTCTTGTTGATGTAATTCGCCAGGGTTTGGGCTTTCTGTTCCACGACGCCGGGAGCTTCCTGGCGCTCCTCTGGGGCGATCATGGGGGCGGAATCTGCCATGGTGGGAAATGACACACTGCGAATAACGACCGGGCAACTGATGCCACAATATTCCTTCAATCGAGTAAATTGAGATTTGAATTATCAGGTTGAACTTATTACTTAGGGCCAGGGATGGTTCACATATATATATTTGTTTTGTATGTATATTTGCTAATACGCGGTGTTGGTCACCGTGAACCGATTCGCTGGGAGCTGCCCAAAGATGCCCCATCATGGTTGCCTAGAGTGCTCTTGGTGCACCACATTAACCCCTGCACCTACAGCTTTGATGCGACAGGGCTAAAAGCTTGGCTTCCAATAAGCTTCAGTGTATATACAAATTGCCTCCTAAACGTCTAATCGTCAATCATTCTTCCCATGTACATGCATCCTTATTTATTCCTTATTTTCACCACCCCTTGTTTGTTTCAGTTGAGGCCTCTATACAAGGATGACGGCGATGCCGGCGGCCAACCCCATCACAGCCCCCGAAAGACCCGTCGCCGCCGGAGCCGCGTTAGGGGTTGTCGAACTCGCCGCCGCGGGCTGGGTCGACGTGACCTTGTTCCCGCTGGCGTCCGTCGTGGTGACGGCCGACGGGGCGGCGGTAGTGGTGGGTTTGCCGGCGGACGAGGGGCCCTTGCCGGTGGCGGACGACATGGCCGACATGACGCTGCTCGTGTAGGCGGCGCCGCCGTCGCCGACGGGGATGAGCGTGCCGCCCTCGCAGGTGTGCGAGAAGACGTCGCCACCGATGCAGCAGGACGCGCCCGTCCGGTTGATCTGGGAGGCGCCCGGGCAGCAAAAGTCGGGGCTGCCCGTGTTGCAGGCGCTCGCGCTCCAGCCGTCGGGGCACTGGGGGATGGTGCAGTCCGCGGCCGAGGTCCAGGCGGGAGCCGTGGCGAGGATGGCGAGGAGGCTGGCGAGCGTGGTCTGCATTATGGTGGACTCAGGAGGTAGGTGGAGGTTGATGGTATATGCAAAAGTCCTGACTGGTGCTGGGCTTGTAGGAGCGTGGAAATTGAGAGATGTGAGATGAAGAAGCTTGTGTATTCAACACATGATGCCCATCCCAAGTCAGAGCAGCCAGGCGCCTCCTTATATCCAGCATTGAGTGCCCTGGAGCGCAAGTCCCATTACTCCAATTGACTCTAGATCAGGTGAAGCAGCGTGGAGATGGCATACAGATGGCATACACGTATGTAGGCACCGCCTGTTCGGGATGCCAAATTCCGGAGACTAGCATAACTATAGTACCTAATAATAGTTATCCCCAATGACAAGTGCTGAAGATCATGGGGCAAGGCTGGATTCGCCTTCCCGCGGCCAGGGTCAGAGCTTCCTGATGCGGAAAAGTGGCCTGCGGATCTGCAGTGCTAGCAGTTCAGCTAGGGCCGCCACCGACACATATTCAGATCTTAGCCAGTGACGTACAAGACTAGTAAGCACCTTCTCGCATGCTGTACTAGATTAATGCAAGAGGTCGCTTGGGTGGTGAGTGTATAACTCGACCCAGCAAAAACATGATCGGCCCTGGAGAGGACTTTCCAGCTTATGCAATGGGTTCATTCCCCGGATATGTTCTCTATAGTGCATTTGTATAGTGGACGCAGAGCCGGATAAGCGGACTAGCGTATTCTTCTATCGTCTTTTGCAGTAAATAGGACGACATGCTGTCACCACTGATTCACAGATCAAGGCACAGGGGTTGGAGAAAGGTGGTTCTTCAGATCTAACCAAGTAACTCAGCTATTTTTGTGATCCCCGGCCCCCTTTTTCACTTTTGAATCGCGCCTAGCTTCAGCAGGATGGACAGGGCCGACGTCACCAGCCCCTCAAGAACCCCAGACAACATACTCAAGCGCTACGGTTTTGCTGGTCAAGCACTTAGCGAAGCCTCGAACCGTCAAGTCCTGAGGATCCATCTGCACGTCGTAAAAATTCTCACCGCGATCAGGAAACCACTGTTGCTCTACACTAGCACCCTTGACGATGATCAATACCTGGACCCATGGTGCTTCCAATTTCATCCACATTCCGAATAAACCGGGCGGGAATACCCTTGATTAAGTCCTGGTCCAAAGTAGGGAAGAGAAGCCGGATATTCTCTTCATATATGCTGAGTAGAATAGAGAGCTTCTGGTACATTTGCTGCTTATGTACAAGGAGCTTTGCTATTTGTATACTACAGATTATCCGTAACATATGTCTTGTGCAAACTAATCACTACTTGTCTCACTGCGATCTCGAAGCTTATATATCACTATATGCCGAGAACTGCTACGTCACAGCGCCCCTTACCCATTTTTCTAGGGCCAGCATTAACTAGCTCCTTATAGTGTAGGATTACACTAGGAGGGTTGCAGACTATACCTAGATAAAGGGCGGCTAGTGGTCATGATAAGGGAATTCGGAGAAAAAAACTGTCCTGTCAGGAGGTGTCTCTTCACTTTCCTTAATTCTACAAGATGTAATATGTATCTAGAATATTGTACTACCTTCTCCTGAGTCTGCTAATAAAGATTGACTTTAACTATTATAAGAAAGAAAGAAATAGAAAGAATAAAAAAGAGTTGAGCAGTTGATAGACTAGAGAATAACTGATTCTGAAGTATACAATGACTTGCATATCCAGGAAGAATATGGGAAAGTTACCAAGTCTATCTATAACGATTTCATATGTTCTGTCCTAAGTCATCTTTTTACCTGCCAAACAGTTACGTTTTGGAGCAGGATGAAGCCAAGCCATTCGGTGAAGCAAAACAGCCTGACAAGAATCTTGTTGATGACCTCGGTTCGGATGCTATATTGAAGACGCATCTCGAACTCCTCACCCGCGCCCCTGAAAAATACTAACTCCACCAAATTGTCTCAGCACCTCTTCCCACCAAGCGGTGCTTGATCATGCCGAGACCCTATCCCATGATCCTTCGAAGGCACCCTTCTCCCAATATGCGTTAATGGCTGGATGTTGTAATGACCTCCAGAAGACGCCTTCAAAAGATCCGCGCGTCTGTAGCAGCCAAGGATCAGGGTAAGAGTCACACGTCCCCCTGTCTCCTCGAAAACTGTCTAATTCCCCCCTCACGTCTCAGACGCCTCCCTAAACACCCCATCGGCATCGTTTTCATTACGATACCTTCGTGTCTGACACTGGAGGCACGTCCTGCTAGAAGGCCTACCTAGCTAGTGATCCACGAATCAAGGTCCGTGTCTTATGTGCGCCAAGTTATCAAGGTAGGTAGGCCAGGGTCCGGATAGACAGCTATGGCTGATGGGGGCTGGCAAAACCTAGGATATCTACAGCAAGGTCGGTTATGTGACGGTCGAAACATTGGGGCTGGATGAATCCGACCTGGATACAAAACGCGTGCTCGATCTCATGGCCTTTGGGAACAAGGGTCAGCAGCCTCTATATCAGTGATCTAGCGGGGTCTGCGAGATACTCGGATCGAACAGTAGACCACACAATCCCGGTTCAAATATACCCTTTTTGCCATTTAGCTTAGTAGTGAGCCCCCGACGCTTGCATAACGGCGTCCCCTAGATGAGGTCACGAATACGTGTGAGAGCCTCACCGACAATCTTCTCTTGACCATCTGGTTGCAACGGCACCTAAATACACTCAACAGAAGAGCTTACCCTCTCTCTCTCGAGCTCTTGACCTGTGCAGCTTCATAGTCGTGCATCGCTTCACCTCGCCTGACTAGCTGCGCGTATCAAGCGACCATCTAGAGGGTTTTCGAGCGCAGCTAAGATCGCTAGAATGCTAGAGGGGATGGAGCAGCAGCAATGGCAATGGCAAAAAGACAGCGACGCTGGCTTTGGGCGTCGCCTACGGCCTTTTGGTCAGTTCAGGCATGCCTGGTCTGTCCCTTACGCTCTCTCCTCAATCGCTACTTTTCCTTCCGTTGTTTATCGACCGTCTGCCTATATTTTTGATACGCCTTGGGTAGGTGCCGGAGGTCATGCATCAATCGTCAAATCGGCGGGTTGGTATTGGTGGATGGCGACTGTGCCTGGGTCAGATCCACGAGACGTCGCTTCCTAGTGGACTGATATTTGTGCTATGAGCATCTAGGGGCCTGAGTTGAGGAGTTGACTTCGACCACACCCAAGCTCCCAAAACACTAAATAACTGTTAAACAAGGGTAAATATCGCTTCTACCTTCTCGGTGCCTCATATAAGGAATTAATGCACTTTTCCCTTGACCGGGCCGGGGTAGCCTAGCGGTGTATCATTACAATTATCCTTAAAGGCAAGAGGGTTCAACTCCCTCTGCGGTCACTTTTTCGATTCTACCCTGGGTCACTCTTTCTTTTTGTGGATCGCTCCGTGTTTTCAGTCCTTTATTCTTGGTCTCTATCTAATACATGTACATCAAGCAACCTTTGGTCATGTATTTGCGCGCTTTAGCAGCAATCACGGTGGAGTGCTCCTACACTGCGTCAAGCTCAAGAAGACAACCGTGCCTGCAGTTGCTGCAGATGCCGTAAGAACAAGCATCATAAGCCCCGTAAGCGTGTCCTTAGCATCATCAAATACGACAACGCACCCAGGCAGTAACCAATTGAGAGCACACTCTCCTTAGCGTTCACGTCAGACGGTGGCTACTAGTCGTACTTCGCCAAGATAAGTTTAACTCTTGCATAAAGTCGACAATCCTGGGCAGATTTGGTATACCTATGGTGATACCGTGGGGTGCAATTGGTCAACCTACGACTACCGACGATCAGATATTCTAGTGAAGAGACAGATGGGATGTCGTTTGCGAAAGACATCGGCCACACACTGTCTTTTAGTGTGATAATACTTAGTAAGGGGAGTTGAACTTATGCAAGTAGAGTCGTATGTACCTTTACGAGTTACCGGCAGTGACTTGGCTCCAATCGCTCACCATCAGATATCATGATCGAAAATCAAAGTACCGGGGAATCATGCGTCTATTACATCAAACAGCGCCATGTCGATCTGCGTGTTGCGTGTTGCGTGTTGCGTGTAAGATTAGCATCCATATGTCAGTATGTTTTGACAATCGCGGTTGCACCTGCCAGTCACCGTTGCCCTCACATCTTTCCCAAAGCTATCCTTCACCTTTCTATCGTGAAGACTCTTCTCAACTGCTTCTGATTTCGATACTCAACTTCCACGATGACATCCGATAGTACATTCCCGCCTTCCAGCCTAGTCGACCTGGTCGAAACCAAAGCGAAGGATGCCCCAGACAGTCTCTACTGCCAGCTGCTCGAGCCGGACTGGCGCGAGAAGGGGCCTCGCAACGTCACCTACGCCCAAGTCGCGCGGGCCGTCGACGCGCTGAGCTGGTGGCTGGACGAGCGTCTCGGTCCCTCCAAGGATTTCGCTGCATTCGCCTACAACGGCGACAATGACTTTCGATACGCCCTTCTTATCTTGGCTGCTCAGAAGACTCAGAGAAGGGTATGAGATGCTGTTCTTCGAGGAAGTTTCCCACTTTGAAACGGAGCTGACTTGGAACGTATAATTCAGATGGTCATTCCCCAGGTCGGCCGTTTGAAGCATGAAGCGCTCCTGAGTATTCTCGACAACACTTCTTGCAACACTTGGATCAGCGGCTCGGCACTTGGTGCGCAAACCGCCGCCACGCTCTCATCGGAGCGCTCAGGTTTGCGGTGCGAGGAGCTGCACCCTTTGGACCATTGGCTGACGGTAGACGCTGCTACGACGACTCGGTACCCTTACAGCAAGACTTGGGAGGAGGCCATGCGTGATCCCTTATTCGTCATCCACTCGTCCGGCACCACAGGTATGTAGTAGTCCTCGTCTTAGAGATCTAGAAGCGTGCCAAGCGAAGGCAAATCAAACAATGACATCTAACGTTGTACGCAATGCTCGGGCCTACTGTTCAGGCCGCCCTAAACACTTCACCTGGACGCTCGCCATGTTCAGCCACTTCAACGCCTGCCGCGACCTCCCGGACGGCACCGCCGAGAACCAGCACCTGGGCTACGCCCTACCGCACCACAAGCGCGCGCTCTGGATTCCGCCCCCGACCTGGCTGGGCGGCATCTTCGGCGTCTTTGGCATGCCCCTGTTCTACCACGGCGTCATCGTCTTGCCGCACGCGGACGCACCCTCGCCGCTTCCGACCGCCCTCGTTTCGGAGTTGCTGGAGCGGCTCTCCTCGCTGCCCCTCGAGGCCGCCTTGTTGACCCCCACACATGTCCGGGAGCTCTGCCGCGCCCCAGGCGGACTAGCTCTCCTGAAGCGCCTCGGCCTCGTCATGACGGCGGGCGCCGTCCTGGATCCCTGGGCCGGGGACCAGCTGTGCTGCGGCGACGCGAGCGTCCCGCTGCAGATCACGTACGGCTCCACCGAGATGGGGGCCATGATGATGCGCCAGTACACCGACCCGGCCGACTGGAAGTACTACCAGTTCGACGAGCGCACGGGGATCCGCATGGTTCCTTACGATGGCGAAGACGGCGGAATTTACGAGCTTGTCATCGACAAGAAACCGGAGTACGCCCGGTGGCAGCCCGTGTTCGAGCTGTTCCCGGACAAGACGGTGCACCACTCGGAGGACCTGTTCGAGGCCCACCCGACCAAGAAGGGGCTGTGGTTGCACCGGGGCCGCGCGAACGACTTGATCAAGCTGCAGTGGTTGCAAAAGGTGAAGGCGACGGATATGGAGAGCGGGCTCGAACGACACCCGCTCGTGGCTACGGCGCTGGTGGGCGGCGAGGGCCGGGCTGTTCCTTTCGTCATCTTGGAACTAGTCAATACGACCAGCGAAGAGCAGAAGGGGAAGGGGAATAGCCTGGAAGAGGAAATCGGGAACGTGATTCATCAGGTCAATGAACAGGTAGTGGGCCAGGTTCGCATCCCGCGAGACAAGGTCATTGTGGCGGACCCGGCGCGGCCGTTCAAGAGGCTGGGCAAGGGGACTCTGGACCGGATAGGGGTCTTGGCTGACTACAAGGACGACATCGAGAAGCTTTACAGCACATGAAGAGCCTAAGATAGGCTCCGGCCTTCTCTGGTTTCCGATTGCATATGCAGAAGGCGTTGTTTGCTAGTTCATTGGGATGCAAATGATTACCCCTGAACAAATATCAATACCACGTTCCCTATCGTATCCCATGGTAGCAGCTGAGCATACCCGAATGTCGAGTTAATAACTTCAAATGGCACTTTGATAAGTATGTATCTTGTCCAGCCCCGACACCGGAAACGTGGCAAATGGGCCAGGCGGATTTTCCTCCTTCTTCGTTGACACTCCGCCCTCTTCCCCAACAGTAGCCGAGGGAGTGGTAGGGGTGACGCCCAAAACATCATGTTTTCCCCACCCCTCTCTAGTCAACCAATCGCAAAGGGAATAGGGGGTCAGCAGCGTCCTGATTTGCCCTTCATCATCTCCCCTGCCAGTAGCACAACCATGGTGCCCATCACCGCCCAGGCTATCATGGCGAGACAGAGGTCTGGAAACGAAACACAGCCGAGCTTGTTGTTGGTGTAGACGCCGTAGCAGAAGGTCAAGATGCAAGCCAGACTGATGGCCCAGAGCAAGAGCGACTCGACGTCGATGCCGTAGACCGTGCCGAGCAGGCCTACGCACAAGGAGGTAGCCATGCTTGCCTATGCGTCGAGTGGCTTCTTTCGTTCTTTCTTTGTTATTTCTTTCTTTTATGCCGGGGATGCGGTTCCTCAAGAGGAAGAGATGTAGGTATGCTGTCGACTGAGGACTGTCTGGCAGCAAGTTCTTGAATGTTGCGATAGACGATACCAGTTGTGCTCTGCGAGAGAATATTAGTCGGCAAATGTCAGCATTCATGTACAGTCAGACGACCCCATCTCCGGAAGAGTTCTTGGGCTCTTCTCTGCCATTCGCAGATAAGCTTTTGGATATCATATCAGAGTTGTATTTGATCTGGCGCGCCCACAGGAGTTATAAAACCAAGTAGCCTTATTTATCCAGAAGGAATTAATCGAGCGGCCATGCAGATATTCCCATTCTCGTATCCACGATGCATTTGCTGGGCTGCGACGCATTGAGATCGGCATGACCCAGGATGAATTGGTTGCTCCAATCATGGTCAAATGGTTATTGGCAAGATCGATGTATGAGTTGAAGACAGATAAATTGCAATGGGAATAAAACTATCTACCCGATTTGCACGTTTCAATGACTTCTAATGCTAATCCGGACAACACAACACATGCATCGTGGTGCTGGCTGTCAATAGTTAAGCGGCTGTCGGTGTTAACCTTAGGTATTGGGGGTATGTGTGATGCATGAAACAAAAGGGGCCATGCTTGACGTCAGACCACTTTGTTCCGCAATGCAGCCAGTGCGTGGCTGAGCACCCAAGCACCCCTTGACGCGTACCATCGAACGTACGTTCCTTGCTGGAGTGAATTCCAGCAAACCACCACCGAACGAGGCGGACATTTGACTTGTTGTAGTTTCTTTAATAATCAATCGTTCACAAACAACAATCATCAAGTCATTTTGCTGGGTTTCAAAAGACTTTCCGTTTTGTGCTTTCGTTTGACTATTGACTCCCAAGTAACCGTGCTCCCCCAATATCACGTCATTCACGTACATACAAACCAACACAATATGGGTCGCTGGTCGCAGTACGACACGGACGAGGAGCGATTGCCCGAGGGCATGGTGCGGATCGGGTACGACGCCGATGACCAGACCTACACTTTCAGAGACACCAACGACGGTAGCATCTGGGAGAGCGCCCCCGGCAACCAGTACGGCCGCCTCACACGCATCTCGGGGCCTACGTCTTCGTCGTCCGCGGGCGGCGGCAGCCACCCGAACGAGACCTACAGCGACGGAGACGCCCCACCCCCGCCCTACGATAGCAGCGAGCCCGCCGACAGCTGGAGCGGCAACCAGCGCGTCTCGTGGCGCGCCGATATGATGCCCCTGCTCAATTTCTTCATGATCATCGGCCTTTTCCTCATCGGCGTCTTCTGGTTCCTGCACAAGACCGTCGGCACCGGGAGCGGCAACGAGGGCGGTGGCAGTGGTGGGGGCGATGTAGTACTGAAGTGTGCCGAGGGTGCTCACACTTACCGCATCGAACGGGGCGATACGTGCTGGGACATTGCCCAGCGCCGTGGGCTGGAGGTTGATGATATTCTAGCGGAGAACAAGGGCCTCGAGTGCGACAATCTGGAGATTGGTGACCTGATCTGTGTGCCGACGACTTCCTAAGTTCTGGCTGGCTAGCTAGCTCAGCTGCTGGAAGTCTGATGAAGAGAGGCGAGGTGAGGTGAGGTGAGGTTTGAGTTTCTAAGGTTCCGTTTCGTCATGACACCCCTGAGTGTGATCGTTGGGGATGGGAAATGGAGGCTTTCTGAATGGGGGGATTGAGTAAACCTATAAGAACGAATGGTCTGGTTGGTGACTGCGATAGTACAGAGAAAGGCGAAGGATATCTGGACTCGCCTTTGGCACCATGTCCTCCAGTCGAAAATTCCATCCAGTTGATGGAACAAAAGAAGCATCGAACTTCGGTCAGATAGGAGACCTCCTGGCACGTGTGCCCACAGCAGAAATGACTGGTGAATATAGAGGTGCTTTCATGAAGCAAAGTTTTGGGGACGAGCTATCCGCGACTTATAGCCACAAGGCCGAAACGCTACCCTGCCCATGGCTATCGAAGAGGCAGGTTCAGCAATGGACCTTCTGTCCCTTCAGTATGTCACGACATTAGTCTTTATGCCATCAGTATATGCTTACGATGGGGCATGGGCGCCTGTCAATCTGTCTGTTGCTTCTATCACGTACAACACGCCATACTGTATTCCAATCAGGTGCTCAGGCAATTTACCTCCAGATCTTGATTCTACTCACCACACCCCACGTTGTACTCCTGGTGGTACCTCTATTGAGCGAACCCTCATTTCATGATGTCCGTTCTGCGAAGTATCTCTGGCCTCATCCTGCCATTGTATCTCATTAGGTAATCAGAATGGTCTGGTCTGAATCTGCTGGATATATGTCGTCGAGGTATTGCAGTGGTTTTCCTAGAGGAGGGTGTGTATAATTTTATTCAGCCTGCCAAATTCATAACTACCCCTCCATAGCGCATCAGGCGAGGTAAGGCAGAAGAACCCCGCCGATCTCCGGCAGCCCAAAGTTGAAAATTGGCTGCTAAGGTTAGAGGCAAGCAAGCGCACTCTACTTCAGTACCAGCAGTACCAGCAGTACCAGCAGCACCAGCAGCACTTCGAGCTATCAATCAGCCTTGCATTGGTTCGGACGTTTCTCCCTGCAATTCGACCCGCTTGACTCACACCTAGCTTTCAATTTTTGCAGAGGGGCAGACGCATAGGTCAGAATTGGAAAAAAGAGGGAGCAAAGGACGACTGCGGGGCTTATCAAGATATCCTACCCGAACACTCATATTCTCACTTCAAGTGAATGCCTCCCCTACTCCGACGCGTCCTTAGGCCACCCACGAGACCCCCGCGGCAATCAATCGCTACTTTGTCGCATCGCACAGTCTCTCTGCCTCTGCAACGGCTACCGCTGCTGCTAGCGACTCAGACCACCGCTTCCAGCAATCGCGCTGCGAAGGCTGCCACTACCCCGCGAGCCTACAGTGTCATAGCCCACGACGACCAAGAAACCAGCAACATGGCGCCCAAACAGAAGTTCGATCTCAAGACCCCCAAGGGCACCAAGGACTGTAAGAACCGAAGACCTGTATACCATCGGCGAGATCGTCGAGGTTTGCGACGCACAACAGCAAGCTAATATAGCATCCATCTTCCAGGGCAGGGTACTGATATGGTCATCCGCGACCACATCTTCAACACCATCACCAAGGTCTTCAAGCGCCACGGCGGCGTGACCATCGACACCCCCGTCTTCGAGCTGCGCGAGATCCTGTCGGGCAAGTATGGTGAGGACAGCAAGCTCATCTACGACCTGGCCGACCAGGGCGGCGAGATCACGTCGCTGCGCTACGACCTGACGGTGCCCTTCGCGCGCTGGCTTGCCATGAACAAGGACGTCCAGTCCATCAAGCGCTACCACATCGCCAAGGTCTACCGCCGCGACCAGCCCGCCATGACCAAGGGCCGCATGCGCGAGTTCTACCAGTGCGACTTCGACATCGCTGGCGAGTATGACGCTATGCTGCCCGACGCCGAGGTCCTGCGCATCGTCTCCGAGGTTTTCGACGCCCTCGGCTGGCGCGATACGTACACCATCAAGCTCAACCACCGCAAGATCCTCGACGGCATCTTCCAGGTCTGCGGCGTGCCCCAGGACAAGATTCGCACCATCTCGTCCGCCGTCGACAAGCTCGACAAGCTGCCCTGGGTTGATGTGCGCAAGGAGATGGTCGAGGAGAAGGGCCTGGCCGAAGAGGCTGCCGACAAGATCGGCAAGTGGGTCGTCAAGAAGGGCGGCAAGGACCTGATCGCCGAGCTGCGTGCTGACACGGACCTGGCCGCCAACGAGCTCATGCAGAAGGGCATGGAAGAGCTCGACTTGCTATTCGAGTACCTCGACGCCTTTAACGCCGCTGGCGCCGTCTCCTTCGACCTGAGCTTGGCCCGCGGTCTGGACTACTACACCGGTCTCATCTACGAGGTCGTCACGGAAGGCTCGGCGCCATCCTCGACACCCGCCGCCGGCGAGGTCGTCGCCGCCCCCAAGAAGAAGGGCAAGAAGGGCACCACAGATGCCGACGAGGACCGCTCGTCAGATCCGTCGGTCGGTGTTGGCAGTGTCGCGGCCGGCGGTCGCTACGACAACCTCGTGGGCATGTTCTCGGGCAAGGGCCAGATCCCCTGTGTGGGCATTTCATTCGGCGTGGACCGAATATTCTCTATCACAAAAGCACGCATGGAGGCCGACAAGACCTCGGCCCAGGTTCGGAAAAACGAAGTCGATGTCTACGTGATGGCTTTCGGCGGCAAGGGATTCGAGGGTCTTCTCAAGGAGCGTATGTCTGTGTGCAACACCTTGTGGGAGGCAGGCATCAACGTAAGTACCTACGCGAGCGGGATATGTTTTACGAAGTCTTGGACAACACTAATCTCATGAGATAATAGGCCGAATTCCTTTACAAGAAGAAGCCCAAGCTGCAGAACCAGTTCAAGGCCGCCGAGGGCAACGGCGTCCCCTTCGCCATCGTCCTTGGCGAGGACGAGCTGGCGCAGGGTAAAGTCAAGATCAAGGAGATGGGTCTGCGGGACGGCCACCCCGAAAAGGAGGGCGTGCTAGTGGACTTGGCCAACGTCGCCGAGGAGGTGAAGCAGCGCCTCCTGCGGAAACAGAAGCTCGACGAGATGACGACCCAGGCTGAGGGACTTCGCGTCGTCTACGGTATTCGAGGAGAAGAGATCAAAACAGCGAGCGAAGTAGCGGCGGCCGCCGCCGCTGCAGCACCTGCAGCTGCTGAGGAATCTACACCCGCCGAGGCGCCTGTTGAGGGCAGCACTCCTTCCGCTTAGAGCGGCAGGCAATATTACTCCAGATGAAATACAAAAAAAGAGACAAATAAAAGAAAGAACCACTCTATTTCGAATGATACCCAAAGATCTCCCTGGTGGCGGTATGCATGTTGCGATTTTTCCCCTCCCCTCTTGCTTCCCCTCTTGTAAGTAAAGAGTGCGAGCTTCGTTATAAGAAACAGCGGTGTTCGAAACACGAGATCATGATAAAAACCTCACCGGCGATCATGAAACACCCCCTCTCTTGTTTCAATAGTCGGGCAGCAAGCTGGCAAGCGCCTTGCCGAGGAGAAAGGTTCGGGTCGGCTACTGCTGCAGCTGCTGCAGTAGATGGTCTTTTGTCTACATGGTATACTCCGCAGCAGCGCGGTCAACGTCTCTTTGATCGTCGGTCACGCTTGTGAGTCCAAGCGAAGGGGACCGAGAGTGGTGAGTGGGAGGGAGGAGCAAAGCGGCGGTAGAGGCGGCGGCAGTGTTGGGTTGGTGGTGGCTGGTAGGTAGGTAGGTAGGTATGCGACGCGATGCGAGCATGCGAAGGGGAGGTGGGGGGATCAGTCACTGACGTCGATCAATCCTGAATTTTCTCCGACCGATAGACGAGCGAACGCATCCCTTCGCTTCGCATTGCTGGAAACTCCAACCGCAACGATGTTTTTTTTTACGTACGAACGCCCAAATCCTGCCATGATCCTGCCCTCTGATCCTTCATGCGTGCTCGATCGTCGTCACTTGCTTCCTGGTTGATTATTTTTCCGGTGTGCAAGTTATGCACGCAACTCACATATTACCATGGATGCCTAGGTTACCGGGTAGGTCGCCGGCGATGATGTCTCGTTGCAGAATTGTAACCTTATGTATGCATGTCTATGTCTGTATGTACGTATGTATGCACGGCGCCTCTTTTTCAACACACGCTATCTCGGGCGGGTTGCTGCTGCTGCTACATGCTACACTACATGAGACGAGAGAGAAAAGTCCCGAATGCCAATGGGGGGTTTGATAGATGTCACTTTGCTGTTATCCCTGGTGTTGTAGCATTGTTATGCATGTACATAAGGTATAAAGTTAGCAGTCAGGCAGTGCGCCCGCACACCTATGCGACCTATCACATTGTGACAATGAGGCACAGGTATCGGTGTGCAAGCGATTATGTATGCCATGCCTATACTAGCGTATGTAGTAGGTTAACCTTAGAGGCGAGGCAAGGCTAGGACGAACTGGAGGGCATCGCAGTCAGCAGTTAACCACTGTAGTTAGCAGGTATTGGGCATCGCTTAAGGCTCAATCGAGAGAGAAAAAACCCCACGGACGTCGAAAGATGAACTATGCGACTGTGCTCAACTCAACTATGGTTCCGCAACCTGGTAAATGTTGCATTTTTGCAAGGCCCCAGGCAAGCAAGTTCGGTCACATGTCACATGCTGGTCACAAAATTTCTAGTCACAAGACTATATTCTGGTGCGGAGGTCTTATCGTCGTCCATCCACCTTGAGGAAAGCAAAGCAAGATGATTGATTGATCTGAGTGATTGAACCAAGACCTGGAGACCACAAGAGAAAGAAAGAAGAAGACGAGGAGAAAAAGGACCGTGATCGCTGTTGACCGCTTTGTCGGGTTGCTCGCTGACCGGTTCTCTCTCTCTACATCTCATATGGGTATTTAGATGGAGAGAGAGAGAGACCTGGCGATAGATCAATGCATAGAACTATTGACAGATAATAAAAGAACCACTTCTCACGAACCACGAGCCCACCACCTACCTCTCTTGTTCCATCTCGGCCGTAAATCTGGTACGCCCTAGGTCCTAGGTGTACCTAATCTAGGTGTTAATCAATCCCTACCACCTACCGCATCCGGACCACTCAAAATTGATCGAAAGGGGATAAGAAGAGGGAACGAACGAAGACTGGCCGAAAGGATGCCCCGCCAGTCGCCATAGTCGTCGTCGCAAGTGCGGGGGAAGAGAGAAGCATTGTGCATGTTGTGGTATGTGGCAGAGTGGGAGGGATCATGGATATTGGGTTCGGGTTCGGGACGAAAGAGATCGAACCAAACTGCGAACCGATTTCCCTCTTGGGAAGGGAGGCCGTGGGATAAGTGGGTTAGTTTCGCTACCTTTCGCAGAGGTAGGCGAGCCTGCGAGCCGTACGGTCGGCCAAGTTGGTCCTTCCCCCCATTTGTCCACTTTGCGTTGCTATTGCTGTATCTAGACAATGTAGATCGACGCTTTTTGTCAATCAGTGGGAATATCCTCTGGCGTCTGGGCTCTGGTGGACTCTCCGATGATCTGTATTCCGTGAGCCGGGCCCGCCTACCTACTTCATTTCCGAGTGCCGACCAGGTTTGTGAAATTCCCAATGTGAATGTTCAAAGCGGCACACGTAGTGAGGGGCTGTATACTCATTACGTATAGTTAGCATTTTCATGCAAGTGGCGGTATTTTAGCTTGTTGCTTTCTTGATCAATGCCTAGAAACCGTTAACTGTCCCGCTGTCAGAGCTCTGGGTTCTATAGATTGACCCTGTTCTGATATAGGTGTGACTTATCGAGCAGTTCGGGCACCTGACGTGAGTGACAGTGCAGCAGAGTAGGATTGCATCTTCGTCTTGTTTGGTGACGCTTAAAGTTGTCTGAATTCTACTATATGCCACGCTCAGTATTGCATCGCATTGCATCGCCCCACCATTGTCCTTGTATTCTGGTTTCCAGTGCGCCATGGTCTGACGGGCCAAACGTGTCGTGGTTTGCTCTGAAGAGCCACGATCCTTACTCGTAATCTTGTCAACAAACGAACAGGCTCGCCGCCTGGGATATGCCTCTGAGAATCCGCCCCGACGGGCCGTCAAGATGAGCTGGCATAAGAGTCATGAAGATGCGGCCCCTTCTGAAGAGTAGATAGAGTGGCGTCTCTGGTGGTTCTGGCTCCTCCCGAATCTTCTGGATCCTTTGTAAAACGTGCGTGGTTGTTGTCTTAAAGTTGTGCTTCCGGAGAGCGCGATGTACATACGTCGTTGCATCGCGCCTTGTCCTCCGGCAGGCATAGGACGCATGCGTGCAACAGTAGAGTCTGGCCGCTGCTGTCTCTTCTGCGGTGCAATCTCCGGCGTCCAATGAGGGCTGTTTACGCAGGTCAAGTTTCATCGAGTCAGGAAAATGAGGCATCTATAGTATTAGCGACCGTGGGGGATCTCCTTTTCCGCCGGTCATATAGGGTCATATAGGGGACGACATATTGGTTTAAGCGACAGCTAAGATCGTGATGGCACGGTATCAAGGTTGCTTGCCAACCCCTCCCTGGCTTGTCGAGAGATTATGGTGGTATTGTACCAAAAGAGCCATGGGATGATCATCTTCTCTTTCTCTTTCCATATCTCATCCGAGTCAGGCCAGCAGATCCAAGTCGACAAAATTTCAAGTCTCGAAACCTGTCAGAAACTTGGCAACGTGGGAATACGGTTCTGTCATAGCGCTTTGACAGACGGTCATCGGTAGGACAGTATGTTGAGTCGGGCCACGAACCCTTGAATCCGCGGCCAGGTTACAGCTCTGGCTAGAATGTTTTAGGCTGTAAGTATGTTTCAGCTGCAACCTCGAAGGGGTGAAGAAGAATATACTTTGTAGTTAGTGTGGTAGACATATGCGGGAACCTGCACATAATGTCCTCGGAAGCAAGCCGACAGACGACTCGGCCTATTATGAGGCCCAGGTACGGCTTCCTTCCTGCTGGCTGACAGGATGGCTGGCTGGCTGGCTGACGCAACCGCCGCTGCTTTCGCGAGGTTCTCTCCCTGAGTGATAGGCACTGGCGATGATCACAGCAAGCGAACGACGTATTCCGGCACCCCCGGGGAAGAAGTCTTGGCAACCTTGGAGTCCCAGCTACGATGACATTTCAGACGAAAGGTTCCTTAGAAAAAAGTACAGATGGCAGTAGCCCTGGAGACAAGGCGGGAACGGAGGAGACCACTTGCGATTTCCATGCACCGAATACGGAGAGCAGCAACGACACCACATGGCAAAGGCGGACCTTACCACGCGCCTGCCTCACCGAGCAAAACACAAGTAATGTCGGTTCGACTCCATCATCAGGATCTGGCGCATGGGGGCTTTCAATGTCCAACTTCAGAGCGCTGGACTTGTCCGTGGAAGGAATGCCAAAACCCCCACCGCGAACGGACCTTGAAGGGACATCTGATGCAACGGTTTTTGGGTGGGCGAAAGGAAATAGCGTCGCAATCGCCAGTCGCAGTCAACAGGCTAGGCTCGACTGGGGAAATCCCGTAATCACGAGTCTCGTACGTATGCAAAATGTAATATGGAATGAGGAAACGAGCAAGAGAGGAAGGAGGAGAGAAAACAGGTCAGAGAGAAAGCACGTTCATTACGGTCGTTTTACGGGGTTGCATCGATCGGTCGGTACTTCATCGTCTGAAGTTTTGATGATGTCCACTGCGAGGTACGAATTCCGAGAAGTTGGGACCGGGCTGGGGATTCACAGGCTCCGATTGGTATTGGGGGTCGAATACCTTAGGTAAAGTAATAAAAAGCTCCGTTTGGATACGCCGTCAGTGGTGCGACTTGAGGAAAGGGCGAGGCGTTGTATTTCCTAAAACGACCAATGATGGCAATCACAACGGACTGCACAGATGGAGCCCAATCTGTGCAAATTCTTTAGCAGCAACGCCAGGATTCCACGCCGACAAAAACAATAACCACCACCACAACAGGCAAGTACGACTTGTGGCTGGGTCCAGTTTGGGACGCGTATATGGAGTTACGTTAATCACTGATGAGGGAATAGCATAACCCAACAATCACGTCGGTTCGGTGAGTGAAGAGTCTCCAGCTTCTTGCACAGTAAGCCCGCATGTACGGAGTAGTGTTGGGTTATATCCGCTCTGGAGGCGCGCCTAATTGTTGGTGGCAGGTGTAAGGTAAGAATGGCATTAACTGCCAGCCCCAAGCCCGGCACTTGTGTGCGTCCTGCACCAAAGTTTGGAGCAAGCAGGGCAGCCTAATGCGCCTAGAGGCCATTCGGACTAAGCAAGACTGGATCGTGGAAACTCTCGTGATAGTGCCAACGGCGAACGGGTTTTTTTCCCTTAAATCTCTCGTTGTTCTTGTTCCTTTAGGCGGGAGGGCGGGACTCTGCGAGGCAGTTGGCGAACGCCATTGGACCCGGATGAGGTCTATTACCTGCATGCTGTGTAGATCTCCAAAAAGAGGCCGCATCAAGTCTGAGAGTGGGTTCTCCAGCTCGACTTGATCCGGTCTTGGGCTCCATATACTACGGAAAGATCAGTGTTCGTCTACGGGGAGTACGTAAATAGCAATGAGCGGTAGGTAAGACCCTATGTATTGTCGAGTAATGTAAGGCAACCAAAAACAAAGGAGTTTCCCGCCCTGCTATCTGTGCTTGATATTAGATATTCTCATATCGCCAGTTTGCTTGCGCTGCGCTCGCTCTGTATCGTTACAGCTGTACTCGGTGCGGACTAGGCCGGGATTTTGCGCAGGGGTAAAGGGGACGACCCTCGATTTAGTCAGGATCATCTGCAGGGGTTTCCCTACATACGACACGCTACGGCATCATCCTGGCAGTTCGGTAGGGATGCGGGAGAAAAAGGGGGGTTCGAGCCCTGCCCTCACAAACCCGCATGCCAGAGCCAATCAGCTCTCGTTGCTCGTTCGGCCAGGACCTGCTCAATCTCTCCCACATCCCACATGGGAACTCCAGCCTGCCAGCCTGCCAGCCTCTGGGTTTTGCTTGTTGTAAGTCTAAGTACCGGCTTACGTAGTAGGTGTGGGCTGCTGCGACTTGCTTTGGAAAAGGAATTGAATGAGGGCGTCATAGCGACAGAGCACTGGGCACCAGGCACAGGGCCAAAGGCAAGCAGTTACAATACATACGGTACAGTACGGTCGGAAGTCCAACTTGAGCGCAACGCCTAGCAGCCCGTTAGCTGGTTTCGTAAGAGCTTTGCTAATCTACCAGGCCTACTAAGCAAAGCCATTGAAAGCTAGGCTACGGAGATGGAGTAGTCGTAGTTGCTTAAGATAGGTATATCATGTAAATAAAGACAACCCGCAACATGGAGATTGCATCTCATATATGGGCATTACTCCCGGTATGCTATTTCTGTTCTATTCCGCAGAGACTAGGAGCGACCGAGTTTTTTACTGCTGCGTGTATCCAAAGCAGCGCATGTTAGATGTACGGAGGCAATGAAGGATGAAATACGGCGGGTGGGCCGTCGCACCGTCTCTCTGGGTTTCTCTGGTGAGCACAGGCCCTAACCTAACAATACCCGTCCTCAGGCACCAGGGAGGGCGGCCGATTTCGAACAAACCGCACTGCAATGCGAGGTAGATCGACTCGATATGGCTGGCTGGCTGACTGGGTGTGGACAGGCAAGACAGACAGACAGACAGACAAGACCGGGTAGCGAACGATTGGATCATCGGCATGACATGGATGTCGGGTTCTTTTCTTTTCTTCTTCTTTTTCCCCCTTCTCGCTCTCTCTATCTCTTTCCCGTCTCGGGTCTTGCTCTTTTCCTTTCTCCAGTAGGCAGTAGGTCCATTGCCGGGTATGCAAACAGGCCAATTCCTGGTACTGGCATACAGGGACAACCCAGCCCGTATCTTGTAGCTCGAGCCTAAGCAGCTAAGGTCGATGCCGGTAGTAAGGAAAGCATAATCCGCTTCGCTTAAGGGGGGGAGGGGACGGGGGTTGCAGATTTACGGCTACTATCGTACTAGGCTGTTTAGGTACCGTACCGTTCAAGACTGGGCAGCTACCTAGACAGGCTGGACAGCTGAGAAGTGATACATGACTAACTACACCTTGTACTGTAGTTGGAGTTGGACCATATCCATCTTTTCTGTCGTCTGTTTCTTGTGGTTCTTGATAGTTGGCCTCGAACTGGGTGTTCCATCATTTCTTATTATTCTACAACCTGCATCTTGCATGTATGAATTTTTCTCCTCATTCTCCCTTTCATTGCACCGCCCTCCTTCTGCCTTCTTTTTTTATTTTAAGGGAGTTGGTTGCTTTTAGGTGTGATTTGTTACTTGGGTTCAAGTTGCTTGCTTGCTTCTTCACAGACTTTTATCCCGTCCAACCAGCCATCGTCGCCCAGCCAGACCCTTCGCCCGTCCATTTCCCGCTTTAAGGTTTAGACTGCTGTTACCACTTGTAGTCGTAGGCTGTACCTGCCAGGAACACAGGACCCGACAGCCTCTTTTTTTGAGTCCAACTTTCTCTTTTCCCCCCTGGATTTCCAACCAGAAATCTCAGCTCGGATTCTTCTCCAGGACGCAAAGACCCAAGGACCTGTTCTTGTCAAACCTTCCAGTTTCCAGTATCGTGTGTTCGGGACAAAGTGGTTTGTGAAGACTTGTCGTCGAACAGGACATAAGGGACATTTCTCTGATCTGCAATTGGCCACCACGCACATCTACCTCCCATCTACACCGGGATTTTTGACAAGTCGCTTATCACTTGCACGCAACCCGCACCACTCTCACACTACCTACACACACACATATACCCGGGTCTTCAACCTCAGCCTAAGCAGCAACTCCACGCCTCCCAGGGATTGAAATCGGGTCTATGCGAAACCACACTTCAGACGACGCAAGGAAACCGAACAAGTTTGCATTTCTTGACTTCACCCTTTTCGCCTACGTCTGCACACGTTAATCTGTCGGAGTCGGCTTAAGCCTTACCGGCCTGTGCTCCAGGTGTCTGAAACCCCTTGGTTTCTGAACAGTCTGGGTTGCCCCGGCTTCAACTACGACATCATCCCCATTCCAGCTCCTACCTCGCACCCACGGACTATTGGCCCAGTGCCAGACGCATTGTGTGCCTGACACACTCACAGCCTCTATTGAGTGTCAGCAACCACCACACACGCCAGACTTCTCTTTTGATCTGAACTCACAAATACTGTTTGTTCATCCTTTCCAGATCTGACGCTGTCTGAACATCCCAAGTCTATTTTCAGACGGACTACATGCTTTACTAATACATAAAAAAAAAGCACTCTTACACCAGAGCAGCTTCTACGACTACGCTGTAGCATATTTGTGTATACATACTACCGGACGGAGATTGGGTTCGCTCTAGCCTCGCTATCGATCCCACATCAGGACAGACCCCAACCTCTCTTACTCGGGCGGCGTCCCGTGAGCGGGCCATACTCAGGATTCGCAGTGGGAGAGTTCGTCCGTTGTGACTTGGACATTCTTCGGACCCGGCGAGTCTCCAGACCCCTCCAAGATGGGTGGACTTATACCCCTCCTCCTGCCGTCTGGCGGCGGCTCTCGAATAGTCCCCTCTGATGGTTACGAGTCGAGGAGGCGAGCTTCAGTACAGGAATCCTCGAGCCCACTACCCCCGGCGCATCGTCGACAGCAGTCATTACCTGTTGTCCCAACCAGGCATCCCAGGCGCCCTTCCATGTCAGCCACGGTCCAGCAAATCACGGTCTTACCTTATACCGCCGACGAGTGGAAAAAGACGCTTAGTGAAGTGAAGCAGAAATACCTTAACCGCAAGTACCGCACTTGCTCAGCAAAGTGCTGTGAAATACTCGATAATCTTAGAGACACGTCCAACATTGAGCCTCTGCACCTAGTCTACCTGCACTTTTACGCCGCTTCGTCATTCGAGATGTGTGCCCGACCGTTGTCTCAGTCGTCCACCTACCGCACCAAGCTGCTGCGGGACGCACGGGAGCACTACGAAGATGCGGCGCTGCTAATCGGAAAAGCGGAGGAGGCGACCACTCAGAAATCCCGATCAGGGTCCGTGTCCTCCATTGCGTCTCAGTCGCCCTCTCTACCGTCTTGTCTCAACGCCTCGGCGCTGTCCCCGCGGTCCTCGCTGTCTTCGGGCGACGAAAAGCCCGGCAAACGCCCCAAGAAGAAGAAGAAGGTTTCATTCTCGGGCCTACCAGATCTCGCGGAGGCTTCCAAGCCCACAGAGCCCTACATGCGGCCGGACAGCCCAACCCTGGGATGGGAGGAGACTTACTTCGTGTTCGGCGCGCCCGAGCCGTCGCAACAACCCCAGCAGCAGCTACAACCTGCGGTTTCCGCATCCGGCCCGCTTGCTTCAGTCGCTGAGACGGAAGCAGAACCGGAATCGCCAGCGCCGTCACCGCGAGACGAGCTCACATTCCCAGAACGGTCATCGACACCGGCCCCGCCCGCGGACGATGATGGCCATACGTTTAACCTTGAGCTATTCCTGCAAACGCGGTCCATGAACCGTCTGGTCTCGCAACTCTCAGCCCTGCGCTCGCAAATCTCATACCACCGCGATGCTATCGAAGGTCTCCTCGTGTCATCTGAGGAAGCCGCCGAGGTCCCCTCAGTGCCCGAGATGCCGCCTGTACCGTCCATTCCTGGTCTCACGCGCAACATCTCGCCCTTTTCGGCCTCGTCTTCCTCCGCCGAAGACTCGGACGGACCGCCCACGCCCACGTCCACAACGGCCGCCATGTTCGAGCAGCATGCCGACTTCTCGCCCAAGACCCAGGCGTCGCCGGGCTTCTTCGACCTGGAAGCGCACATGCGGAGATTGGAGGAGCAGCAGCAGCAGCAATCGAAGCAGCAGCAATACCCCGCTTATTTCACGATGCCCGACTGGAGCAAAGACAGCAGCAGCCCGACGGCCGCCACCCACCACGGCCGATCGCAGTCCAGCGCGGGGCCCTACTATATCCCCAGCCGACCGACGATGGAGCCGATGGGACGCCCGCGTAGCAGCGACAGCAACTCGTCCGAGGTAACCATGACGCCGTCCATCAACGCGCAACAGCAGATGGGCCACCAGATCCAGCGGCCCGCGTCCGCCGCCGCCATCGCCCGCCCCGCCTCGACCACGCCCTCGTTGTCGTCGCCCTCGGACGAGGCGCTCCGGGACCGCATCGAGCGGCTCCGGGCCGGCGGCTGGCAGCGGAAGCGCTTCGACAACCGACGGTACGAAGCGTTGCGCGAACAGGTCCTCGGCGAGCTCGGTGCCTAACTCATCGATTACACAACGACTGTGAACCAACTTATTTGACTTAATCCACCGCCACAACTACCGGTGGGGCCATCATGACACGAGCGGCCCCCAACTAACACTTGTACAAACTCGATCTACTATGGTTAACCGCCATTATCATCACTTACGACTTGCCTTCTCTCCCCAGCCAATGGGGAGAAGGAAGAAAGGGAAATATTTCCACAAAAGGGAAAAGGCGTTTCGGCATAATACCACCACCAATAGATGTCCTCGTTTTGTCGTTCTTTGAAGAGGGTGAAGGGGGGAAGGGGCCATAATGTTTCCTTCCCCCCATCATCTCTTTTTTACACTTTATTTTCATTTTCCTTATTCTCTAATGTGTGTGGTATCTTGTACAAAATAGTATGTACATCTTCTGTATGACTTGAGACGTTTTTTTATCTTCATCTTTTTCATCTTTTTATTTTTCATGTTTATCGACGTGTACCAAGAGTGGAAGGAGCATTTGCATGATGATACCTGGGGGGTCGGCTAGCTAGTGATTAATGATTCAAGAAGCAATATGAAGATCAAACAAAACTTTATCTTACTCGAGGTGCTTTTGTCCTGATTAATTCTCTGAGGTGAAATCCCGTTATACTATCGGCATTATGCTTTGTTTGAACGGACCCCTTCCTTGACAGAGCAGAGAAGCTGTTTGTCTACTTAACCTATGCAAGTACTGGGCCTCGGAACGGAGGCAACCAAGGAGCTACAGGGGAGACAAGCCGATCTTCCCTATCGCAGTAACGAAGGTACGAGACTGACTCGTGCTGAACATTGCGGTTACTGATCTCATAATGGCATGGTATGCTCTGGCATCGGATGCCCGACCCGACGGCAGAGTTACAGTAGAGTTATGTTCCAGGCGGCACTTCAGAGAACGGCGGGAGAAGTGATCTGATGAATGAACAAGATCAAGCCGGCAAAAGCGCGAGTCCAACCTACAGGGTCCCGAGAAGGAGAACCCCGGTTCAGCCCATGCAGACCCGGGAGGAACATGACCGCCACGATCGGGACCTGCGTCACTAATCTCCTCAAGATGCTGAAGGTTGTTCTCGAATGTCTACGAAACAAGACAGGGCAAACGAGATTGGCAATATGCCTACCCAGATATATGTATCACAAGGTAATGCACAATGCTGCTCATCGAGCCGTCACAATCCAAGCTGATAGATAGGGAAGCACATGAAATAGCGATTTTATGGATATTGTGAAAAAAAAAGAATGGCCTTTGTCCTCCTTAAGTCTCTCCCAAACTCCGCGGGTCGAAGTCCAGTTTTTCCAAGCAGACCTTGATTGGTCGGTCCGTCCTATGTATTGTAGTCCGTCACCCCAACCTCACGCTCTATCCTCTTCCTCAAAAAGGGTATCTCCTTAATCGACGTCCGGGCCCCTCCCCTCCCCTAAGCTAAACCTGCCTGCATATGCAATATGCAGTAGCAAGTTTCACTTCACTTCGCTCGCTCACTTTCTTTTAGCCGTTGAAGCTCTTTCGCCTGGCCTCCTTTTCCACCTCCTCCTTGACCTTGAGCGTCTGTTCCTGGTCTTTCATCTCGCGGACCTTGGCCATGACCACCTCGCGGAAGATGGCGCCCTTGACCGCCTTGTTGAGCTTGTCCTTACCGCTCGCGGCGGCGGCGGACGCGGCCGTGGCCGGGTTCTCGGGCAGGTCGGGGTTCTCGGGGTCATCCTCCTGCATCTTGAGCGCCTCGATACGGTTGGCCAGCTTAACCATCTCGATACCTCTCTTGAGGCGCGCCTTGGCCATGTAGGCCTTGATCTCGGGCAGCAAGTTGTGGTCCGTAGCATTCTTGCCGCTGAGCCAGATGTGGTCGAGTGCTTGCTGTTATGGGGTGTTAGTCACTACTACGGACTTATTGCATTGTTGTTGTTATATAAGGGGCAGTCGATCAAACGTACCTGACTTGTCCAGCGGTTCTCGGCTTCCGGTTGCAGCAAGTGCATGATGAAATCTTTCGCGTCTTGGGAGACATCCTTCCAGTACCGCTCGTGGAACACTACCTGGGCGTTGCTGCACTCGTCGATCAAATCTTGGAGGTTCTCCGAGCGGAATGGGGAGTAACCGCAGAGGAGGGTATATGTAATAACGCCCATGGACCACATGTCGACGGGCTTTCCGTGGCCTTTCTTCAACATGACCTCGGGGGCGGCGTAGCCGAAAGAGCCGGCCATTGTGGTGAGGACTTCGTCCTTGGTGTCGAGCATTTTCGCAATGCCGAAATCGGCCAGGACTAAGTCGGAGTCGGGAGACTTGCTGAGGTACAGCAGGTTTTCGGGCTTAAGATCTGGATTGGTGTTTTGTTAGCAACCACACTTTTCGCGCTGGATTATTCATATTACGGGGATCGCGACTTACCTCTGTGAACAACATTGTTGCGGTGAAGGTAGTCGACAGCGCCGAGCACCTGCTTGATGGTCTGGGAAGCGTCCTTCTCTGTGAACTTGCCCTGCTCGCAGATGCGGTCGAACAGCTCTCCACCGGTGGCGAGCTCCGTGACGATGTAGTACTTATCCCTGGACTCGAACCAGTCGACGAAGCGCACGATGGAGGGGTGCTTGAGGCGCTGTAGCATGTCGAGCTCGTCGTAGACCATTTTCTCGTTGCCCTTGACGTTTTTCTTCAGGATGATCTTGATGGCCACCTTGCCGGTCGGGCCGTCGGCCTCGCGGACGATGCCATAGGTACCGGCACCGAGCGTCTTGCCGAATCGGTACTTTGCCTTCTTGTCGTAACTGTCGGGCTGGCCTTGAAGGCGGCTAAGCATCCCCGAGACTGCAGGGCGGCAAACAAACGGTTAGCATGTGGTCCCTCGCTGCAGCAGCACTCGACAAGCAAATGGGGCTTACAACTCATTGTTCCTGCGGATTTGGGTATTTGCAAATCGCAGTTGTCGCAAACTGGCGAAAAGGTGTGTACTTGAAATAAGTATGTAGGAGGATGCGACTAAGGACCTCAGCTAAGGAGGAGGGAGGGTGATGAGAATAGAACTAGGAGGCCCAAGGTGGGGTAATGATGCTGGTTGGTGGTTTCGAAGGAGAAGAAGAAGAAGAGAGCAGAGCAGAGCCCGTCCTGCACACGTAGTCGAAGCGGTGATGCAACGTATTTGATTGACCAGGATTCAAGGGACCCGACAGGAAAAATGGATAATCTTCTTCGTAAAAAAAAAAAGCTTGGAGCCCAAAAGCCAGTCGCGCCTTTACTTGGAAACCGAGATACTCTTAAAGCCCAGAGGCCTCAGGGTGGGCTTCAGCTGTAGGTAAATATAACTTGGCTTGGCGTCCAACGTTAGAGCCAGCAGTCACTGGCGTAAAGGAGGGTCTTCTTGGGGAGGGGCTGAGCCGCGGGGGGCCCGATATAAGTCAATCAGAAGCAGGGGTTGAAGAAAGTAAGTACAGTGCTAATGATAAGCGGTAGGTACGAATTGCTGTTGGCGGAATGCTCTGCTGTTTGACGGGAGATTTTCAAATCGCGAGAAGGAGTATTCTGTGTTATGTTATGATTTCTTGTAGTGGTATGTATGTATGTCGACAGCAAGCGGTTTTGAGGGCGTCGCAATAAGGGATCAAAGGAGCCAGGCAAGCAGGGAACTGCGCTGGGCGTTGGGTGTGGTGTTTCGACAGTTTGAATGCCGCGACCTGTTGACGTCGAAGGATCGACGGAGGTGCTGTTTACTTGTACCTGTAGCCGTTTTATGTTGGCTCCGACGACAAGGATGCCACTGGTCCAAGTACGGCTCTCTGTTGTTGGCAGGTTTCCTATTCAATGCCATCAGAGGCCGCACACCATGACACAAGTCATGGCTTTTCTTTTCCTACTCCATTCGTCATATTTTGGCAAACAAGGCTGTGCGCCTGGCGTGTGCGAATGAAACAACGCGATACGATTGCCAGTTGCTGCCCACCATACACAGCCTACTTCACCCGCGCTGGGCTGGACTGAGCTTTTAAGCTTACGGCAGAGAAAGCCTTGCTCCAAAACACAGCATGCACGCACATGGGGGCACGCCCATATACAGACATCCATGTGGCTGCTCAGCCGCAAAGATCGAGACAGCCCAACAATCAGCCCTCCCTCTTATTAGGCGTAATAGGTTGAGTGTGTTGGGTGTATTGGGTGCTGGGCCAGCAACACGCCCGTCGTGGAAATTGCCTTGAGTGCAACCACCCTTTCTCGGCTTCTTTGATAAGGAACAGATATCTTCAGCGGCCTGGACGAAGCGACAGGGGCCCGGGCCCGCGGAGTAAGTGGCCTGGAGAATGCCATTGTGGCTAAGCCGGGAAGTCGGCAACAGTGAGGTATGCCTAAGAGGTTCGTTCCTTAACATTTGAATATCACATAGTGCAACTCCATCATCGCTCGCTGCTAGCCAGTACCTAGCTATTTGCTATGGGACCTTGTAGTAATAGGTTACACTGGGATCCGGCTATGTGGTTCGTCTTCGTAAGCGCGCCATCCACCAACACGGTCAATAACCAGCGACGAAGAGTATACATATTGCTCAACCCGAGGTTAATTGGCAGGGTGTGCTCGTATAGACAGGCGCCGTGTTTTTCGACGATATGTGTCTGCCTACTTAGGCATGCAACTTGTCTCTTCTTTAACGATGTGAACATGGTGTTGATTCGATGTCAAGGAGCCTGTAATATCTGCCAACCTAGTCAAGGAACTCAGGGTCCTCATCAGTCTGCTAGCTACTACTAGCCACAAGTGGATACTGCAGTACGTACAGTACCGCGAATGTTCAATATCTTGCTAGTGATCGCCGCATGTTCGTCTGGAGATGTCTTGACATATCTCTACTTCATAGGCGGCTTCTAATGATGATGCAGAGGTTGCTCTGCCCAAGTATCTTATGCATTTATGATCCCTCCCATTGTAGAGCTGTTATGCCATGTGAGATATCGTAAATGATACCAGCCCAAGCAGCTTACTTGTTGGGTGGCCACCGAAGGCTGGTCAGACGGGCCTTTAACTTGTCCGCTGTGATATCCAAGTATCAGATGATTCCCCCATACAGGATATCATGCACAGCTTGTTGGCCTGGCACCTGTGTTCGTTCCACACCCCAAGCTGGGAGATTCAAGTCGTCCAGAGGAGGTTGTTACCTCCGGTCACAGTTGAGATGCGGTCATCCCTATTGCACAGCATGCATCAAGAATCGGTTCGTTCCTGAATCCTACGTAGTTAAACATCTTCAACCCCCAAGAGTGTTTCAGCGCAATTCTATTCTTGCAGACTCTCGTAAAGGCACCCGGCCCTCCTATCCTGTCTGATCATCAACATTGGCGGTCAAGAAGAAGAGCCGTCGAACCAGTCGATTCCATTGAACAGATTGGCACTGGGGCTGTTGATCTATTGCCCGGCTCTCCATTCGACTTGACGCCACTACGCACTACGGCGCTAGGTGCCCATAAACTGGGGGGTTGCATCGCATCTGCCTGCGCGCCGGCCGCAATTCCAGCATTCCTCCCGTGCCGCATGACACTCCCCCAAAGCAGAAAGCAGCCGATTGTGTTTTTATCATAACAAGGGAATCCCATACATCCCATACCCGTACAAAGGGTCGAATCACCGCTCCACCAATATCCAGTAGATATCGGAGTAACCGACTGGCGGTTTCGTTTCGGTGCTTTAGCCCGGTCGTACGGTACAGCCCTGGCGTTGATTCTCATCTTCCTGCAGTCGACCCTGACACCTGAGTGAGAAGTAATTGAGTTGAGCGCTTCCGTCACAGCACATAGCCGCCGACCATCACAACCCCACCATCGAAACTTGCACATAGAAAGGAGAGTCGTCAACCCCAACCAAAAACTTGCGCCGCAGACGACAACAACAACCACAAACATGTCCTTGGGCCAAAAACGGCTGGGCAAGGAGCTCACCAAGGTAAGGCATCCCACGGTACATCACCATGGCTGTTGGGCCTTGGACAAACACTAATCCAATCCCGAGCGAGCAGATCTCCAAGAGCTTGCCGCCCGGCATAACGCTGGTCAAGGCCGACGACCTGCAAGAATGGCTGCTTGACATACAGGTCCTCGACCAAAACCCCATCTACGCCGGGGAGACCTACCGGCTGAAGTTTCGCTTCGGCAAGCAATATCCAATCGGTATGTACATTACATTATGCATGCAATCATGCTTATTGCGACTATCATTTGCTCCCCGAAATCTGCGAGGCACCCTGAACTTTAGGTGTTATTAACCTAATTCTCCGCCGCAGAACCCCCCGAGGTCGTCTTCGTCAAGCAGGAGAGCCGCCCGATACCCATGCACCCGCACATCTATTCCAACGGCATCATCTGCCTGGATCTCTTGGGCAGCTCTGGTTGGAGCCCGGTGCAGAATGTCGAGAGCGTGTGTATGAGCATCCAGAGCATGCTTACGGGCAACACAAAGAACCATCGTCCCGAAGGCGACGCCGATTTCGTCAGCACCAATAAAGCACGGCCGAAAGACATTGAGTTCTACTACCACGATAATGAAGTATAGTCGGCGCATGCTCCATACATTGGTGAAGTACTTGGTCTGGGCCGGCGATGATGGATTGATCTAGGAAGGGCTGGATCCGAAGCCATGGAGATTTTAAGAGATCGTACTTGGCGGTATGACGAAGAACGATTGCGCTCAGCGGCAGGAACGCCGGATGCGGATACATGCTGAGGAGCGAGGCTTTGACGGCACCGTACAGGGGATTGGCGAACTGGACATTGCATCCGTTCTGCATTCGCATTGGGTAGCCCCTAGGCTATACACAGCAGACCTCGGCATAGGATGTAGCCCTTAGGTTCCGGGAGCTTGCCGCCCAAGGGTGACCGGACTGTTTATTATTGCTCTGGGTATCGAAACTTCATCATTCTGCAATATGGAAAGCGGCATTAGGAGTATTGGCGAGAGATGGCGTATTCTAGGATGCCACAGTCAAAGCCGGCACAATAACATCAAGAGCATAACCACTCGACTTGGTAATAGCGCCAGGCTGCATCACCATCATCCATCAGAGTAGTGCGACAGTGTCTGTAGAAGACAAACTGAGAAATCTGCATTGTGTTTCCTTGTCTTTGTTATTTGCGTTATGCCGAATAGGTATTTGTACCCAACCCCAGGCAATATGGATATTTGTATCATAACGTTTTGAATTCCCATACCTCAACTTCACTAACCTAGAGGGGTCTTCGGAGTTCGGTGGGAGGTGGGATGCCAGGCGGTGGTGGTGGTGGGGTTCTAGCACATGATAGGTACAACGATGCTGGCAGGCTGGATGCAGTACGACTAATTTTAGCGTGTTCCTCTCTCTGACGTCGACACGGGCCTAGAGCTCGCCCAAACCCCAGAATCCACCGCCCAGTCGCGCATGGCTGACGCTGAAGCTCAGGAAGCTCCAATCACTCACTCGCGCCTTTTGGGATTGATTCGCATTCACATTCATTTGATTTGGGTTGCCTTCATTTGCGAGCTCACGCTTCCACTACCTCTCCCTCGAGCCTCCACCCCCATGAAGAGAGCTCATACATAATGGCTCCTCATGTGGGGTTCGACACCGAACAAGTCAAAGACAAGGCTCGTAAAGACCTGCTCTACCTCCTCGAAGCTGTAAGTAAGGCTGCCTACCCCCACCGCTTCACACGATAGCTTCTCCCATACATACGCAAACATCCCGACCTAATGACCGAAATTTCCCCTTCTTCCTCTCTAGGTTCGCGGTAAGAAGAACCTTGTCATCGAACGAAGTCTCGCCGGCCCCATCGGTACCGTAGTCAAGGTCTCGACGCTCCAGGATTACGGCGTGGACAAGTTCTTCTTCATCGAAAACAACAATGCCGATACAAGTCAACGCAATGTGGTCTTCATGGCGCGGGGCGAATGCGCCCGTCATGCGGCGGCGATTGCTGGTGAGTGCCCGTCCTTACTGTTCGTTCTTCGACTCCAATCTGCCGGTATGCGCATGGGCTATCTCTTGCCGCTTCACCGTTATTTGGCCGAGAATATGCGCATAGCCCACGACGTTTCTACCGTGTTCTGGATGTGTGAGATGCCATTGTGGTCGGCTGACAGTATACGATATAGAGCACGTGAAGCGACTGCAACGTGAGAGCCAAACAGGTCACGAATTCCATATCTTCTGGGTGCCCCGCCGAACACTGGTTGCCGATAAACTGCTGGAGGAGAGTGGTGTCTTGGGCGACGTCAACATTCATGAGCTTCCGTTATACTTCTTCCCTCTCGAACGAGACGTGCTATCCCTGGAGCTGGAGGACTCTTTCCGGGATCTCTACCTTTCCAAAGACACCACACCGGCCTTTCTCATGGCCAAAGCGCTCATGGGAATTCAGTCCAAACATGGCCTCTTCCCTAGGGTCATCGGTAAGGGCGACAACGCCAAGCGGGTCTCGACACTTCTTGCGCGTATGCGACAAGAGATTCTAGCCGGAGACGATGGGGCTGAGACCAGCAGGACCGGGCTTACGCCCAGTAACACAGTGGAGAGCGTCATTATAATTGACCGTGAAGTTGATATGGTTACTCCTTTGCTGAAGCAGCTAACCTACGAGGGACTCATTGATGAAGTTTTCAAGATCCAAAACAACCAAACGGACGTTGATTCGACCATTGTGGGAGCCGTGGCCCAACAGCCATCTTCCAGTACATCTACCACACCGCCAGCAGCTGCTCCAGTATCGAGGAAGCGAAAGATCCAGCTCGACTCGTCCGATAAGCTGTACGATGGTCTACGCGACACCAACTTTGCCATTGTCGGTGTTCTTCTCCACAAGGTGGCCAGGCGGCTTCAGAGCGACTACGATAGCCGGCATACCTCAAGAACCACGGCTGAGCTCAAGGATTTTGTGAAAAAGCTACCCGGGTACCAGGCTGAGCAACAGAGTCTCAAGATCCACACCGGGCTCGCGGAAGAAATCAAGAAATACACAGAGACAGATGAGTTCAGTCGGATGCTTGAGGTTCAGCAGAATTTGGCTGCAGGCGCGGACCCCAGCTCCCAATTTGATGCCATTGAGGAGCTCATTGCCAGAGATATGCCTCTTGCGGAAATGCTGCGTCTTATCAGTATTTACTCTTGCATCTCGGGTGGAATCAAATCGAAAGAGTACGACCAGTTCCGAAGGCTGGTTTTGGAGGGTTACGGCTACCAGCACCTTCTCACTCTCAATAATTTGGAGAAGTTGCAACTGTTCCTTTCTCGGGCGTCACCGATGGCAAACATGATACCGATGGCGGGGTCTGGGACGGCGACGGGCACAAAAACCAATTACACATATCTCCGGAAACAACTACGACTTATTGTCGACGAAGTCAACGAACACGATCCCAACGATATCGCATATGTTTACAGCGGGTACGCGCCGCTCTCAATCCGACTTGTACAGTGCATACTGCAGAAACAGTATTTACTGTCGATTACACGCGGTAATGGCGTAACTTCAACAGGCACAACCACAGGTGGGGGCGCACAGGGCTGGCGGGGCTTCGATGAAGCTGTGAAGCACGCAAGGGGCCAAACCTTTGATGACTTACAGAAAGGCGAAGATAAGGCAGTCAAGGCCCGGGCGCTCCTGTCTGGGGGCGGCGAGAAGAAGACGGTGTTTGTTGTCTTTGTCGGCGGCATCACATTTACAGAAATCGCCGCTCTACGATTCATCGCCAAAAAGGAAGAAGGTTGGTTTTCTCCCATTTTCTTGTTCACGCAACGATTGCTCTCTTACTAACGTATTTTTTTTACTCCGTTCATCAGCCCGAAGAAATATCGTTATTTGCACGACCTCGATCATAAGCGGGAACAAGATGATGGATGCGGCGATCGAAAAGGAATCGTTTGCGAAAGAACGGCCGAAGGCTCCTGCGACAGGTACTGCGTAGTTAACAATGCGGTTGAATATTGGAAATCGATTGATGGTGGTGGTACATGATATCCATGCTACTACTATACCCAGATCTTGCAATGAGCTGGAATACAAGTTTGAAGCCAGCCAGACTGGCAACTATATTGAGACTGCATCATTGTCAATAGCTCCCTAAGAATCAGCTGAGAGTGGTCGCAAAAGTGGCCGCCAGTGTTACAGCCACTGTAACGGTTCGTCTTGTATATTGTGTCGCATACACTGAGTGATACGGTTCGATCGTGGGGGTGCATTGGCTGTTATGGGAGCGGACTTTGGCTGCTGACCCCTCTGGGGTAATACGAATATTTCAATATCAGATCAATATCTCTATTACACATCTTTGTGATGTACAATGGAGGAGTATAACCGATCGGTGGGGCGTATACTAAGAGTATGGGTGGGGATGGGTTTGGGTGTAAGCTGTCAGCTTCTCTTGCTCCGGATGTAGTATGCCGATGCCATGATGAAGAAGAAATGGAAGGTTGGCTTATTAGTTGGGATGCACGTGACTGACGAGCCGGGCGAAACAGAAGTGCTGCGAAAGTGGCTCCACATGGACCTGTAGTCGTTCACTGCATCGAATTTACCTTGCATGCTATATCTCCCTCTCTGTCTCTGTCGCACTTGATGTCCTTCGAAGCGGCGCATATAATTAGACGCACGTCCGAGTCGACCAATTGCCAATTGAGCCTCGAGGGTAGCGAGTTCTATACCTCCGCCTCCATCGAATTGCCCCGTCGAATGCGACTGACAAGCCAATTGCCACTGGAGCAGCAAGCCATACTGTACTTGGGCAGTCTAGATGAGGTACAGTGCCCACTTGCCAAGTCCTCTTACTGTGATCAAGTCCCTACCCGCATCTCACATGACGGCCTGTCGATGCAAAAAGCGTCTTCAGACGACGATACCTGGTTCGCTATGGGCTAATAAGACCGAGTAGATCGAATCAGCCTTTTCATGATATGATTCTACGGTAGCACCTTCCGTGGCATAGGGGCGTCGAGCGAGGTGGTGCTAGCAAAGACTCTCTCCTCTCGCATGGGCACACCATCCAGATCCAGATTATACACACGCACAGCAGTCGCCAGGTTGCAGATATCCCAATCATCAACCCCGGTCCGTCCAAAATCAATCATTATATATCTACATCCACATCTACATTCCGAAACGAGAAAACCTCCCAAATCCGTTCTAGAATAGCGGCATAGCCGAGTACAGACTATGAGTGGTACTCAGGGGACGACGTTGTTGGAGGGGGAGAAAAGCTTGGGTCCTCGGCCAGTCGTCGACTTGGACGAACTGGACCTACACCTATCCGTTTTGGCCTCCTCCAAGGGCGACCACCACCATCACCTGCCCGGGCCCGTGTCTACTGCTTCAACGCCTCCCGGGTCTGATACCCACCATTCCGTCCACACGGGCCCGCCCACGTCTAAAGGCACGCCGCGGACCGAGTCCGAGATTATTGTACGAATAGACGACATGGATTCAGATATGAATAGTCCCTTGTCCGTCTCCGCATTGCAGGATGACACAGAGTAAGTATTTTTCCACCATGTGCATTTATCATTTTCGTGATTTCATTTGCCAAGTTCGTCCGACATACTTGTCCCCATTCATTTCATCGCAATTTTGTACATGTCGACCCCGTTCTTGACCAGTTGCATAGGTCACATCAAGACCAGGACCAGCCCCTCGATGCGAGCTTGCTAGGCTTCCAAGAGAGCTTGAGAAAGTCTACCACCTCAACAACCTCGGCGTTGTCAGATAATTCTGAGCTCTCATCGGTTCCGCCTTCGCCGCCCTCGAGCAAAGCCACCACCCCCGTCAACACCGCGGAAGCGATAGCTCTAGAACCTACTGCACCTGCGCAACCTCCGGAAATAAAGACAATGGAAGCGATGCCGCCTACGCCGGTCAAGGCCAAGGTCAAGCCGCGACAGGTGTTCGATGTGCGCCCCAAGGTATCGATACCTAATGACATTGCGCCGTATGATTATGCGCACCAGTGCATCGAGGCGGCCGAGCGGTCGAGGCTCAACCCCTACGCCCTCCACCAGGATGAGTACCTGATGCTACGGGACCATATCAGCCACGCACAGGTTACAACGTACCTCAACCTACGGAATGGCATCTTACGATTGTGGCTCAACAACCCCCGGATAGGGGTTGCACGTGACGAGGCCATCGGTTGTGCCAAAGATGTCAGATGGTATGATGTGGCTAATGTATGCTACGAATGGCTACTACGCCGCGGGTACATCAACTATGGTTGCTGCGAAGTGCCCTCATCCAAAAGGCGATCTAAAAAGGCCGCCCAAAAACGTAAAGGCAAGACGATTGTGGTGATAGGCGCAGGCCTGTCTGGCCTCGGCTGTGCTCGGCATCTCGAAGCCCTGTCGAAGCAGTATGCAAGACAGTTCCAGGAGCTAGGAGAAGAACCCCCGAAAGTTGTTGTGCTTGAAGGCAGGAGTCGCCTAGGTGGCCGTGTCTACTCGCGAGCTGTCGATGGAAGTCGAAGTCAGCGGCTGTTTGACTTCAAAGGCAAACGACACAGCGTGGAGGCTGGAGGGATGATCATCACGGGCTTTGACCGCGGTAACCCACTTAATGTGCTGGTAAGAGGCCAGATGGCACTGCCCTACTACGCATTGCGGCCAGATGCGACACTGTACGATGCTAATGGCAAACCGGTGGACTCGCACCGCGACTTACTTGTGGAGAAACTGTATAACGATTGCCTTGAACGAGTCAGTGATTACAAGTTTAAGAACCAGCCCACCAAGTTCATCGAAGGCAGTCGGGCTCTGATGGACGAAGGCAAGGACAGCAATTCTGAAGGAAACAGGACCATTGCTCAAGTAGAAGAAGCAACGGCCGCTATGCCACAGGCTCCTCCTGTGTCCGAGCAGAGTCTGGGGCCTCGGGTTGACCTTGTGCCCGTATCCACCGATCGAGCAACAGGCAGGACGCATGTTGAGCCAGGTACACCGGCCGCTCATAAGGCCGCATTCAAGGCCAAGGAAATGGGCTGGGCTCTGAAGGAAGGCGTGACCGTAGAACGAGACTTGGATCTCGAGGCCGCAGCCAAGGATCCTGCCACTACGCTTGGGTCTCTAATGGACGAGGCCATTTCACAATATCGAGATATCATCGACCTTACACCACAGGACTACCGACTAATGAACTGGCACATTGCAAATCTGGAATACAGCAATGCCATCAACTACAGTCAGCTGAGTCTAGGCGGCTGGGACATTGATGCAGGCAACGAATGGGAAGGAAAGCACACTATGGTTGTTGGCGGATATCAAAGCGTCCCTTGGGGTCTAGCCCAGTCCCCTTCACCGCTGAACATACGCAAGGAGTCCGCTGTCAAAAAGATCACCTACCATCCTGAAGGCCAGGGTGCGGCCAAAGTCGAATGTGACGACGGATACTCCGTGGAAGCGGATTACGTTGTCTCGACAATTCCACTGGGTGTGCTGAAGCATGGCAACGTGGAGTTTGACCCGCCGCTGCCTCCCTGGAAGACCGACGTCATCGGAAGACTCGGGTTCGGCATCCTGAACAAGGTTATCCTCGTATACCAAGAAGCCTTCTGGGACTCTAACAGAGACATCTTCGGCGTACTACGAAACCCCATCTCCCGCCACAGCTTACGGCAGAGCGATTACACATCTCAGCGCGGCCGCTTCTTCCAATGGTTTAATGTGTCCAATATGAGCGGCATACCGGTGCTTCTCGCTCTCATGGCTGGCGACGCTGGTTTCGATACCGAGCACACTAACAACGATGAGTTGGTAGCCGAGGCCACAGAAGTCTTGCGCGGCGTATATGGCGCTAAGGTGCCCAATCCTACCCATGCGATCGTCACACGTTGGGGCTCGGACAAGTTTGCACGTGGTTCTTACTCGTCGGCAGGACCTGGGATGAAGCCTGATGACTACGAAACCATGTCACGCTCGATAGGCAATCTCCATTTCGCCGGAGAGCATACCATTGGGACACATCCGGCAACAGTCCATGGTGCCTATCTCTCGGGTCTTCGTGCCGCGTCCGAGGTCACAGATGCTATGCTTGGCCCTATCAATATTCCTGTCCCTCTCGTCATCCCCAAAGAGTCAAGCGGTGCCACCGCCATGACATCGAACAGTGGCGTTAAGCGCAAATTCTCCTCGGACGTGACGGCAACGGCACCCGTCTCGCTCCGCGCCGCGAAGCAGGCCAAGATCGACGCCCACGAGGACGCGGCATGGGCCCACATCTACTCCCAAATCGGCGACCGCCCCTGGAGGCCGCAGAAGGTGGCGGGCAACGCCTATCTCCTGTACAGCAAGACCAACTTCGAGGCCGCCCGCCAGCGCTGCGACCAAGGCCGGAGGCCCGGCAAGGGCAAGCCCAGCCCGAACGAGGTGCGCGTCATGACTAGCAAGATGTGGAAGGAAGCAACCCCGGACGAGAGGCGGCCCTTTGAAGACCAGGCGGCGGAGCAGAAACGGGGCTACGCGGAGAAGCTCAAGGAGTGGGAGGCCGCCGCTAAGGACTGGGACACTCGGGCCCTTGAGGTCCGGCGGGTCTGGGAAGAGGCTGGCAACAAGCTCGTTGTCGATGAGAATAACGGCGGAGACACCAGTGGGGCGGCGACGGCAGCTGGTGGTGGGAGTGGCTCAGATGGGCTCTCGGGACGGGAGAGGAAGCGGATCCGGAATGCTGGGATCTATGTGGAGAGCGAAGACGCCAGCGATGTCGAGATGGCGAAGTGAGCAGGAAGACACTACTCCGCGGCGTCACTCCTATCAGCCTCACCTCTCCCGCCTCCACTCCGTATCGCACATACTGATCTCATGAAGAGATGAACTTGCTTCTCTTCTCCTTTTCTTGCACATATTGGTTGGCTCGTTTTGGCGCTCACAGGCATGGAAGAAGGAGGGCCCTTTTGGTTCTGGTTTGCACAAATGGGGAGGTGGGGTTGGATGGGTGGGTGTTGGCATGGCATGGCATATCTGTCTACCTACATACCTACATACCTTGCTTGCCGCTTTTCTCTGGCTGGCTTTGGAGTTTCGGCGGACGGACAGACTCCATTTTTCGCCTTCTTCGCCTCATCATTGATTGCATTGGCGGTGGCCATCGTTTCCGGAACTGATGACTTTACTGGACTGGATTGGGCGACCTCATTCACTCTCATGGAATGGGCGTTAAAGCGGACGGGGATTCATGTTTGAGAGACAGATACTAGTATTATAATCCATGTTGCGATTCTTGTCATGTTTGGTATTTGAATGTGCTATGCAAGTGTAGGTAGGGGTTTGGGTACACTCGACTATGAGGGGTATTACTAGGAGTGGTTTTGACTATGTTCATCTGTGGTATCTCCTTGATAACTTGGTACGGAAGCTCGCTATCTAACAAACGCCACTTGGGTAGGTGTCTATTTGATGCAAAGGAGGCCGAAATTTCGAGGTGGGGAGGCCACGCGTGTGGATCTAGGGGGTTTTGAGTTTCTATCATCAATGGGAGGAAAACTGGGAAAATACTTGAAGCTTGATCATGATGGAAAAAACTATAGATATGCCAGAAGAAGGGGGAAAGCGCATTGGGTGATTATAAAACCTTATAGGCTACGATTTAAGCTGGTTACCGCGTGATGATCTCTGTCATGATATACCTCACGAGGTATTATTCCCTAGGTGGGTAGAACCAGGTTGTCCCCATCTCCCCTATTTGGTCAACGACAGATCGATGAATTCCCACAGAGATCTTATCTTGCAGGCACGAAACCTACCATCCTATCAAATGATGAGGGTGTAGTGCTGACTGGAATCAAGAGGGTGTCCGCGTTTATGCTTCTCAACCAAGCGTTCCACGGTAGTTCGCAACTCAGCAGATACCCACACAGATTGATCTCCGATTCCAGATTATCTGTTGGGGTATCAGGGGATAATTGGGGCAGTGTTCATCGTAACTGTTTCTGCTGGTATCGTATTACGGTTTTCGTGAGTATACTTCAGAGCCCTGTTGGTAGGTTTCTCTGGGATATGGACGATGATATCGCGTGATAGTTGGTTCTAGCCAATGAGAGAAGAAAAGTTCCTGGTTGTCACGGCTGTTCAAGACCAAAGGTCTATGAAAGTGATGATTATTCTAGGCAGGCCACGTTTGGTCTAGTCACTGAATTGTTTTCGTGGGAAGATGACTGCAAGTAGGTGTAGACAAGTCTAGTTGTGAAGTGCAGATTTGTATCGTACGGAGCAGAGTAGTATGACCAGAGGAAGGGGGTATGATGTGGTGTTGCTCAGATTCAGACGTATTGAATATTGGTAGAATATACGGAAAGCATCGACAAACATCATTGGCCTAATCAGTGTCCTAACAAATCCACGCTTTTGGGGGCTCAAGTTGTGGTTATGATTATACGACAGCAAACCTAATTGCTCAGAAGACCACTCGTCTCCGAGTACCTTATCATAGTTCCACACAGAACCGAATTAAGTCGACAGAGACATCCCAAAAATAAGAAGCTCATCTTTCTGACCATTTTCTTCTGCATTCCTATCTTCCATCATCATAGACGGTAGGTGTTAGGCGCTTGTAAGACTCAACATGGCGGACAGAGACCCAGCATCGGGGAGTGATGGTGACCATGTGGAGGAAGGTGATTACAACATCCCGAGTTACATCGGGAGGCCGGATGCGTACCCACGAACGGCGATGCGACGGCAGCAGCAGTACTTCCAAGCTAGGGGGGGTTCGACAGAGCTTTCTTGGGAACGTATACCGCAAATCGTCACAAGGGAATGGGACACCCCGCAGACTGGCATCAGCGTCCCCGAGTCGCTGGCCGGTCGCCGAGGTGACTTGCGAGCCTGTCCGAGCTACTGGACCCCGTCCGAGGGAGTAGCACCGCCCCAGACACCGCCAACGAGGGACGAGTGGGACAGGCTGCTGCCAAATGACACTTTCAGCGACGGGACACCGAGGCCCCGGGCCGGGGACGTCTTGGTCATTCCTGTGCGGAGCGCTGTGCTGCAGCAGGCGAGGGCCGACCTCACGCCCTGGATCGTTCGAGCCGAGGAAATCCGGAGAAGAGCGTAAGTGATTCTCCCCTCTCCTGACCATGCTTTCCCTCCGTTAATGTCGGCGGTTCTCCACACGTTGCTGCACCATACCCTGAGCTTTTGAGAATTTCTTTGATAAGGGGCTAATAAGCAAACTTACGGGCAGAGCTGAAAACATACGATGGAATTTCCCCGATTACGCAAGCAACCTCCCTTCGGAGGACGCGCCGCCTCGATATCCCAGCCCCAGCAACGTACGCGGTGGTGGATGTGGCCGCCCTCGGCGGGGTTACAGAAGCTATCGCCGCCCCCCAACACCCCCTGGACACTCCCAGTCTTCCGCCATTATGATCGACGACTACGACCACCATGAGAACACCGAAAGATATCAGGAGAATCATAACCCATTTCGTCGTCCCACCGGAGCCTCGCGTCAAGCAGACACGCCTTTTCGCCGGCATGACAGAAACAGCGGCAATAACGGCCTCGCGATGCTGAGTGATGTGGCGGCTACCCGAGCACCGGCACGAGACCCGCGCGCGGGATTCTCGTCCATCCCGTACGCCCGGCAACCACACCCGTACCAAAGCTTCGACGACCTTATTTCGAACCAGCCGAGTTCCGACCGATTCGGTGGCGAGAGGACGCACGGCTACTTCCACGCTGATGGCCGCCAAGCCAACTCCTCCCCTATCAGCAGATTGCACGACGCCCATTCTAACGTCCTTACCGCTGAACGCTCTGGGTCGTCCACGTTATCGCCGGTAGAGAGAGGTGCTGTTGATGAAGATGCCGCTGTTGATGAAGACGCTGCTGCTGATGAAGGCGCCGCTGCTACTAGTGAAGATGCCGCTGCTGATGGAGACGCCGCTGCTACTAGTGAAGATGCCGCTGCTGATGGAGACGCCGCTGCTACTGCTCATACTTGGACAGGATTTCAGCGAACCTCACGGCTCGCGCTCGCGCTGGAACCGTGGTTGGCACCAGGAGCATTACCGCTTCCAACAGCGCCCTCATCAGATTTCACATCGCATTGCTCACCATCGCCGATGGCGGCTCTCGCTATGAGGGATACCACTGCCGCCGCTGGCAGTAGCCCCTTGGCCGCTACTCAATTACCGCCATTGCGGTTCCTGGGCCAGGGACCCCCTCCCGACTCCGCTCCTCCTCCTGCTACTCCTGCACCGTCCTCCTCTCCTATTCGCCCTCCCGCTCGCTGCGCTGATGATGTGTTACCGGTCACACACCACACCGGCGAGACGACGGAGGAGGAAGATACCGATTCCGAGGCGGAGGAATTGAGACAGCATTTGCTACGCTCTCGGCAGCAAGAGCAAGAGCGAGGGCGACAGCGACAGCGACGGCGACGTGAAGCCGATGATACCGAGGATGAATCCTGGGCTAAGGATAAGAAGAAGAGCAAGAAAGCAAGAGGAGGACGACTGCAGCGGGCGCAGCAACAACAGCGACGTGAAGTCGACCCAGACGAGACCGAACTCGAGGACGAGGTCGAGGTGAGCAGTTCAAGAACACAGCCGCAGCAGCGTCAACGACGCGAAGGCCGCAACAGGAATGACTCGCAGCCGCCGGAAGAGGAGTCTGATCGACCGGACGACGATGACGACTACGGGGACGAGTAAGTCTTCGTCGTAGCCGAGCGTGGTCGTGCCAGACAGGCGGCAGAGAGCGAGAGTGACGGTGTTATTTCCTTGGATTAGTTTTTGTTTTGTTGACCAGAACGGCGTACGGTTCTTATGTGGGAAAAGGGTGGTGTTGTGTTCCCAAACTCGCCTCCCTCCCTCTCATTTCCGACTGGCAATTGTCGCCGGAGAAGAAAGGCCTCGCTTGAGTGGTTGGGTAGTCGGTTAGCCGTATAGATGTAGTATTTGGTCGACGCTCGACGAGAGGGGTCCGTCCCCCTTAGGACTGACTGCCGGGGTCTTGCGCATCTGATACTTTCTTCTGGCTTGCTTCATTCATATCGCCCTTGATGGAAAGGGGTAGCTGACATTGTACCGAGGGAAGAGGATATAGTAACAGGCCCAAAGTTAGGAAACATAGGAAATTAGACAAAGTTGCAACATAATCCAGTATGATTCCACAAGATTAAAAGGTTTTTGAGGAAGGAATTGCACGTGAAAAAAAACGCAATAACGTAATGGATGATGACACGCATTTGTGAGCAAAGGCGCACCCGAATGAGCAGATTCTCAAGGTGCAAGGGTCAAAAATCTAGCAATCGAGTATCGTAGAAATCCTCGTAAAGACAGCCCGGCCTTCATGACCCTATCTATAGCATCAGCATACGTATACCGTAGTTATATCGTGCATAACTTAGAAAAATGGTTTCAGAAGTTCAGAAATAGTTTATTGAGGCTTTAGTACACGGAGGGCCTAGGGTACTCGTTACAAAGGGAATTATGCGTGTGAACCGCTCCCCTCCCGTCTCTCTATCTTGTCGCTTCAAGCAGCAATTTACATGTCTGCGGAGGCAGTAGCACCAGTGATAATCTCGACCAGCTCTCCGGTAATGACGGCTTGACGGGTGCGGTTGAAGAGAATCTGGTACTTGTTGATCATCTCGCCGGCGTTCTTGGAGGCGTTCTGTACATATTTGTCAATATCTGGTCCAAAAAGGACATGACTCGGAATATCACTTACATCCATAGCGTTACGGCGGGCAGAGATCTCGCAAGCGTGACCCTCGGCCAGAGCCCAGAAGAGAGAGTTGGCAAGAGCGTACTCGCGCATGTTGGGGATCAGCTCCTCGTCGACCTCGAAGGCAGAGAAGTTGGGCGAAGCAGCAATGGCGTCCTCAGAGAAAGCCTCGATGATGGTGGGCTCGTAGCTCGTGGCGTTGATGAACTTGTTGTAGAGGATCTTGACGCCGGAGTACTGGCCCTCGAGCTGGACGATCTGGTCGGCAATGGCCTGGGCGTCGGCGAAGGTGGGGACGCTCTTGCCAACACCGGCGAAGCTCAGGACAATGTCCTGGTTGTTGGTGCGGCCGAGCTGGGAACGGGCCTTCTCGCCGATGATGACGAGGTCGGCCGAGCCGTGGGGAATGGTGCGGCGGACCCATCGCGACAGACCCGAGTGCACACCACCGCAGAGACCCTTGTCGGAGCTGCAGATGATGTACAGCGGCTTCTTGTCTTCGGTCTCGAGGGGCTTGGTCTCGGCGGCGTCGTAGACCTCGTTGGAAGCAGCACCGTACTTCTTGGCGTCGTTCATGGCTCGCTGAGCGCGGGTCAACTTGGTGGAGGCGACAATCTTCATGGTCTTGGTGATCTTCTCGATGTTGCGAATCGACTTGAGACGACCCTCAATCTCACGAAGGGTGGCGTAGGTGGCCGCATTGTTGGCAGTGCTGCGAGAGCGAAATAGTGTCAGCTTTCAAAGGCCCTTCGATATGTAACTCAAACCACAAAGCTCCATAACCAAAGTGCCTTTCCATCTTCAACCCCGGATCGGATCCATTGGTCAATGACGTCCAACTCTGGATATTGATTTATGGCCTTTGGGGAGAAATGCGTTGTTCTTCCGTTCCAAAACTCTTCCTGTCCGAATTGACACCTCCCAGGAAATCTCCGACGTACCGAGCAGGAATAGCCGCAGCTACAGCTCCAGCGCGCAACGCCGGTCTTGCCGCCCTCGAAAGCATTGTGGAGGAGATTAGAAGGTAATTGGTGTCCCGGGATCGGATTTCAGCGGTGACACGGTTGACCACGGATGCTCCTCGCGATCAATTGGTCTTGGACGATGGGGGGGTGGTTGAGATGGATTGATTAACTTGGAGTCGGTTCAATTCGGGCTCAACTGTCTGCTATTGTCTCGCCTGGCTACTACCAAGCAAAGCTCCATTTTCCCTCTCGTCAATTTTCGGCACGGGCCTAACTCTTTCCGACCATAGCTTCCGTAAGTACCCAGACTGCCAGAGGTTTTTTGGTGAGGTGTGACATTGATCAATTGAACCCACCAATACCAGCCTCATCTTGGGTAAGCCACAAAAGCTGCACCAGCCATACTACTAGGTATGTACCCAAATGAATGTTTATCCGATCGTTGCAGTGGAGAAGGATCTTGCCACCTGTTCGCAGATTATGTGACGGCTGGTGGTGCTCTTTCGGATTTTCCTACTACTCTCACGCCTCCCTCCCTTTTCCCGTGGCTCCCATGCCATCTCTCCATCGTTCTGCTTTCTGTTGCAAGGGTGGTTGCTCTCGGCGTTTAACGTAAGCGGAAAGAGACCACCCATTCCTCCCATGTTCTGCGTGTCTGCCTGCATGCTTATGCTCACCCTCGCTCACTCTGCGCTCACTCGCGTCGAAAGTAGCAATTAGAGAGCCCACTTTGTTCAGCCCAGCCATTCCTTCTTCTGTGGACATCCTGACACTAACAATATTTTTTCTCTTCTCTTCCCTGGCTCCTGGGCTCCTGGGCTCCTCTGACCGGCGGAGTGGGTGCCGCTCCTATGTCATGTCACACTAGACAGTTCTTTGTGGAAGAACAGTTGCAGCCACATTCTGACATTCTTCCCTTCAAACCAGCAGCCGAGCCTCCTTCCGTTGATTGGCCTGGAGTTGCCGACTCGCGTTTCCAGAAGGTCAATACCTACTACCGTACGGAGTACCTACCTACACATGCCTTCTGCAGTGATCCAGTCAATCAATCAATCTAGCTTTCTATCCCAACCACTGACAATACTGCATTCAATTTTGGCTTGGTGAAGAATTTGAATCGTGACAGACAAGCTCCAGGTACGTATTGTGTTAATGGTTGATAGCAACCTCATAATCATCCATGCTGTACCTCTGTATTCATCAATGACCCGTCCCATGCAGTGAACGATTGATTGATAGATTGAGCAGCAGCAGTCAACAGTCACAATCGAACGAGGTAAGTGAGAGGTGAGTGAGTGATTGATGACTGAATGAATGGCTAGCCACAATCCCAAGTGGATAATCTCTGGACGCTGTCAAGCGCGGAGCCGATAGCCTTTTTGTCTTTCTCTCTTGCAGTATTCCCATCCATCCATCCATCTGCATCAGCCATCCACTACGCTAACTCCACCACTGGGGCGAACCTAGTGCCAACTGCCTCTCGCAGGTCCAGACTTGGGTAAGGCTTCTCTTCTTCTTCTTTTCTCCCCCCGGTAGTCGCAGTGAGCCGTACTTTTTCTCTTCCCTTTCTCTCTCTCCTTCGGTTTTGCTGTCCATTCTTCTACAGACTCGGCTGGCTTCTGCTGCAAGAAATCCCGGCTTTGAATGGACAATCGATCAACAATTCACCCCCATCTAGCCTGACCACTCGATTTCACCTCTACCTCTGCTTCACTATTCGACTTGGAAATACCCGGTGGATGTTTACTCAACGAGCACTCTGGAAAACCCGCTGGCTCCAGTGCCTGTGTTGAAAATTCACAGCCTGGCCTCCTACGGTTACTACCTTTGACGCCACCCTTTCAACTTTGACAAAGTCTCCTCTTGGCTTGCGAGGACTAATACAACAGCTCCCTAGAGCATCCAGCATCTTTGTTAGGCAAACCTCCCCAGAACAGCGACGGATTCATACGACGCGCCAAGTCCGCCCAACCACCATCATCATGTCTTCCGATTTATCTGACGACGACATGCCTTTGGCACGCCCCAATGGCAAGCGTAAGTATTTTCCCGATTTTTTCTGGATCCATTCCAGATCGCGTGATGCGACTGGCCTCTATGCGGTAACTCGCGGCTCCAACCACTTCACCTCGCATCCCTCGAACCGATCCCGTCTACGCGCCCACTGCCTTGGCTGGCCTCATACGATTCGTTTCATCCCGGACCCTCGCGAATCAAACTAATTGTCTTTCATTGTAGTCTCCGCAGATACCATCTCGAAGTCAGAAGACAAGGCCATGGACAAAGGCGATTCGGCAGGCACTCCCTTGGCTGCTCCGGTGTCCATCCGCAATGGTCCCGTTAGGGATGCCGATGCGATGGATATAGACAGCCCTGCCACCAACGGCCACAAGCGGAAGTCACGCGCATCACTCAATCAAAAGCCCAGCTACAAAGACGATTCCGACAGTGATGATCAGCCCATGGTATGTACCTATTCTTTGTTCTATCTACGCGCCTTCCTGCGTCGAACAATGGAAGCAACTGACAGGCTTTTCTTATTTTAGCTCAAGCGCCAAAAAAAGAAGACGGCCGTCTCAGATGACTCTGACGATGATGTGCCTTTGACTAAGCGAAACTCGAGGTTGCCGCCCAAGGCTAGCAAGAGCGACATGCTGGATCTGGACTCGGATGATGACGACAAGCCTCTGCATGTGCAACTCGCCCAGAAGAAGAAGGCTATCGAGAAATCTGCAGCAAAAGATGCCAAGAAGCCTACACCGAAGAAGAAGGTTGTCAAGGACGAATCTGACTCAGACGCTCCTCTTGCCAGTGCCAAGGGTAAGAAGCGAGTGTCTAACGGTACTGCTGTTAAGAAAACAAACGGTGTCAAGAAGGAAGAGTCCGATTCAGATGCGCCTATTCGGAAGAAGGTGAAACCCGCACCTGCCAAGGGCAAGGCTGCTGCTCCCGCCAAGGGCAAAGCCACTGCTCCTGCTCCCAAGAAAGGTGCGAGAGCCAAGAAGGAGGAAACTGAGGAGCCCGCGGAAGGTGAAGAGGAGGAGTTCGAATGGTGGAATGCGCCCAAGAAGGAGGACGATTCTACCAAGTGGGAGACCCTCGAACACAATGGAGTCATGTTCCCTCCGCCGTACGAGCCTTTGCCCAAGAACATCAAGCTGCTCTACGATGGTAAACCAGTCACCCTTCACCCAGACGCCGAAGAGGTCGCGACTTTCTACGGCGGCATGCTCCATCAACCTCACCACGTGGAGAACCCTACATTCCAGAGCAATTTCTTCGCCGACTTCAAGAAGGTGCTTGCTGAGAGCGGCGGCGCCAAGGACAAGCAAGGAAATAAGGTTGATATTAAAAGCTTTGAGAAGCTCGACTTCAAGCCCATATTTGAATATATGCAAGCGCAGAGCGAGATGAAGAAGAACCGGAGCAAGGAGGAGAAAAAGGCTGAAAGCGAGGCCAAGAAAGAGCTCGAGAAGCCTTACAATTTCTGCAAGTGGGATGGAAGGACTCAGAAGGTTGGCAACTTCCGGGTCGAACCTCCGAGTCTGTTCCGCGGCCGTGGCGAACATCCCAAAACTGGCAGGCTCAAGCTGCGTGTGGCGCCCGAGCAGATCACTATCAACATCGGAAAAGAGGCCAAGGTGCCCGCACCTCCACCCGGTCACAAGTGGAAAGCCGTCCAGCACGACAAGACGGCTACTTGGCTGGCTATGTGGCAGGAGAACATCAACGGCGCTTACAAGTATGTCATGCTTGCCGCTAACAGTGATGTCAAGGGACAGGCCGATTTCAACAAGTTTGAAAAGGCACGTGAGCTCAAGAAGTATATCGACAGAATCCGCAGGGACTACACCCGGGATCTCCGTGCCGAGGTTATGGCCGACCGACAAAGAGCTACAGCCATTTACCTGATTGACAAGCTTGCTCTGAGAGCCGGTAACGAGAAGGATACTGAAAACGAGGCCGAGACTGTTGGTTGCTGTTCTCTCAAGTACGAGCATATCACGTTACGGGAACCCGACACAGTTATTTTCGACTTTTTGGGCAAGGACAGTATTCGTTACTATGATGAGGTAAAGGTCGAACGCCAGGTCTTTAAGAACTTGAAGATGTTCAAGAAGCCGCCCAAGAACGAGGGCGACGACATCTTTGACCGGCTCACAACCTCTTCGCTGAACAAGCATCTGTCCACGTACATGAAGGGCCTGACTGCTAAGGTGTTCCGTACCTACAACGCCTCATATACCATGAGCAAGCTGCTCGGAGAAATGGAGGCCAACACGCATCTGACCATGGCCGAGAAGATTGCCGTCTACAACAAAGCCAACCGTGAAGTTGCCATCCTGTGTAATCACAAGAGAACGGTTGGTGCCAACCACGAGGCTCAGATGGAGAAGATGAGCGATCGTATCAAGGGACTCAAGTACCAGAAATGGCGCACCAAGGCTATGATGTTGGCTGTGGACCCCAAGCAAAAGAAGAAGAGGGGTGCTGAGTACTTTGCCCTTGACGAAGAGCTCGATGAGCAGTGGATTCAGGACCATATCAAGTTCTTGGTGGAGGAGCAGCGGACCAAGACGACGAAGAAGTTTGAAAAGGATAATGAGAAGCGCAAGGCGGACGGTGAGAAGCCGCTTCCAGAGAAGGAACTTAAGGCGCGACTCAAGGAGGCGGATGAACTCGAGAAGCAGCTCAAGAAGGAGGCCAAGACCAAGAAGGTGGAGCCCGAGGGCAAATCCCCTTCGGTCGAGAAGTACGACACCGCTGTTAAGAAGATCGATGAGCGTATCCACACTCAAGAGCTTGCTGCTGCCGACCGAGAGGGCAACAAGGAGGTTGCCCTGGGTACCTCCAAGATCGTAAGTCGACCTCTACTGACCGCCCCCCCGACGAAGCAATTGTATTGACTTCCCCTTCACAGAACTACATTGATCCCCGCTTGACGGTTGTCTTCTGCAAGAAGTTTGATGTGCCCATCGAGAAGTTCTTCTCCAAGACTCTAAGGGAGAAGTTTAACTGGGCCATCAAGTCTATTCAGGACGACGAGTGGGAGTTCTAAGCACCTTAATATTCCTCTTATTGCTCTCGCTCCCGCTCTCTAACGCATCCTCACCTACCACGACCAACTACTCAACCCATACTTAAACACCATGTTATATTTGTATATCTGTACTATCACGCATATCCAACGGTCCACGGCGATGACAAGACCTGAGGATAGTTTAGCTGGATTCAGCAGATCCAGCAGATCTAGCAGATTCTCGGCTTATTACAGTCTTTTGGGAATCTTTGCTAGCTCAGCATCAGGGCCCTTTCTCGTTCATTCCATGTCGGGCAAGTTCACCACCACCCACTTTCCTCGTGGCCGTCGGCCGTCCTTGTCCGGTTGGGGTGTTACCTTGAGATGATGAGCTGCAGCGTGCCTTTACTTGGCCTATCTGTCTCTGCTTGCCTGCCTGTCTGTCCGCAACCCTTTGATTCATCAAACAAAGCGTTTGCGTTGCGTTGCGTTGCATTACATCAGGGGAGTTTCTCTCGTCTGGAGGTTTTGGCTCGATCGATCGACCATTAAAAACAGCCGCCATCACATACTCATCGGCTGTTCCTCTTTTCCCGCCTTGCATATAGAAGCAATGAAAAGACGTAAATTATCTTACCTGCTCGTCTCTGCGTATTGATTGTGCCTCGTATATTCTTACCTGTGATGATTTGACTATGACTGCCTGCCTACCTACTTCAAACCTGGGAAGCCGGGTTTTGAATATTCATATAGGCGTCTATAGGACTTGAGGACCTTTTCCTAGTCACAACATCAAGACGCCAATAAGTGATACTGGCGATGATCTCGTATGTCAGGCCCGGCCCGAAAAGTGACATCCTTGAAGATTATTGGGAAATAAATTTAACTGTTGCGTGTTGCAATCGTGAAACACAAGAGCAAAGGCAGGATCTCAGTAAGTAAGCGACTGAAGACTTGGCAACTAATTACCACTGATATCTCCCAACGGGTTTGTTCGAATGGAGAGGGCGTACACTCAGTCAGTAGAATGTAATTTAAAGCCGGTCCCGGCGCCTGCTAACGGGATCGCTGCTGAATTAAGCGCAATCAATCCATGGCCGCTTCCAAACCATTGCCAGATCCTGCGTTGCCCTGCTCTGCCCTGCCAGTCGGTAGTTTTATTCACTTGCTCGATCCAGAGCGAGTAACTACCTACCTACCTGAACAAGACATGATTTCTGGGGTGTAGAAGGTAGTGTCTACTCTACGTACGCGGGTAAATCGGCACTCGAGCACACAGTATACGTATGCACTATCTAGCTATTTCGTACACCGAACACGAGGACACATACTGACTCATTGCCTTGCCTTGCACCGACACACGTACATTTTCGAGAGGAGAAGTGCCGCCCGGGGAGCCCGAGGAGCCGACCAACCGACCGACTCCGGACTCCTTCCTGACTGCATTTTCCCCTTCACATTGACATGGCCGTGTGCTCTCAGATTTCGTCACACTAGGTAGGCAGGTAGTAGGTAAGCAAGTAACTCAAGCAACTTCCCGCGTCGTCCGTGACACACAAGATACATCAAGTACGCTCGCTCGCTTCACCCTTTCCGAAAAGATTGTAACAGTGGTTATTGATTATGAACAATCTGATTCATTGCTTGACTAAACTTAAATAATTATCTGTATATGTCTAAAATTCGTGTGCTGTGTTTCCCCCCTTTCCGTGCGCGGCCGTTTCCCAGTAAAAATGACGTTGATGATGATGATGATGATGATGAACGTGAGTGTGTATCGATATATGCTCCAATGCCCAATGTCATGCCTCCCATACCGAGTGAAGGATAAAGAAATAAGGGGACGGGAGCAGCAAGTGGCAAGTAAGCGAATAATAGCTACCCATTGATATACAGTCTATTGCTGTTGCTGTTGTCCCCCCCTTTGTTTTTCTCTCGCACGAAGCGGGAAAGTATTATCCGTATCCAAAAGCACACAAATGGTGCTGATGGTGTACGTGAGTGTAGAAATCTACCTTGGAGAGACCGCCCCTCCATCATTGTGCCACCAGGATGGGTGTTGATGCTCTGATTACTATTCCTCCAAGTCCAGCAACGGTCCGTAACCAATCCCGCCACAAGATGAGGTATGTGTAACACCAAACGGATAGATTGATTAGTGGAAGGTGGTGAGTGGTAGGAAGAGATTATTGGTGGTGTCTCCTCTCTACACAATCTTGTAGACTCTCTTGGCAATGAAGAAGCAGCCCAAACCGAACATGAGGAGCCCCGCTGTGATGCACCAAAACCAGGTGAGGTCGCCCTCGTACTCCTGGCCGGGCACCCAGACGTTCATGCCCCAGAGACCGGTGATGATGTTCATGGGCAGCACGATAGTTCCCAGCACCGTGAGCTTGCCGAGCGTGTCGGCCGTCTGCTCGGACCGCTCGTTCATGCGGATGTTGATCTGTGCCAGGTAGTTCCCGTGTGACCGCGCCAGAATCACTTCGTAGTGGCTCAGGTTGGACGTCATAGTCACAATATGGTCCTGGATGTCGCCCAGGTACAGCCCGATCTCACTCCGCGGTGCCACCTCCCAGTGCTCGTTGCACCGCTTGGCAAAGCCCTTGATGACGTCCGCCTTGTTGCCTAAAAGCCGGTACAGGCCCATGACCTTTTTGCGGCAGCTACCAACACGCTTGAGCATATCGCCATCAGACGGCACATCGCCCAGCACAGTTTCGCCGGTGACGCTCTTCTTCTCGCTGGCGTCTCTGTCCTTTCGACCATCCTTCAGTCGATTATCCTCAGCCTCTGGGCCACCGCCCCTGTGTGCCATCAAGATCGCGTCATCAATGTCGTCAACCTCTTCCTCGATTTTTTGGATAAGCGGCACGAAGACATCAGTGATATCGTCAATGATGGCATACGAGATCCAGTCAGCACTCAGGACCATATAATCTTTGAGTTGACGGACACGTCGCCGTACATTGGCGGGATGTGGCGTTTGCTGGAAGTGGAAGGATATCACGCCCTCGCGGAACACAACGAGGTACAGGTTCACAGGTTCCAGGTGGGTAGCTGAGTCGGCATCCTGATCGAAAGAGCGATAGTTGACGAAGTAGTAGTGGCGGAAGAGCTCAACCTTTTCACGCTGCTCCTGCAACATGATATCCTCCGAAGTCAGGGGATGTATGCCGAACGTCTTCTGAATGACCTTCATCTCAGCCTCCGTCGGAGACAGGACATCAAGCCACCACACAGGTCGATCGCCATACCGGATTGGTTTCTCAGGCCTGGGGCTGGGTGACTTTGTGGTTGGCGACTTGAAGCCCATTGGGAAGTTCATTGGCGTGGCCTCACCAGACTGGTGTCGTGACGGCATAGAGGATGCTGCATGCTCAGAATGGCGGGCAGTATCGGTGGATTCGTGGCGAGTTTCGCGATTGGAGAAGGACATCGAAGGCACCTTGGACAAGGTTTCCCCGTTCTTCAGCGAAGAATTCAAATTCGAACTCATCACGGTTGGCATCTGCTCCAACTCGGAGTCTTCGTCAGAAGAAGAGTCGGACAGTATGGGCCGCTCCGGCACAAAAAGCTCCTTGAAGCTGGCATCGGGCTGCACTAACTCGGAAATGGTCTGGCTGTGGATGGTGCTCTGGAACTCTTCGTTGAAGTAGGTGAAGCGATAGGGAGCATCTTCTTCGGCCCTGAACCATCCTTTGTGTATCGGCCGCAGTCTACCGTTGATGAGTTGAGGCTCTGTGATCTTCTTGATGCGCCGCTCATCACTTCGGCCTTCCTTTTCCATTCTACTCCACTCCTCCAAGATAGCCAGATCGGGCCATTTCTCGCGACGGCGTCTACGACGTATGCTGTTTCGTTGATCGCGCGCTTGGTTCAACTCGTCGTCAGCTATCTCCGACATACCCTCCTGTGGGAAGCACACATCCTCCTCGGCCTCGATCGCAATGGTATGGCGGCGTTGAAAGTTGGGGGATCCTTGGAGGAGATCGCCCGTATCCTCGTCGCCGAGGCTATTCACGTCATCTTTGGAAGCTGACGCCAACTGATCCAGCATGAGCTCGTCTCCAAAGTTGACATCCATGCGGTCCAAACCTCCCATGCGCGGCGATCCAGGCATGGATGGCGGATAGTTCACATTGTAGCGTTCCGTGCCGGGGGTTGGCGGGCCCAGCACGCCTGACTGGTGGCCGCGCCAACTTGATTTACTAGAACCCCGGTGCAGGCTGTCGCGGCGTTGTCGGGCACCCCAGCTGCCCAAACCATCGTTGGAGCCATATACCTTAGATGATGAATCAGTTCTGGCAGTGCCCGGGAGCAGCGGCGCGCTCTCGCTCATGCGCGCAACTTCTTCTTGTTCATCCTCCTCGACATGAACCTCTTCCATTGGGTTGACATTGTTATATGCGGTACGCGGTCTGGGCGTCTGCTGGCTCTCTCCTCCACGGGAGACTTGGAACGAAGTGGCTAGGATCGTGGAAGGTCGGCGGGGCCTTGAGCCCCAGGGGTGCTCGCGGTGATCTAACAGGGCTTCACTCTCGATGCTGGTGTTGCTTAGGTTGCGCCCGCGCATGTAGAAGTCGTTGGGGCGGGTAGGCGGGGACTCGTCGCCATTCCTGCGTGGGGAGGACGGGCCGCCCTCTTCGTCGGCGGGAGCAGCAAAGGACTTGCGCCGCGGTCGTCGATGCTTTTTGCCGCCTCGGTGCTTCTTTTTCTTAGGAACTTGAGAGCCTGGCGAGACATTGGAGGAAGCGGCCGGGGTTTGTTGCGATGGACCAGCGAGTGTTTGTCTCGACTGGTTTAGTGGTGCGAAGGGGTTACCGGAGGAAGCCATTGCGCCGCCCTCTGATCTGGAACTATCTTATCAATTGCAGGTGGACTGTCCCTAGGCGCAGATTGACAATGGCATTGACAATATGGCGAATTGAGATTAGGAATATCCGGGCAAAGAAGGCCGAGCAGAAAAAGTCGAAGTGAAAATGAAAATGCAGAAAGTGATTTTCGGGAGTGACAAGGAAGGTTAGCTGCAAGCATGCGCTGGGCGTACGGCACGCAGAGAATCGAGGAATCGAGAAACCAAACCAGCGTTATCCGGTATCCAGGCCAGGACCTGGGGCCTGTAAGCCGCTGATAGGTTCCAGGGAGATGGATGATGGATTTGTACTGTACTGCTCATCGGCCCAGGTGCCAGGTACGGAGTACGGTACGGTACAATACCTTCAGTTTACGGTGGTCTATCCCATTCCGGGTCTAGCGTTCTTGCCTGGGAGTAGAGACCCGTTTCCTGCATTCAATGGAGGGTTCTGGTTTGGGGAACACAAGACAGGCGATTTTGACGATTGTACAGGTGGGAGAAGATTGGAAGGGAGAGGAAAAAGAAGAAGTTCTGTGCGACCAAAAAGTCGGTACATGTATTATTTCAGCCAGGAATGATGGTCCTCATTTTTATTACCGCGTGTACATGATTAGGTTGAACTCTATTCGGAATGCTTCATTCGGAGACTGCAGGACCGTGGGACGACTTGCAGGACTGCAGGACTTGCTGAGGCCAGCCCAGTACCAGCCGGCACAGCTCAGTGCGCCAATGCAATGCCCCTTCTCCGATGAAAGTTGCATCTTATACTTTCATCCGATAATGCAGTTAATTCCATTGGTTGTCCAGTACCGGGTCCTCGGCACCATACAGTTCTGTACTGTCCACGGCAAGCAAGAAGTATGTTGCTTGTAATTGATCTTATCATGAGGGTGGGACTGCAAAATACGTCATCGTTCGGTTTTCACGCTACTACTACTATTGATTTGTGCTGACCGTCAGATAGGAGGGACTCGTGACTGGTCGTACGGCTTGTCGTGTTTTGGCGATCAATTCCATCAACTAGTTCCAGTCGTCAGTCGCCTACGGCCCGCTAGACGGTACCTAATGTATTGGCTGTGCCGAGCTTTACCCCCTAAAACAGCTATCATCCATCCATGAATGCCAATATTGGATCGAGTTGTCACCGAGTAGGTATCTCATGAGAACGTATCATGATTTCCATAATTATTCTGCTCACAATTACCTTGCTGTTACAAATAATCCATCGCATACCAAACATCCAGGCCAAGCTAGTGATGCGCTGGCTGCATACCTTGTACTGAATATCAAACTTATTATTATATCGATATATCGCATCCCATCGAGAAGCAGTAGGTTTAGACCTGCGATTGGCAATACCCGAACTTCAGATGATTTTTTTTTCTTTGGTTTCCATTTCCACAAAACTACAATGCGAGCCTTGATCTTCGGCTCATGTTGGTATCAAGTAGACCCCTATTGACCCCTTGCCAAGTTTGCCACACGTCCAACTGAATACGCCTTAAACGCCATGTTTTCCTTTCGGCAGCCCTCATGATTGCTATATACTGGTACAAGCCCTCGTCTAACCCCAGCCTGTGTCATTGAATGAACAACCCCGTACTTCTATCGCTGGGGCATGAACTGGGCACGCAAACCCATAATTGTCTGCCGCTCAGCCTCGGGTAGCTGGTCAATCGTAGCTTGGGGCAGCTCCAGGACCATCTTCATGAGCTGCTCCGGATCCTGCGTCGGTGGTAGCCCGGATGCCGCTGGCGTCGGCGCGTAGCTCGGCTGAGGCGCCGCCACAGGGGGTGCGAACGGTGCGCCAACCGGCGGAGTCGAAGTAGCCACGCCAGGGAAACCACCCATCACCGATGGTGGGTAGCCAGCAGGTGGCGCTTGAACGGGAGGAGGCGCATTTTGGTCGACTACAGAGTGGATCGTCTCAGGAGACACCAGTCCCATAAGTAGGAGCGCCTGGAATATGGCATAGGATAGCTGCGGGGCTTGGTCGAGAAGCTCCGTGGCTCGTGCAGGGTCGGTCGAGGCCAGAGACTTCATCTGCTTGAGGATGTCTAGCAGCTGGGGCGGAGGGAGGGTGTGTAGAGTTCGCGAGATGGCATCGTGGAAGCTCACTCCGGGAGGCAGCTCCTTTCCGGGGGGCAAAGGAGGCAGCGAGCCGGCGGGTGCAGACTGAGGTGCGGCATTTGCGACACCATTCGAGTGTTGACCGTACGACCCGGTGTTGGCGGAATTGCTCGGTCCAGACTTGTCATCATCCTGGTCCACGCGACCCTCCGTGCTGTAGTCGACGCGCAATTTGCGATTCATGACTTCGTAGTCGTTCAGGTTTCTGACTGCCGAAGCTGCCGAGTCTAGGACACGATTAAGTCAGTACTCTGGGATTGGAATAGCTTCTACTGCTCGGAAAACTTACCTGCGTCTGGGTATTCTGCAAAGCCAAAACCCTTGGGTCGGCCAGTTTCTCTGTCGTAGACAAGTCGGAAGTTGAGCACCTTGCCTGCGGTACTGAAGATGTCGGTGATCTGTTCTTCGGAAAGGCCTGTTGCGGAAGAAGAAGAAGCAACCGATGATTAGTCGCTGTTGTTATTGTTGTTGTTGTTGAAAGATGGGCAATGATGCGATGCGTAAGTATGGAATTGGCGGTGGACTCACCATAGGGAATATTTCCCACAAAGACGACTCGCGAGGGAGGTTTGGTAGACATGTTGGTAGACACTATGGAGCTTGTTCGCACGGGTCTAATGCAGCAAAGGGAAGGAAGAGATTGTGAAGGCGTACTGCGGCTTCGGCTTCAGCTTCAGCTTCACGCGCAGCTCACTCGTAGGCTAGGGTCGGGATCACGTCCAAAGTCAAATACAGCGAGCTACAGGGAGTATCGTCACTGTATTATGATAGGTGCTCTTCAGGTGAAATAACTCAGGAGTAATATGCCCCAATCCCCAAGCCCTGAACTGGTCTGTTTCTGCTTTTTTTCCCTGGACTGAAATCTGCAGTCGGCCACAAATGTCGTGTTTGTTGCTTGCAAGATGGATTGGATCAAATCGCAACATGCAGCTTGCACGATCAAACAAATGCAATGGCAGAATTAACCGTTTGGTAGGATGGGCTTTAGTGGTAGATACACTCTGAAATGCCCAGGCCCCGCTTACCCTAGTAGTACGCAAATGCCAGCGCCCCTGCTCCGGAAAAAGATTAGGCCCTTCGGCCTCTAAGTTGCCTGTTTAGGTTAGCTCCAGAGGTCGAGAAGCTCCTACCCTGCTACCCTTGCAATGGAACAGACGGGGCCAGGCAACTGAAGAGCTCCAATCAAGTGCACGGATCATTCGACATGGTGGGCTCGACCATCTTCCCGAGATCATCACTTTTCGACTTCAAGCTCAGTTGCCCGGGCCAGACCAATCGCCTTCAATAAGGCTAATCCGACCGAAGCAGCCCGACAGGCCTTTCCCCAGGCAATATTCAGACTTTACGGTCCAGCTCGCCAACATGTCTCAGAACCCATTCCAGGACCAGCTCAACCGGTTGCAGGCCATGGCCCGCCAAACCCGCATGCCCGGAGGTGGAGGTGCCCCCAACCCTCGCGGTGCCGCTGGTCTTTTCGCCGTTGCCGCCGTGGGTATCGGTGGTGCCATGCTCCTGCAGAACTCGCTTTTCAACGTCGATGGTGGTCACAGAGCTATCAAGTACCGGAGGATAAGTGGTGTCAGCAAGGAAATCTACAGCGAAGGTATGCCCAGGTCTACGGCGCCCACTTCTTGCCTTGGTCTTGATCTAGCCTGCTAACAACGCCCACTACTTATAGGCACACATCTGAGAGTCCCCTGGTTCGAGACGTCAATCGACTACGATGTGCGCGCAAAGCCGAGGAATGTATCTTCACTCACAGGAACCAAGGACTTGCAGATGGTGAACATCACCTGCCGTGTGCTGTCCAGACCAGAGATTAACGCTCTGCCGCAAATCTACCGGACGCTGGGACAAGATTACGACGAGCGTGTTCTGCCCTCTATTGTCAACGAAGTCTTGAAGAGCGTGGTTGCGCAGTTCAATGCCAGCCAGCTGATTACACAACGTGAGATGGTGGCCCGACTGGTGCGAGAGAACTTGTCGCGACGAGCGGCAAGATTCAACATCCTGCTGGACGATGTCTCCCTCACAGTAAGTTCTCTGTAGTGTCAGCCAGCGAAATCACGAAATACTGACGGTGTCATGTAGCATCTTGCCTTCTCTCCCGAGTTCACAGCGGCTGTGGAAGCCAAGCAGGTGGCGCAACAGGAGGCGCAACGTGCCGCCTTCATCGTTGACAAGGCGCGACAGGAGAAGCAGGCCATGGTTGTCCGAGCCCAAGGTGAGGCTCGTTCCGCGCAGCTTATTGGTGATGCTGTCCAGAAGAGCAAGTCTTATCTGGAGCTGAAGAAGATCGAGAATGCGCGTCTCATTGCTACGTCACTCCAGGAGGCCGGCGGCCGCAACAGATTGATGCTCGACTCGGAAGGTCTTGGTCTCAACGTTTTCGGCGATGAGTCTAGCAAGAAATAAGCGTCGAGTCGGGCAAAAGCTGGGATTGCAAAGGGCGTCGGACATCTCCCCTGTATTCTAAGAATTTAATATTGTAAAGTAGGCCTTCGATGACTATGTCGACTCAAAACATTTGATGACTATAGGAGATCGCAGAAGGTTCTGGTACTGCATCCTATTACTTGACTTCCAAACGGTATCGTTTCGGCATCAAAATTGTCAGGTTCAACAATAATAGGCCAACAGTCAGTCCTTCCGTCCGCAGTCATTGCGGCCGTCAGGCAGACGATTCGGCCATAGAAAATATTGCCTAGCTACGAGAGGAAGGGGCCATTGCCGCATTCGCATGATCCGTAAACATCTTGACCTACCTGGAGTTCTTCCAGTCTGGTTCATACTATATACTTATCAAAGTAGTCGTAGTTCATGGTGGTGGTAGTGGTGGTGGTGGTATTGGGGATATACAAGCGACCCCACACCGCAGTACTAACAACCCCACCATGACCAGGCCGCAGCCAGTGCTTCCGCCGTTTCGATCATCAAGCAAACCAAACGAACTCATAACTTGAACACACCCTCTCTTTTTTACTTCTTCTTCATAAACCCAGGGCGACACAACCATTTCCTTGAGCGCCCAAGTCGTCTCTTTTCCTTCTACATACACCACCATCGTCAGTCCTTCACCTTAGCAAAACCGCCCACCATGCTTATCAAGTAAGTCAGAGAGAAAGCTACCCCGCCAAGATCAAGTCCGTCAACTATCACCGAAGGGTTGCCTAGCCTTGCGTGATCAGAGTGCGCATGAGGATATGTAATTGTGCTGACATTGCCGACCCTCACAAAGAGTTCGTACCCTAACGGGCAAGGAGATCGAGCTCGACATCGAGGCGGACTACAAGGTCTCCCAGATCAAGGAGAAGGTGGAAGAGAAGGAAGGCATCCCACCTGTCCAGCAGCGCCTTATTTTCGGCGGCAAGCAAATGTAAGAATGGCTCGCTCGCTCTCACACCTCACCTCGCCCCCATGCCATATCTTCGGCGGCAACGACGATCGCGCGCCGCCTAGTACGGGCCGGCTTTCATTCGCTGTACCCGACCCGACGAACCCCCCTAAAACTGCCCGGCAACATAAACTAATCAACTTGCTTTCCCCAACATTAGGACCGACGACAAGACGGCGGCCGATTACCAACTCGAGGGCGGCGCAACGCTACATCTGGTTCTGGCTCTACGAGGAGGACGATAAATCGCCCGCCAGCACGTAGAAGCGCCCTCCCCGAAGAAATCACGGCACGACAGACGAATCCAAGTAGAAAGTCACAGGCGCTTGTTGATTGGGGAAGATGTCTTTGTTGACTCGGGTGTTATCTATGTTGCAGCCCCTGGCTTTCTCTCGGGGTATGCAGGATGGCGCACACGGAAGGGACTGATCCCATGGGCCCCCCGACGTCAGAAAAAAAAGGGGGAACGCCTCCCTGTTTCGGCGAGAGCAGGATTTCCCATGCAAACGATGGAGGGCTAGCAGAATAAATCCATTTTCTTCTTTCTGGCGTTGCAGGCGTCATCTTCCAGGGTTCCCTTTCGAAATAGAAATGTACGCATTTGCCAACTTGAACGAATTACTACAGTCAAAGTTCCTCTGTTGTGTGCGACTCGCCAGATGGTATTCCGATGTCGTGGAGGGAGCCAAGTGAGACCGTCTGCGCAGGCGATGTTCTTGTCAGCTAAGAATCCATGTGTACATTTTTATCTGAAAGAAGACGGTATACAGCATGTAAGTTTGAATATATCTTCTCGAGGACAGATGCCCCTTCAAGTATCTCAGCGATTACCCTACTCTTAGAGCTTGGTTTGGTTTTTAGCCTCGCCTAAGTTTCAAGTAGTATCAGATTCACCTTCACTTACGTACCAGAGTAGCCTCGGCCAAAGTAGACAGCACAAACACGCACGCTACCTGTATCAGGTCAGTCTAGTAGGGCAAGGGGGGATTATGTGCGATGAGCATTATAGAGTGCTGAGTGATGGAAATTCCTACACAATCTACCTGTCTACCTATTGATTTGATCACTAACTGTGTTCTCTCCACCACTCCCCCCTATTCAAAACCACAAGCACGCAAAGTAGATACAGCCTGATCCAAGTCCAAGGCGTCGATCTCCCATGTCAATGTACCATGTTCCAATACTTCGACGCCTGCAAACTCCTTCGTCTCCCGTACTTGAAGATTACAGCAGTGGCAGAGCAAGCACAAGCCGAAACGTGTGAAGTCGACCTGCTATTTTGAGTTCATCAACACCCAGGCTTCCAACAAGTCTACCAACCAACCAACAGCGAGCAAAGCAACCCGCACACTTTGGGAGAAGAAGAAGGAAGGGTTCATAAACCAGTTTACACCCTTCCCCCCTTGACCGGGCTGGTGTAGCCTAGCGGTAGTATCTCTTATGCGTATTATACTTAAAGGTCTGAGGAGTTCGATTCCCTCTCCGGTCATTTTTTTTTTCATCTTTTCCCCCTCAATCTTGTCAGGGGGCACTCCCTTTTCCGGGTTGATATTACTTACCTCACTCACCTTTAATAAAACGCTCAACCTAGGAAGAGAATTTCCTTATCTTTAATCTTTCTTTCTTTCGTCTTATACATCTCTGTATATGCACTTTGTGTGTACGCAATAGGGTGAGGCACGTTCAAGGGGACACACCTCCTTTTTATTTGACATCATAAAAGCCATCTTCATCCAAGCCGTCCATAGCACGTTCCTGGACTAATCACACCACTGCAGCATCTGTATAGATCACCCTAGTAGGTTATTTTCCATTGCGGTGCTCTCCACTCCCCTGGAAATGACTGGCTGGCCAGCTACCTTCAAATAATTATTCTGCCAGACCAGCCAATATCTGGGCTCGTCCACACTCTAAACTCTTCCAAAAGATCTACAAGTCCATAGAGGGGTTCACGACGACCGAAAGACTTTCTTGTCACATATCCCCCATCCCAATTAGATCTGATGATAGCATGATTCCTTATCATTGCTTGCCATACTCAGACGTCGTGCTTTTGCGTGTGGGAGGAGAGAAAACGTGGAAAAAATGAAAAGGAGGGAGTGGTCTCTCATATCCATGTTTTCCACCGAGGGCCCCCCAAATGAACAACTCGTTGCTAATGCCCATACTCTTGTCAGCTGCAACATGTAAAGATTACCCAGGAAAAGTAAATGCCTCTCTGAATAGGTGTGTTGCTATGCATTTACGTCCCACCCACTATTCCCTATCCTTCTATTTCAACTACCCCTACACATAAGACTCGGCAATCAAGGGAGGATATCTTCCCAGTTTACGGACGGAGCCCCAGTGCCTTAGTCCCATTTCCATTCCTACTTGATGAGATGGCCCGGTAGTTACTCCAAGGCTCGTCAACGACAAATAAAGCATGTCTCTGACGATCGTCAAACGCAGGGAAAGGGCAGACAAGTCTTCGTTATGACTAGTGCATATATAGGGGTCCGAATTCCGCAATGGAAGGAGAGAACGGAGAAAGAATCAGCCCCCTTTTATGAAAAAAACTAAGCCTCTATGTACTCGAGTGGCCAAACCTCAACATGTCCATCAAATGGCATGCATAGGATTCCAGTAGTAGGCAACGACAGCGTATACCAGACATCAAAATCAAGCCTAAGCGAGAGCCACCAAGTGATAAAGCAGCTGTCAAAGGTGTGTTTTGATCCCCGAGAAGAAACTATGCAACGCTTTATAACCCAGGCCGGATGCTATGCTCATTTCTCTTTATTATACAATCGAATTTCTCGGGTATATCTCAAGATGCCAGACCCTAGACGATTCGCCGTCCCAGAATATATCTAAGCACTCACTGCCTGCTTGACTCATGCATATGGATTCCTTCTCCCGTGTTCTCTGTGTAATGCAGTAAATCCCAAAATACTCCCATTAAACGCCTAATACCTGGCTGACTGATCCATCTCCCTGAAGCCTTGGGGAAAGACGATGATACCAATAAAACTACAAATAAATGCACCGCCCAGAATTTCAGCCCACAACTGCCGGAATGTCTCGTCTCCAAGGGAGATAGGAGGTGACAAGACAAAGCTCGCAGTGACTAGCCCTACCTAGGCCGGGGAGCCTTGGCCTTGGGTCTCATGAAGACATCTGCAGCCTTCCTCTTCTTGGGCACCATGGGCTTGAGAGGCGGGCTTCCGGCCGAAGCCTTCGGCGGTGGACTCACAGGCGGAGAATCGGCGCGTGCTTGGCGAACCTCGACGCGGCGCACAGTTGACGAAGATGCACCGCTTCGTTGTTTCCCAGGTAGAAGGGGCCGCGAGGCGGATCGGCTTGGCTCCGGCCTGCTGGGTGCTTCGTCGAACATTGCTTCCAAGTCGTCCTCATCCAGGCCGCCGCCGCCGCCGCCTCCGTCTCCGAATACATCGTCATCGTCCAAGTCCGAATCTGACACGACGGTAGGCTGCTTTCCAGATTTGATGCTCCGGAGCCGCGCTTCGGCTTCTTCCAAGCTCTTGCCGCCGAAATCACGACCCGGGAAGTTGCGCCGAGACAGAGTCGGGGGCTGGATCTTAGTGGACGGCTGTGACTTGATCCGCGCCTCGTTCACCATACCCTGGGGCGCGTGCTTGATCTGCCCTTTGTTGACCCGGAGAGCGTTCATCGGGGTCGCGATTTTGTTGCGACTGTGGATCTCCTTGGCCTCGCGCTTGACCTTGCGCATCAGCCCCTGCGCCGTCGACGTCTTAGTCCGCGTGCCCCCCGTAAAGCGCAGCTCGCCCGTGTCGTTACCGCCGCCCCGCCGCCCAGTGGATCCTTTCTTGCTGTCGCCGGTAAAGCGAGAGTCCTTTGGGGGCTGTGGCAGCTTGCGGCGGTCGAATGTCACAATCTTGCTTGTGTTGGCCTGCTTCTTCTCCTTGATGCCGGCAAAGGCGTTCCGGAGCTTCTCGGCGGCCTCGGCCTTATTCTTCGCGTCCATACGGGCGTACTTGGCGTACACCTTGTGCCAGAGCTGCGGTCGAGAAGGTATGAGATTTTCCTTCTCGTGAAGGGTCGGGAAGGCTTTCTTGATTAGGCGCAGCCATATTTCCTCGTCGTGGTCCTCGAGGTGCGGCGAGGCTTCTTCGAGAGCGCGCAGTTGCGCGGCCGAGTCGACGCGGATAAGGATGGGGCGAATTAGATCGTATGGTGCCGATCCTATATCTCGAATATCTTGGATTTTGTTAGTAAGGGCGCCTTGAATGGGACTGCCGTTTTGCGTCTTGGGTTGGTATTCTTGAGGCATAGCGGCAAGCTGGCAGGTTTGTGCTGGAACGCTTTACAAAAGGTTGCGACTGGCAATCATGGAGGGAAGTAAGGAGACAAATCATAACACGTATTTGGGGTCGTGACGCAAAACAATGAATGGAGGTTGGGCCCCAGAGACAGCATGATATCTCGGGCAGGAAACAACAAGGAAGGGCATTGAATAGTAAGTACATACCTCGAACATTTTTGATACACACCGCAGTGCATAAATCCACAAGCGATTTGACCATTTTGCTCCAGTACTGCCTCAAATCGAAGGATCTCGGTGTTGAAATATCGTAAGTTGGATATCGAGGTACTTGGCCACCCAGGCGCAAGACTGACGGGAGCCTTTGGGCGGTTCTGGTATAAACAGCTATTCAGCTCCAGAGTGGTGTCGTATATATCCGGGTATATTATGGGTTAGTGAGAATAAGGGTTGAAGAGCAGAAAACTATAGAGCGAATAGCAAAAAGAAATAGCATTGCATTGTGATGGTGTCTGACATGGCTCACGAGAAGCCTTCGGAGATGACAGAGTGAAGTTGCTTTGGACGTCCAGCTTTAGAATGGGAGTTGATTATGCTCCATTATTAGCCGCCCCTCCACTAACCTACAGGCGGCTCCCCCTAAAGTGCCATTATTGGACGCAAAAGGTTAGGCTAGAGGCTGAGCAGTTTACATCGCCCCCTACCGGTCTACCTACATACCCATTGAGCCAGTTGAATAAAGAGAAGGTTAATAAATATTGATATAAGGTATTTCAAGCAAATCGACAACAATTGGTCAAGAATTCGCATTCCACTATGGAAATTATGCCCGTAAAAAAGACATCGACAGCTTCATTCAAAGGTTCTGCTGTATAGAAAGTCAACACTATTCTACTAATCATCTCAACACGGACGCTTTGCCAAAAGCCCCCCCCCTATGAATATCCACACAATGAACCCATCGCAAGAATGATTTTGATGACCAGAAGACCCCCAGCAGTTTGTTGGTATCTCCCCGTCTTCCCGAACTCCGCTAACGCCACCCTGCCGTGGTGCGATGATACAACCAGAGGAATATCGCAATAAAGTGCCAATAAGTAATGTGTACATGAACCATGAAGCTCGTCGAATCACCCGCTACAATGCCGTACGCCTCGCATAGTCGTAATGATAACCATCAAACGCCTGCTTATGCTGCCGCCGCCACTGCGCGAGATGATCCCGCTATCGCTGGTTCCGGCTGTGTTGCCTGTTCCTCTTCTTGGCTTGCAATTTCTCCTCCGGCCTCACGTTCCGCCCAGGCTCCCCACAGTCCCCGCTTGCCGCGCACCCGGATCGGTCCACCCAAAACGCCTTCCTTCTGTTCCACCTTGATGGCGTCCTTTGTTGCCAGGACCAAGCATTCAAAGAACATCTTGGTCGCATCTGCCTTGGTCGTCCGGTTTTCGGGCAGGAGGTCTTGGAACACAACTGAAGTCTTTGTCCGTTGCTCCTCGCTCTCGGCAGCCTCCGGTCCGAATAGCTCGCGAAGGACGTGAACAGCGTGCTTCGTTCCCATAGATACAGGGCCGCTGTCGGCGGGGTGAACGATAGGCGCAACGGTATCATCGAAAGCACGCATGGTGCTTTCGTCGCGAGCGGCATCGTCTTCGTGCATGGCCATCCCATCATCGGCTGGGATATCTAGAATGGTACCTTCTGGGCCAACACTCGGCTCCCCGAATCCTCCCTCAGGCATGGCTAGGCCATCGTCTTCTTCCAGCTCCAGGCGAGGGGACTTGGATGCGCCCTGCTCTTCCTCACCCATGTCCGCAATGCCACTGTCACGCTTTCGCTTGAGGTCGTTGGCGGGACGGATGGCTTCGATAGAAAGCAATCCTCTCAGCTCAGGGGCCCAGGGCTTGCTGCGAGCATCGCCCATGATATTCGAAACAAAGCTTCCGCTGCTCTTCATCTCCAGGAGAGCCAGGAAATAGGGGTCACGCGGGATGAAGCTGGGTGCCTTGAGGATATTGGATCGGTCTTGTTGCTGCTCTTTGATGTGGGCGCTTGTCAGCTGGGTTGCAGTGTCGAGACCGAAGACCTTGCGCTTCTTCGCAGACTTCCGTTGCTGCTGGGGCTCTTGTATTTCGGTTTCTTGTCCCGGTTCGTAAATGCTGGTGTTGTTGATTCGGGTCCACTCCTCAACGTCTCTCGCAATGTTCTCGTCAATGTCCGAAAGAGGAGATTCGGATATACGGGCGCGGGCAGGAAGGCCGGCACCGCCAACTTCGGGCATTGCCGACTCGTCGCCAATGTTGAATTGGAAGTCACCCTCCATGGGGATATCGCCATCATCGTCAGCGATGCGAATGGCGCCCTCTCCAATATCCATTGCGGTCGAGGCATCGCCCTTCTGGAGGCCAAAATCGGCTTCGCTGAAGACGTCATCCTCGATAGAGCGAGCAGCGGGGGCGTCTCGACCCATTTCGATGCTGATATCCTTGCGAGGCTGCTCGTCATCATCTCCGAAATCCAGTACCAAGTCGAGATCGTCGTTGTCGATGATCGCAGGACCATCGTCGATATTCATATCATCTGCTTCAAGGAACTGGCTATTGTTAAATTCTTCTTGTAGGTTGATGTTTTGGTTGCTCGGACGCCCGCGACCTCGCCCCTGACCCTGTGAGCTGCTTTGCGTCGCCTCAACATCCATTTGCGCCAACAACCAGTCGGCGTTCGGGGGAGGAAGAATCCCCAAGTTGTCGGCAGGTGTGATGCGATCAGGAAGCATCAATGCTTCACGGTTAGGTAAAGGAAGGTTCTCGGGGATATCATTGTTGCCAGTGGAGCGGAAAGCCTTGAGTCAAAGTTAGTCGAGCAGCTAGTAGGAGGAGTCTGGGGACTACGTACCATCTTGATTTTTAGGAGGGCTTCGTTGCAATCGTCAAGGAGATAACGCGCCTTGCGACTATAGATTCGGACGACACCCAGTAGCAAGTGGCCGCTGAGGCGCAGAGCCATGGGGGCTTGGTTGGGGTCGATGATGTCTTCGACATTCTTTTGAAGGTTGGTCTGAAGAATACTGGACTTGTTGAGTCTACGTTCCAGGTTGGCTGACAGCCAGACACGGGCGAGAGGCCCGGTCTTCTGCAGCAACGTCTCGGAATAGAACATTGCGACCGCGGCAGAGACGGCGATGGGCTATTCAAAAACAGGAGATGGGAGGGCAGATTAGATGAATGAGTTCAACATGAAAGGCAACAAGCAATGACGACAGATGCGACGGCGCGTCAAGCGGTCAATGGAGGGGTTTGGGTCGAGGCGGTGATGAATGTTGGAAGGTGGAGTGTAAACAAGTACTCAAAGCGCGTTGCAAGCTGTTGACTGGGGGAGTGGAAAAATCGCGTAGGGGCGGCGGATCAACGGTTGCTTCTTCGCTTTTTTGAGAGCCGGCCAGGACAGGCGCAAGCTTGCGGGAAGACAGAAACGGCGCGATTTATTCGGCTTCTGTGGATGCGAAAAAGCCGGGACAGGATAATGCAATTGCAGACGCGATCACGACGAGAGAGTATATTAGGTGACCGTCGGGTAACAGTGTGTAGAGCGATGAAATGGGCAGGAGTTTTAGAATTGGGAGAGAGAGGACGGAGAGCAGGTAGAGATGGAGGGGGACGGGGGACCTGGGCGTGCGCGGTGTCAGTGTGGCTGCAGAGTAGGAGCCAGACCACCACCAAAATGAGCGTAGGCAGACGGTGAATGAGAGTGAGTTCAAGAAAAAAACCCAGTGGCTGGACCTCTGGGCCACTGCCAACTGGGACCACCATCATCCCGAATTCAAGTTGCACGAGCCACATTATGGGGAGATTGAGGGAAATCAGGATGGCTGATTGGCTGGTATTGCTCCATAGTGGAGCATGATTTCATCAAGGGTAGCTCTATCCCCTGCATGCAGACTAGCTTCGTAGCAAGTATTCATGACGGTTGTGAATAATTGTGTGGCTGGTAGGAAGCTCAGAATTGCTGCAGTAACAGCCAGGCATTGCTTGCTATGTAGCTACTAGGTTAGGTATCCGGTGTCTGGTATGCGCTTCTGTTCGCATCGCATCCTATATGTCCTACAGCTCTGCGTTCCAATGCCTAATACCCTTCAGGGATCAAATGTCTACCTTGACTGTTCTCATATAACACTTAAAGCTTTGCAAAATAGGAGATGCGCAATTTGGATAGCCGGGCGCACGCGCATGTTCTGTATTTGTGCTCACATCTAGGGCTTGATACTGAACAGGCATATGTTGAGGCTGTACTCAGACATGTCATGGTCCAGTAGCTACTGACCACTTGCCCTACCACTCAAGACCATTAGGTATGCAATTCTAGAGCTTAAATCAACCACGCGTTGACTTACACCCTGACAAAACATTCCGTCATTAGATGTACCTCTTGCATGCAGTACACAGGAATCAATCCAAACAGTCATGACTAGATGTGTATGCAGGCACACATATCATTGCAAGTCGAATGATCCGACATTCTCAGCTGACCAATGGATATGAGTCGGGGTCAATGTATGCTACCTACATGTACCTAATGCATTCCAGTCCATTACTGCTATCCGGCAAACATGGTAAGATGATGGATTACAGCATGTATGGTAATTGCCTGTCTATCTTGCGTACACTCCGAATGCAGTATATATAACCATGCGAGTCTCCAGATATTACGTGGCCGTTTAGATTAGTTACCTAGGCAGGCAAGATGTATCTGCATACAGATGCATTAGGTAGGCATGGAACATATTAGGTATCTGTAGGTGTCGTGCAGTATACTTACACTGACTTACTGACGTACAGCACTGTTCCTACACGTAGTATACATCCACTTAGACAAAGTCCGCCGCTTTTTACTGGCGAAGTGAATGTTCTATCCCATCAAGTGCTCTAGCTAGGATGCACCACGCAGCGCGCACTCCGTTGTGTATGTGTGTGCATCGGTGAATGATACTACTTTGCAAGGTTCTCCTTTCAGCCTCATTGGTGTTCCGATGCGCCAGGGTTAGGGGGGGCAGTTTTTAGCGTCAATCTCCCGAGCCAAGCAGCCAAGGAGCCAAATTGAGAAGCACCCAGCTGTCCAGGTGGCGTCAGAAATCGGGACCTGGGACCTTAACCAGTCCCAAGGGACAGCGCCAAAGAAGTGCTGCTGCAGCTTAATAACATCGAACCTCCAGACCGGAGGTAACACGTTCCACGCTTTACAAAAAGTCATCCCCATTTGGGTCGAGTATCAAACCAACGCTTTAATCAATCGGCCAAAGACAATTCAATCCGTCCTGTTCCCGTTCAACGTCCAGTCTGTCTATTTCTCAAGTCTGCAAAGACTGCCTAATACTTTCATTATTGACGTAGCCATTATGATGTGAATAACGACCAGCACATTTCCTCCTTCTTTCAGAACTCCTGCATTGACTTACTTGGCTTCAACCTTCTCTGCCAGGCCAGTGGAGCTACCGACTATCAGCCTGGCTCTCTACACCATCGCCATCACCTTTGTCGACCACGCCTTCCGCCCATGAAGATTTGCGCTGCGACAAGATCGCGCTCCCTCAACACTGGCCAAGATGCCTCCCTGGCCATTCAATAAAAGCGACGAAGGCGGCATCCCCCTTCTGCCCGTCTCCGTCCCCAGCATTACCGGTGGCGATCGAAGTTATGATGAGAACGAAGATGACCATCCCGGAAGGTCACACACGAGAAGACCAGGGCATGCAAGGACAACTTCAGCCCAGTCGCGGGTACGTGGCTGCTCTGCTTCCCAATGCTTCCCCCAAAGGGACTTGTTGTTAACAAACGATGCTTGCAGACAGTAGCAGACCAGTATTCCTCCATGACCGCGAGCGAGACCGCCGCACGACTCCAGACCTCTCTTACACATGGTTTAACCCCCGTCGAAGCTCTGTCCAGATTACGTGACTTTGGACCGAACGAGATCCCGCATGAACCCCCGGAACCGCTGTGGCTGCGATTCATTAAACAGTTCCAAGAACCCCTCATTATCCTACTTCTGGTATCCGCCCTGGCATCGGTGGTAGTAGGGAATACGGATGATGCTGTCAGTATCACTGTGGCGGTGACCATCGTTGTAACTGTCGGGTTCGTCCAGGAATACCGCTCTGAAAAGTCCATCGAAGCTCTGAACCATCTTGTTCCGAACCACGCCCATCTAGTACGAACTCACAAGTCTGGTTCTAACGGTAAAACCTCTGTTTGGCCCGCGATCGGAAGCGAAGACGCCCCCCAGGAAGATGGAGATCTCGGCGCATCAACCCCTATGGAAGAAGTATCCGAAGCAGCTTCGTCAAAAGTCATGGCCGCAACATTGGTGCCTGGAGACTTGGTACTGTTCACCACTGGCGATCGCATCCCTGCCGATATACGAGTAACCAACGCATCGGATCTGACAATCGACGAATCGAACCTCACGGGTGAAAATGAGCCCGTAAAGGTTACAGCTCAGTCACGGCTCAAGAATATGCAATCGCCACAGTTTGGCGACTATAGTAACCAGCGCCTAGCTAGCCCTGCGGCGCTGTCGCCCTCGTTCTATAATGATGCATCCAAGGCGGAACCGGCAAAGGAGGGTGTGCATAACATTGCGCATATGGGAACATTGGTTAAATCTGGACACGGACAAGGCATCGTCTTCGCGACTGGTGGTGATACTCATTTCGGCACGATCGCCGCAAGCGTGTCGGGCACCGAAAGCCCGCGATCGCCCCTTCAGCTATCCATGGATGAACTCGGCTCTCAACTCAGCAAGATCTCTTTCGTTATTATCGGCTTGATTTCCATTGTTGGCTGGTTGCAAGGAAAGAAGATTCTTGAAATCTTCACAATTTCTATTTCCCTGGCTGTGGCTGCTATTCCGGAAGGCTTACCGATTATCGTGACTGTTACTTTGGCTCTCGGTGTTCACCGAATGGCCAGATACAATGCGATTGTGCGAAAGATGCCTAGCGTCGAAACTCTTGGATCAGTCAATGTTGTCTGTTCAGATAAGACAGGCACATTGACGATGAATCACATGACGAGCGCGAGAATGTGGTATTTTGGAAAGAAAGAGGCAATTGATGTTGAATCAGATGACGAACTAACTGAAAAGAGCCCCGATGCCGCGGCTTTGAAAATCCTTCGAATTGGAAACATTGCCAACAACGCGCGTCTATCCCACCATGGGGGTCCCAAGACGGCATTCGCGGACAGCCAGCACAAGGACCCGACGCATTCGCGATGGGTTGGTCAACCTACCGATGTCGCGATGCTTGATCTCCTGGACAGGTTCAAGGAGCACGATGCTAGAGAATCTACGGGCCCCCGCACTGCTGAGACACCGTTCAGCTCCGAAAGGAAGTGGATGGGCGTCGTTATTGGGGCAGAAAATGCGCATCACGACAAGGAATACGCTTACATGAAGGGTGCCATCGACAAGATCCTCGACGCTTGTGATACGTACATGGCGGCTGATGGGCGCGAGTTCGTCTTGGACGCGGCCCGTCGTCGGGAGGCGACCGAGGCCGTGGAACGTATGGCCGAGAAGGGTCTCCGTGTTTTGGCCTTCGCCAGTGGTCCGATCTCGTCGAAGTCACACAGAGCTAAGCCGAGCTTCAACTCAAACTCACGAAGCAACACACCTGCCAGCCACGAACGGAGCGAGAGCCCGGCTGTGCCCAGCGGCGAGGACCTCTTCAAGGGTCTTACGTTTGCCGGTCTTGTAGGAATGAGCGACCCGCCCAGGCCTGGCGTTGCCAGGTCGATCCGCAGACTGATGCGCGGTGGTGTCAAGGTTATTATGATTACCGGAGACTCGAGCACTACCGCTCTTGCCATTGGAAGACAATTGGGAATGCACATTGCTACTGAGAGAGAAGCCTCCGCTGGTCAATCGTTCATCAAGCCAGTACTTTCAGGAGATGAGGTCGATTCTATGTCCGAGCATGAGCTCGCAATGGCCATGCAGACAACCACCATCTTCGCTCGCACCAATCCCGAACATAAGCTCAAGATCATCCAGGCACTCCAGTCACGTGGCGATATCGTTGCGATGACGGGCGACGGTGTCAACGACGCGCCTGCACTCAAGAAAGCGGATATTGGTATTTCAATGGGTATGCATGGCACAGACGTCGCCAAGGAAGCCTCAGATATGATTCTCACAGACGACGATTTCTCCACCATTCTGCATGCCATTGAGCAGGGCAAAGGTATCTTTAGCAACATCCAGAACTTCATCACCTTTCAACTCAGTACCTCTGTTGCCGGCCTGTCGCTGGTCTTCCTCTGCACTTGCCTGGGATTCAGGTCACCACTGAACGCCATGCAGATTCTCTGGATCAGTAAGTCAACCACACTTGTATACCTTCAACGAAATAACAGCTTGATACTAACTTGGGTGACAGACATTATCATGGACGGCCCGCCCGCTCAGTCGCTCGGTGTCGAGAAAGTCGATAAAGACGTCATGTCTCGCCCGCCGCGGTCCCGGAGCGAGCCGGTCCTGACGCGCAACCTGCTGGTGCGCGTCATGACGCAGGCGGCCATCATCATGGTGGGCACCATGATCATCTACACGCGCGAGATGCTGGCGGACGGCGAAGTCACGCGCCGCGACACCACCATGACCTTCACGTGCTTCGTCCTCTTCGACATGTTCAACGCGCTCAGCTGCCGGTCCGAGAGCAAGTCGCTGCTTCGGGGCGAGGTCGGGCTGTTTTCGAATACACTCTTCAACTGGGCCGTCGCCCTCAGCATCGCGGGCCAGCTCCTGGTTATTTACTTCCCCTGGCTCCAGGAGGTCTTCCAGACCGAGGCCCTCGGCTTCTGGGACCTCATGCGGCTCCTCGTGCTCTGCAGCTCCGTGTTCTGGGCTGACGAGGCGCGGAAGTGGTACAAGTACGGTAAGAAACGGCTTGGGGTGGGGTATAGTCAGGCTGTGTGATTTACGAAATTCCTTTCTATAATTAGATTACGAAAATAGGGGGGAGGGGGAAAAGCAGCCTCCCCAAACACCGTCACCTAGGTAGTGGAGGGGGGACCAGGATGGGTTATTTGGCCTGCCTGTATTGCCATGCGTCATGTATAGCGTTGTATTATTTACTTCGGCATTGTATACAAACAATGATCGGAAGACTGGTTCTATCTCGCTCGGAACTGTACATACTTACCTAGAGACGACACGAACGAATCCCCTTTAGAGTTGGAAATATCATTGTCATCCGGCAGCCCGATACATATGGTCTTAGGGTTGAACATTTTCCATCACTTGATAGTTCATCAGTCTCCTGGAAGCCATGACACATGATTGGTATTGCGACCCATCTCTAATGTTCTCATCTGGCTGTGAAGCTACAATCCCTCTCATACAATTCAGCTCAACAATGATCCACATCATCCTCACAGATCCCTCCCAGGCTACCTCGGCTTCCAAGCACCAATACTCTCTCGACCTGGCATCTACTCCATTAGGTTGTCGACTCGAGCACGCACCTCTTTCTCTCCTCGCATAAACGGACCGCTGCTGCCTTCTTGGGCTTCGTCGGCCATCGCGACGCCATCCTGGCATTGCTGCAGTCGCTCGGCGTAGACTGAGCCGATGGCGAGCTGGAAGGCTTCCGTCTCCTCCTTTACCGAGACGATTACCTGCATCATGGCCTCCTCGCAGGCGGCCTTTTTCTTGAGGGCTTGATCAAGTCGCTCCAGCAGGTCTTGGACGTGGGTCTCCCTGCAATATAGTACACAAGAGGTTAGTCAGCCACCCACAAACTGTCCACTCACGACAAACGAATTTGTGTCTTCTGTTTTGATGTGGGAAAGGGAAGCAAAGAAGCAAGATGTTGAGATTACCACTAGAAAATCTAGGGAAAAGGGAAGTAGGTGGGAACTCACCGCTCATGCTGCTCCTCCTCGAGGCGCTGGGTGTAGGTCTCGGTCAAGTCGGCCAGCTTCCCAGCATACTCCCTTCGCTTTTTGATGGCGATGTCTACAAAATCCCGTCTCAGACCTGCCTGTCATAGGGGCGCAAACAACGTTAAATCCACTTAGTTTTCCCACTTTTGGAAGACAAAGAGAGGAAGTATTGAGGGGACTTACAATGCTGTTCATGACACTCAATGCGGTGTCGTTCATCTTCGGGGGCATCAGTTTGGACATGTCCGTTGCAGTAGTGGTGATTTTGAGATCATCGTCGGAAGAGGGGGGTTCTGCTGCTGCTGCTGCAGCAGACTTCTTACGAGGAGGCATGGTGAAAGGTTGTCGCGGCCTTTGCGTCTCTTAAGTGATCCTGAGAATTAGCACCGGATTGGAAGAAAAGGTTCTTCGAAAGGTGTATTGAATGAAGGTATTGGTGGTATATAGCAGCTTTGAAATGGATGATATCCCTCGTTGATACACTGGCAGCCTTTCACTTCGAGATGAGTAGTAGCAAGGGAATGTTCAATTATTGGTACCTCTTATCTCAACCAGTACCAAGTATGTCCATAAGAGAATTATAAGTCCAATTATTTGCGTCTTCGAGTGTCTGAAGGCAAGAGCATACGGATTGCATGTACATGTGGTGTGCTTCCCCACCCACATTTTGACAGATCGTGCCTTCCATCTATCAGTCCCCAAAATGTCTTTGCAAATCACCTTAGGTTCTCGATCTCCTTGGCAGTATTTTGAGAGTTCTTCAAGCCACTGGTGGCGACCAACAGTCGGGAAGAACATGACGTCGTAATAACTCTCCGATGCTAGGTAGCCATAGAGAGCTCATGATATTTTGCAAGCCTATTTATAAATGTCTCCTCACCGGTAGAACTACTCTAAATCACATCCCAGACCGGACGTTTGTATCAAAAAATACAAGTGATTTTGAGTGCGTCCAATATAAAGGGAGATATCCTATTACTATGTACCCCAGGAACAATAACTGACTTGCACCTGTTCATTTGAGGTTATCCAGACCGCAGGCGATCATCTGTGATTGGCTGAGATTCGGACTAAGGAGAGCACTCGCAAGGATACAAGGGTGGAAGTCGCAGGGGTATCAAGATACAAGTGGGTCTGATAAGCGGACAATCATGAATCCGCTATTCGATAACGTCCTTATCCCAAAAATTTCCCAAAGTCCAACGGCAAAACGAGCCCCACCAAAATCTACAGAAGTACTTATCGCTTTCAAGACTCGACATAGGTACGAAAGCAGTCGGCTGCTATTGATCGATTGCAATGGGTCTCGCGGGGGTTAAAGTGTAAGACAACGTGATCGAATGTGAAGATGAGGAACAAGAAGCTGACATTTGCCTCCGAAGGAAACGGAAGTTGGCCTTCGACCCGAACAACACGAAATGGAGTCGCGATGAGACCACCTTCGGCCAGAAGATCCTGCGATCCCAAGGCTGGGAGCCAGGTCAATTCCTAGGTGCCCAAGACTCGTCGCATTCCGAGTTGCACAGCGCTGCCAGCGCCGCCCCCATCAGAATCACCCTGAAGGACGACACCCTGGGACTTGGCGCCAAAGTCCGCCAGAAGCAGGCCGACGAGTGTACCGGTCTCGATGTCTTCAAAGACCTTTTGGGTCGCCTGAACGGCAAATCTGACGACACCATCAAGAAGGAACAGTCCCTCCGCGCCGAGCTCAAGACCAGCACTTACGTGGAGCGCAAGTTTGGCCTGATGCGCTTCGTCAAGGGCGGACTGCTTGTGGGTGACCAGATGACGGACCTGCTGAAGAAGGAAGAGCCGATCAAGGAGGATTCAGTCAAGGACGAGGAGTCCAAGGACCAGATACTACTGGCCGACGTACCGACACAAGAGGACGATGGAACCTCCAAATCGAAGAAGGAAAAGAAGTCCAAGAAGCGGAAGGCAGAGGAATCCGAAAGCACAGAAGAGGCGGAAGTGAAGAAGGAGAAGAAGAAGAAGCGTTCCAAGGAGGCTACCGAAGAAACCACTGCCAGCGGCTCGACCAGCGAGGAGGAGCGCAGAGCGAAGAAAGAGAAGAAGAAGGCCAAGAAGCTCAAGGCTGCGGAGGAAGCGCTTGAGGAAGATGACGAGGTGAAGAGCAAAAGCAAGAAGAGCAAGAAGCGTAAGAACGAGGCAGACGAGGTGTCTGAAGATGCGAGCGACTCTAAGAAGAAGCAAAAGAAGGAGAAGAAGCGGAAACAACGAGACGCATCGGCCACTTCGAGCGACGAGGTCACCACCGCGGAGGTTACGGTGGTTTCCACACCCGTGGAGAGTGGCACAGCAACTCCCGTCGCATCGGGAACTTCAACGCCTCAGGCTCTTTCGACACGTCATTTTGTGCGCTCGCGAAACATTGCATCCAAGAGAAAGGCATTGGATGCGGCTGCCTTAGCCCAGGTAAGAGCTCACTCACTCGCCTAATTAAATGTGTTTTTGGCGTATACTAACAATGCCACAGATTTTCATGGTGAAGCCCGTATAGAATTGTCCAAAGCAAGCCTGGAATTAGACACAAGATACCCGAATGAGAACGGTGATATACATGGTTTTGCTGCATTCTGACTGCTGTTTATTGAAATTGACGGCTTGAAGTCCCTCTTGGGGAGTCATTGGGTTAAACCGGCACATCTCCCTATTAGTCCTGTGCATTTACTATGAGCTGTTGAGGCGATAATGGCATATACAATTATTATACTGACAAGTCTTGCGTGTTTTGAGGATCGCGCACACTCCTACAGTACCCTTTTGGGTCGCCTTTGGATCACACTGCTTCTATCTAGCTCTAAATGACCCCTTGTCTACTTTCAACCAAACCGACGGCTATAAATATGTTCCAAGTCTCACCCGGGCTATGAGACGTCGTTTATTAATAGCCATGGTTCACGGATTGAACTGTACCTTGTGCCAATTGGTTTCCGGCTCTTTGGTAAATGGCGTTGTTGGATTTCCCACACAACTCCAGGATCCCTGTCTTTCCGCCATCCAACAAGCACTCGATGAGATGAAGAAAGAGGAGACAGGATGGCCACCTCAGAAAAAACAATGACCTTCAGTTTTGGATAGAAACTGGCCATGTCCAAGACAATGTCGACTCACCGGGACACTCCGCGGGATCACCAAGTCCAGCCCGCGGGCACGATCCACGGACGCTTTCGGAGGCTAATCACTCAGGATCAGTCTAGGAGAGCTGGATTGTTGTGGGATAGCGCATCCAGCCAACCGGATTTGCTTTGCTCGCGGGCCTTCAACGACTCATGTCACTACTCCAATGACAGTGACAACGATTACTACCCATCATCTGAAAGTAGCGCACCGGGTACGGCGGCGACGGCAGAACCATCACCACCGCCGCCGCCGTTATCGAAGCCGCCAAGGGACGAGCCAGAGGGCTTTCCCTCCTTCTTCTGGACGGCCGATGAGGACCGCCAACTGCTGGAACTCCGCGAGCAGTCGAAGCTGGACTGGGAGGAGATCGCGGCGCGGCTCATGGGTCGGCGCTCGGCCTCGGCTTGTTGTAGCAGGTATAACCGGACCCTGTTCAACAAGCATCTTGAGAAGATGGCAAGCAAATGCAGCAACAGCAACAACAAAAACCGAAACGACATCAGTCAGCTCTCAACTGTAGCCGAGGAGGAGGGAGATGAGAAATTGGACGAGAAAGTGCACCAGGCTGCTATTCCGATATCGTTACCGCTGGAGGAGGCCTCTCCGTGCTCAGTTCATCATCCGCAAAACCCCGTGGCCGTCTCGCCCATGTCCTCATCACTATCGGATTCTCATGAGCATCGTCAGTGCACTTTTAGGCTGAGCACTCTAGACCTGGATCAAGAGGGCGGCGGCGACCAGAGCTTGTACCAACCACGGCCTCCTCCTTTAGAGCCCCTTGAGCCCCGGGTTGCGGATACCTGTACGGAAGTTTTGATGAAGGCACGGTTCTGCCTCTCACTAGAATTTTGATACTTTCTTCTGGTTATCGTTTAGCAACCTGGCGTTTATGATTGTTTACCAATTGGTCTGAGCTATCTATAATGAAGAGATTTGAGGAAGTAACGACTTACGGCACCAATGGAATGGGGGTGTATGGCCAAGAAAGGAGTTGCTATTAGATAGAATGACGAGACCACTCTCACTTTGTTTTTCGGAAGTCTATGGATCGTTTATCACGACACTCCCTTATTCGCGTCTTGGCGCTTTTCTTGACAGAAACCTATCATCTACAACGATCTCCCATTAGGCTTGCTAGATAAGTTCGTATTTCGTCCCGCCAAAGAGAGGAGCCATATGTCCCGGCATCTCGCTTTCTACGCGGACCTTAAAGCGCCATCCAGTGCAGTGGCCCGGCATCAGTACCTCCGGTCTCAGAGCCTTCAGATCCCGCATTGACTTTTCCATCTTCTCCGGGCTGGCGTCCGCCAGATGATATCCTCCCACGACGCTGTATAACAGGACCTTACCATCGCCACCGTCTCTTAGCCGTGTGGCATGACGAGAGACGTTAACAACGCCGGCGTGGCTGCACCCCGTGAAAACGACGAGCCCCTTCCCCTTGAGGTGGCACATGACGAAGCGCTCGTCCATGATGAGCTCGTCCGTCTCCCATCTCCCACTAGTCTCGTCGAGGGTGATGCCGCCGCGGATGCCACCCTCGTAGTCCGTCTCGCGCGGGATCTCGCCCGACACCAGGAACATGTCGTCCAGGACCGTGTGCGTCTGGCTCTCGCTGCGCACCGCGGCGCCGGCATCTCGCAGCTCCTGGACCGTAGGGTCCGCCTGCAGCGAGACGGGCTCCTGGGTCTGCGGGATCCTGACGCCCCGGAACGCGGGCCGCGCGGGGTGCACGTCGACGACCACGGGCGCCCGTCCGGTCTTCGTCTGGTCTCCGGCCGCGGAGATCATCCGGACCGCGCTGGCCAGGCCGCCCGAGTGGTCGCGGTGCCAGTGCGACAGCACTACGTGCTCGATGGCTCCGACCTCGAGCCCGAGCCGCCGCGCGTTGCGCTCCCAGACCTCGCCCTCGGGCCCCGCGTCGAAGAGCAGGCTGTGGCTCTGGAGCAGCTGGCCGGTGGCCGCGTCTTTTCTGGTCGCGGTGATGAGTAGCGATAGCCCGTGTGCGCCGCAGCAGAGCGTGTCCATGCGCATCTCCCTGGTCGCGCCGCCCCTGTCAGGGGTATCGGCTGGTGATAGGATGGTCAGGGGCGCGCCCATGAAGGATTGAGGGTGGCGGACCCCCGGGTGCGGGGAGGGCGAGATCTGGTCGATCTCGTCGTTGACGATAACCTGGATGGTGAGGGAGTCCACCTCGACAAGGGAGCTGCCGCTATCGCTGGTTGTGCTTAGGATAGTTGTGGCAGACATGTTTTACTGTTGTAGTCGGAATTGGAGGCTTGGAGTTCCTTGGATGGTGTACGTGATGGTCTGGAGATACATAACCCCTATTTGACCCTGGTGCTGTTATATATCACAGAAGCACAATCAGGACTGTGGAAGATGCTCCGAAAATGGAAGCACTGTTCCTAATGCAGATATAGGTTGGTTGCCGGCTTACCTCCTGAGAGCTCGCAAGGCATCAGCGACTTACACACAGGGTTGCATCGGGATCCCGAGTACACGAACAACTGCGTCTCGGGCGATGCTTTCACCCCTACACACTTCTGTCATATCAGGTCTTACACGCCAAATGTCGCCAACTACCCACATCCCTGCCTATTTTTGGCTGCAAGGCCTTGGGTATGTATAGTACAGAATTGCATGAACGAAACATTTGAATCTCATTTGTTGTAAGCGTGATGTGGCGAAGGGGTGATTCGGGATAGCTACTTCTTTGTTTGGACAAGATGTCAATCGGCTGACAGCTGTGGTCGGGCCGTCAATCATTTGCAAATAGTACTGACGACATTGACCAAGGTCACAACGGAGCATTTGAATCTTTGCCTCAACATCACTGTCTAATAAAGAGGAAAGCTGCGGCTAAAGATTATACACGGATCTCTTTAGTCAAGCATGCGGTTATCTGGGTTGCAGAGAGACGTCCTCTCACTTTATCGGCAATGTCTTCGAGCCGCTCGTACAAAACCAGAGGTACTCATTCACCCCATCAAAAGTTATCCCAAACAAACCAAGCTAACCTGTATCAAAGGCAACGCGCCCTCACTTTGAGACTTTTGCTAGGTGAGTCTTGTTCCTCACCTGGACCGAATGGGCTCTGGGTGCTGACCTCAGACAGGTCAGAAATGAACAAAAACATGAAAATCGATAAGAGGGATTTCGCGGCCATTGAGTTCTTATTACGCAAAGGTCGCCGCCAATTGGAAGTATACTCTGCTCCCGGCATCACAGATATCCATTGATCTTATTGATCAGGAATGGTACCTAGGCAGAGCGTTAAGCCATAACATGAAATCTTTTTTATGCCGGTCTTGAACCCGTGTTATAGGGCGCTGGGGAGGTTGTCAACTGCCACCGGCTCACCTCCAATAAGCAGGATAAAGAAGGGAAGGCACGACCATGGAGAGGAACTGTAAAACCACGTACCGGATAACCTTGGTGCGCATGGCCAGGGTAATACTGAGCAGCACATACCTCGCTGTCGGCAATCATCCATCCTACTTACAACCTCCAATACAACTTAAAGCATCTGTTTGGTCTTCTTCTTGTCTTTCTTGGATTACAGACGATGCCTGAACTTGACCTACCCTAGAAAGGAAGCCCTCATCGTCTACCGAGAGTAAAGCTTCCACAATCGCCGGACTTCAGCGACAGTCACCCGCACAGGGCTGTTTTGGAAGTGACACGGACTCCATTATCTGAAGAGCTCACCAATGTACGCCCGAGGCAACGTCGTATTAGCCACTCGAGCCGCGGCATTCGTGTCTGTCTGCGACTCCCTCGATGCGAATTTAAGAAGCCAAAAAAGTGGCCAGCAAAACAGGAGGGACGCCATTCTCTGAAGCGAGCGTCGGGTTGCCTGGGAAACATTACAGGGGATCCATATTGGGGCACGCTGCCGCCTATTGAAGGCTCTTCGTCAGAAGCGCAGCCGATTAATTCCCTACGCAAACAAACAAGCAACTCTCCAGAGGAGCCGCCTGGTATCGAAAACACCGATCCGGAGAACCAACAAATCAAAGGCCGCGGAAAGCGGTATGGTATCTCAGATCCGGCGATTTGGACTGCCATACATCGCACACTTGAACAGCAAAGACGACTATCATCACTCATATCATTTGACCAGCTCGCCAAAGAGACAAGTGGCTCTCCCAGTATACCATCGCGTACTTCGAGCCAACGCAAGGCTCTCAGGCACTTCACGAGAGAGTTAGAAAAATACGCGATAGCGGCAGGCGCGCCAGGCAAACTTCCAGTCATTACGCCCACTGAGTCTGACTCCAGACCATCAATTCATACCGTCAAACCTCTGCTCCCATACCGAAGGGAATTCCAGGCTGCAGGTCTCGCCGTAACCTCTGAGGATCAAAGAGGGCAGCGTCCTGCTGGCGCGGAGACAAACCATAAAGACAGGAGAAGTCGAAGCTCGCTTCCCTTAATGGGCGAACTAGATGGCCAAGGCGATCATAGGAGTACGTCATCTGTATACAGCGACGGCACGTATATCCGCTTCACACCAGAAGATGGCATCTCAACGACTATGATAGACCCAGAGCAAGAAAAGAAGGAGCACATTGCTCAAAGAAGACCGCTTCCGTGGCTCAAGAAGAGAGAAGTAGCCAGGGAATCACCAGGCCCCGAGTCAAAGTCGCCTAACAGAATCATGCTTATCTCTAACGGCAAAGTCCAGATCGGTATGAAAGAAATGACTCTTCCCAACAAAGGCCAAGTCAACAGCCAGCAACAGCCCCTTCTCAGTCATGGTGATGCTCAGTTGCCCTTACTAAAAATGATACCCCCAACCCCTCCTCAAAAGCTGAACTCAGATCCTAATCAACGTTGTACGAAACCGATGCCTGCCATATTTGACCGTCCTAGTGAACATACCATACCACCGAGGGTACTGGGGCTTCGTCCGCCAGGTTTGAAACGAGAAAATGCTTTGGCTTCACTTCCCCGAGTTGGAGCAGAAGACGCTAACCCTGAAGAAAATCCCAGTCTGCACAACTATCTGACAGTCGCGAAAAAGGACCACAGCAGCCCACCTCAGGCTTTCAAGAAACAAGTGTCCAGTCTCCAAGCTAAATCGCCGGCACCGGAGCTTCCTCGTACATGGAAACACACCATTAGCACCACCTCGTCTTTAGAACGTGCGTTGGATGCTGTTTCTGGCAAGAAGAACGAGAATCACCGTCTTGAAGCACGCCCCGAACAGCCCAAGTATGCTGGTAACTCCATCAGTCGACCAAAAGCCCGGAAATCTGAACGTGGCACGATTAGCAAACGTCATCCGAAACATCATCATTGTCCGCCGTTAACCACCAGAGATGATGAGAACCGTCAAGACCCGCAAGCTATGGGTAATAGACCCCCTTCGGAACACTTGTCCACGGAAGTAGCAGGCCAAGGTTCGCCCCGGGTTGCATCTTTGGGAAGGCCAAACAACCCTCCACAAGGCGAGCAGGTCCCGACCCATACTACCCTCGAGCCAAAGAGGAGTGCGGTGGAAGAAGTTCTGAGTGACTTGGATGTCTTCTTCGATTGCGACGACAGTGAGATCAGTGATCGAGATGTACTCAGAGGACTTCAGATAGCTGTTCATGCAGCAGCTGATGATCATTTTGATGCACTCGTCCGACACCGAACAGGACTTCGAATCCGGCGCTTCCTTGCAGACTTGAACTACGTCGAAGTATTGGACGATGGCAAGATCACAAAGGAGCAGCCTGCAAGATAGAAACGTGCAGAAGAGCGGCGGCGAGAGCGAGTAAGGGAAAGGGCACAGGGCAGGAAGCACAGGATCAAGGCAAGGCACTGAGGTTAGCTAACGACTACGAGTCTATACTCCATTCATCATAATCATAGCTTTGGGCACGCAAATGAGGTAGGGTGTACCTAGGTCAAGTATTATTAGTATTGTCTTTCTCTAAATCCTACAACACTCTGTTTCGTCATGATTGGGTGACCATTCGGACATGCAAGGATGGCAATTTGTTCAATGCGGGTTAGGATAATAGGCACGCGTCACTTCACCGTGGCATCATGACCTTTCGGCTCTCAAAAACATTTTCACCAAACTAATACACAACTAGGTAACACACACACACACACACACGCATGGATGCATGTGGTTTGCTTTTCACTTGTTTCCAGCTTACGGGGTGTCTAGTGCAGGCGTCTGGGGGTGTGCGTAACACATCCAGTCAGCTCTGCTTACGAATCCAATAATCCTCCCCCCACTAGCAGTAACGACCGCCTGCTGTGTCCTCAAGACCCTGAACCTCTAACAAAGGCAGCCATAGGATCCCTTTGAACGCGTGTATGTACTTATAGAATGATAACTGTCGTTCTGAATCGTTTCCACATCCCTCCATTTCCCAAGAAAGAGTAGTCATTTGGTACACGATGGCGAATATGCCGTCCGCAAATGCTAAGATGGAGGACTTGAGTTCGGATCCGAAGAAGCATCGGGCCTGTGACGAATGCCGTAAGTCGCTTCTCTCTCCCTCTCTCTTTCAGTGGGTCTCCTAAGACCATTTATCGCTGACATGCTGGTGCCTCCTCTGTCGGCCTAGGCTCTCGAAAGTTGGCATGCTCCAAAGAAGCCGACGGATGCACCCGGTGCAAACGCGAGGGCACTACGTGCCATTACTCGCCCCAGAAACAGATGGGCCGCCCCCGGAAACGACCCCGCGAAGAGCAGGAGGCTAACAATGATACCTCGGCTGGTCCCACTCCTAACTCGGACGAGTCCCCGAACAAGAACCCCATGTTCAGCGTCCCGCCCGATACCGAGGACCCGGGCCTCGCCTTTCTAAGTTTCCTGAGCGGCGGGGATACCATGTTCGATACTTCGCTGCCTCCGGGCCTTCTCGACGACATGACCCTGCTGCCACCATATGAAGACACCGGCATCAACAACAACAATAACAGCAGCAGCAATAACGACAAGGGCCTGGGCCAGTTCGGTTACATGGATATGAACTACGGCCAGGTGAACTTTGGCGACGCAGGCGTCGATCAAGGCCCATCCTTGTCTCCTTCGTCCAATCTAGACCCTGCACTGATCAACATGGCGGAGACCCCCGAGGGAAGCATCCCCAACATGTCCTCAGGCTCTTCGGCATCTGCCGCAAGCAGCGTCCATGACCACCACTCGCCTCCATCCATGATGGCCGCCCCCCATAACAACAACAGCAGCAGCGGCGGCGGTGACGCGGGCTCGACCTCGACAGTGGCGGCTTGCGCCTGCACGGCGAACCTGTACCTGGCGCTGGACTCGATGCAGAAGCTGTCCAACAGCGTGACCGAGGGGATCCGGCAGGCTCGCGTCGCGGCCAAGACGGCGTACCAGGTCATCAACTGCCCCGTCTGCAGCGCGGGCTCGGATCACGTGCTCAAGTCCGAGGCGGAGCTCGCGCAGTCCATCTCGCACCCGCGCGCCATGCAGAACTTCCAGAACCTCATGATGCTCGGCACCCTCATCCCGAGCGTCGCGCACGCGTACGAGCGCATCCTGGGCCTCGTGGACAAGGAGGCGGCGCGCGCGCTGGCCGAGGGCCGCGAGATCCCCTTCCGCATGGAGGGGTACGGCGGGCTCTGGGGCCAGCTGGCGACTGACGACGGCTGCGGCGCCACCAAGCTGCTCGAGTACCGCATGATGGAGCCGACCATCTGGCGACTCACGGTGCGGGCGCTGCTGCGCGTCGACGTCTACGGCATCACGGAGCCGGCGCCCGTCGACGACCCGACATCCATGGGCCCGGACGGCCGGGACAGCACCATGTCTATGGGTATGTGCCACCTCGGCCTCAAGGACCTCGTCATCCAGATGGAAACCCGCTCCAAAGCGCGTCATGCCGTCATTGACCCCTTGGTCGAGTCCGGCAAATGCGGCGGCTACAGCGCTGTGCTCACGCTCCATCAGCCGGGCGAGACGCCGACGTGCCAGCGCATCATTGCGTTGGCTCGACAGGCCATCGACAATCTGGTCATTGCTTGAAGAAATCGCCTCTCATAACGCTAAATATGATGATAATAACGGAGGTTTATGCTCATATTGTTGTTCATATTCTATAATACTACAGTTGGTTGGTCTAGCGCTCAAAATCTGGAATAGTACTGCTTATTATACATGGATACTCTCCAGCGCCGCCACGACGCTCTCCATCAGCTGCCCCGCCTCCTCGCCGCTGATGTCGTCGTCGGCCGTCAGGCAGCGCTCCACCACCTCGCGGTACACGCGCCCGGTGCGGTTGCCGAGCCCCGGGACCAGCACGGGCAGGACGACGCGGTCCCGCCACCGCTCGGCCGAGTAGTGCGGCTTGTAGTAGGTCTGCAGCGATTTCCACAGCCCGATCTCGAGCAGGACCAGCCCTAGGCTGTAGACGTCGTAGCTCTTGCAGTAGGGCCGCCGCGCCAGCCCGCTCAGCGACTTGGGGTGCCGGTGCAGGTCCAGGATGGACGGGTTCTTGGACGCGACCGACATGTCCGTGTCCATGTCGGGCCGCGAGGCGTCGAAGCCTACGAGGTACGGGGACGAGATGTCGGGGACTAGTGTGGTTGATGCTGTCGTATCTTCCGCCGAAGAGAAGGTGGATGTGGTGGGGAAGAAGAGGATGTTGTTGGAACAGAGCGACTTGTGCAGCCAGTCGAGGCTGTGAAGCGACCAGAGGGCTACGGCTAGGGTCTGGGCCAGTCGGATTCGCTCGTTGAGGTCTGGGGTCTTGAGATCGTTGCTGGAGATGAGCGCGTGCAGCGTGGTCGCGCAGCATGTTGTCGTCGCTGCCGGCTTTCCTTCGGGCGCCTTGTACACGAGGCCATACCGGCTGTTGGCCGTGTCGTCGGTGTAGCCCAGGCAGTCGATGGTGTGCAGGTCCGGGTGCCGGTCCGTGGCCGAGGCCATCATGCGCGCCAGCTGGTCGAGGCGGCGCAGGTGGACGAACTTCTCGTCGAGGTCCTCGCGGTCGTAGTCGACCCACTCGATGAGGACGTTGCTGCAGCTTTCGGACTTGTTGTCGTTGCGCTGGTAGAGCCCCTCGCTCCGTTTTGGGTCCCGGTCCGCTACGGTCAGCGTGGTGCGGGCCACCTTGAAGGCGAAGGTGGGCTTGAAGGCGGCCTTGCTGTGCGGCTCGTTGTCCAGGTTGATGCGCAGCCGCTTGAGGTTGGCCGAGGCGTGGAGCTTGGGGTACACCTCGTTGCTGGCGTTCTCGAGCAGGCTGAGCTGCTCGACGTCGCGCTTGGCCGACTGCAGCAGCTCGGCGACCCAGGTCCGTTGGATGGCGGGGATGCGCGAAGCGGGGAATAGTTGCTCTAGGCCGTCGTTGTAATCTGATGGGGGAGATGGAAGGTCTGGTATCAGTTCTCTGGTGGGGGTTCGGCTTGTTGGGGGCCGTTTCAGTAAAAGGGGTAATTTAGTCACCTTTCAAATCTGTGAGCAGAGCTGTAAACTTGTCTTTATCTGTTGTGATTGAATAATGTGTCTCAGTATACAGTCATCCTATTTTCGTTTTACTTGCGTGCATGCGCTGTAAATTGTAGATATTCGGAATCAAGAGTGTCGCATCAGACTTACCGGCTACCACCCATCTTGCGCGTATCGAGAACTCCTTCCTCCAACTCCAGTCACCGCCGCCAGTACCTTCTTTCTTCCCGTTATCGGTTGGCCGCTTGATAAGCGAATCTTTTCCTGTTGCCCATTTCTTACTACCAATGTTGCTGCCGCTATCCCCTTTCTTCTCCTCCTCATCCTCCAGCCCGTACCGCTCCCGCAGTTTCTGCCCGTCCGTTATGGTGCGGTGCAGCTCGCTCAGGATCTGGACGGCCAGGGATCGCATCATGACCCCACCCGGACCATCGCCGCCCAATACGCCGGGACCTACGGCCCCTGTTGTCCTACTAGTAGCAGTAGTAGCAGTAGGGCTAGTGCTTCCCCCGTACGCATCCATGAGGTGCGCCTCGAGCTTCCCCTCGGTCACGCCCCAGGCCCGGCCCCAGACCACGAGCCGCATCTCCTCGATCCGCAGCTTGCACGCCAGGCCCCGCGACTGCTCGGCGAACTGCGCCGCCGTCGTGAAGTGGCCATACGCTTTGACGCAGCCGTCGAAGAGCTGGCCCAGCACGCCCACGACGGCGAGGGCGGTGCCTACGGCTTCGGCCATGGGTCTCTCTGTTCCTCCGATGTCTGTGGATTAGTATGTAAGTGGGCGGGGAAAGGATAGAATAGCGTCGATCTGGAAGACGTTGCAAGGTTACTAGGTGCTGATGTTGTTGTGGGTAGGAATAGTTATTATTGGGATGGCATAGCAGCCGGTGGCAGAATACACACGAACAGCAATTGCGGAATTATAGGTATATGTGTATTCAGGAAGCACGGCAATTAAATGCGGTGATCGTCGGAGGCATTGCATGCAGCATTACGGAGCCAAGATTTCGACGCGATCGGGGGCAGTGCGATATCGAACGGGCGGGGGGCAAGGGGGCTGGTGGGTTATGGCACCAATTATAGCTGGCGTCATCTGTCGACCAATAGGGGAAGGGCAGAAGCTATGGAAAAGGGGCCAACTAGTAGCGTATAGCTTAGTCCCACATCGTGATAGTCCAATAGCACTAAACTTGGAGTTTCTAATTCCAAGCCACCGTTTGCTATTTCGACTGCACGATTCTATGGGAAGTGCTTGAGGTTTAATTCTTGCCATTAACAGTAGGCTAACCGTTGGTGAGCGAGATAGGGGCTTGAGGCCTCCTTAAAAATGCACGACCCAACATACAGAATTTCTTGCATCATGAAATCTTGTTGATCAAGTCCATACCGCCGCGAGCGGAATCCTTACCTCGAATTATAGTCTCATATAATACAGCGGTTCTGGGACAAGTCATGTCTAAGACCCCGATGTCTATCTTACCGTTCGGTGTTATAGCTATCGCTACCGTGGCAATGTCGGATAGCCAGTCCAGATTCCTATGCAAAGTATCATACCACCTATGGTTCTGAATGAGATCAAGTATTGGGGTCTGATGAGCGTTCTCGTAGCCATCTCTGCCGCCCAACCTGAAATGGCTGCCGAACAGGGTTCACCCCCTGAGCATTACCATACCACAAGCATACTAGAATCTCAGTTATGTCAATTACATTGCCCTCAGAGACTCGCACCTTCAGGCTGGAGTCAAAACCAGCTTAATTTCGTGCCCGACTTGAGGCCCTGGTCCAAGGATCCTGTTTCCGCTTTGAGAGTTAACATGGTTCTAGCTGGTTACTACTTCGTGCGTGAATTTTCTCGTTTGTGGTCAGCGCCAAGTATTGCCCACCTCTTTCGGTATTGGGAAAGAGCAAACTGTGTTGGCGACTCCGGGGGTAAGAGCGAACGACAGCTACGACAGCTACGCCAGCCCAGCATCGTGAAGGGCAAGCACATGTCATTTAACAGAGAAGTTACGCTGGCCGTACCTCTACCCCCATGCAAACTGAATGCCTCCGCGGTTTCAACTCCCAACATTGTGTTGGCCAGATTAGGTGAGAGCGTTGATGGCGCACTGTACCATAGGCGACTCATTTTCTCAAAAACTCCAAGAAGCTCTGCTATTATCAAGCGAAGCCAATACGCGCCCGCCGTCTAGTTTATATTCTGCATCTCTCACGACTCTCACATCGGCCATTACCGTTCAACTGATATAGGTCCCCGGACCCCTAAAGAAAATCCGAACTGCCCAAGACCATGTCGTCGAATTCGGCTGCATCGGAAGTCTCTGAAGGATTTCGATCCGACTTGTCAGAGGAGCTACACGGCTTCCGATTCGAACTCATGGACGACCTGAGAAACTGGATCATCGACCCCGATGCTAACAAGGAGAAGGAACTAGACAACATAGGCTCGATCATCAGGCTCAAAGATATGATGGGTCAAACCCGACAAGAGACCCTGCTGGTGAGTCTTACCACAAGCCCCAGTCATTTAAAGGCATTGGTATACATGGTATGAGTTTGTTTCTCCTGGAGAAGTGCTGACTGGATGGCATATGCGTCTGTTACAAAAATATAGTCTTTAGAATTGGCTGCGTCAGCGATCCGATGGACCATCAGAGAGACGTTCAATCAATTACCTTCCGTGAGTTCGACTGAGGAGGTGAAGAGGTACATTGATGTCCTCCTCTACTTCAAGGAAAGGGAATGGATCAACCACCAGCCCGTGGCTGATGCCTTGCATTTCTTCTGGAGTGAGAACCCATCTTCTTTACCTGGGGCTGGCTTCGGATATGACAACGTTTCTCCACCCTACCCCCTCACTCTCGCTTTCTTCTTCTTCTTCTTTTCGTCTTTGCTGACATTAGACCCGTCCTCCAAAACCAGAGGGCGAGGACATGACCGAGACCGACAAAGAGACCGCAAGGACGGAGCGCCTCAAATAGAAAGACATCCACGACACCACGTCCCTGCTGAACTACAGCCGCTACCTCCTGCTACACGGCTACATAGCTCAAGCCATAGGCGCGGAGATACTCACCGACATGGCCTACCCCATCGGCGTGTTCCGCGAAGCGTTCGAGCAAGGGCGGGAGCAGCGGGACCAGGTCCGCATCGCCGCGTCGGCCGCCGCCTTCGGGTACCTATACTACGCTAAGACCCAGATGCACCGCATTGCCGTCATGGGCCAGTCGGGCGAGGGCCTGTACGCGGGCGTGACCGTGCCTGACTTCATCAAGGAGGACTTTCTCGGCGATACCGAGTACAACCTAGCCCGCTTCGATAGGTGGATGGACGTAATTGCGAAGCTGGCTGACAAAGAAATGCCCGATTTCCCGCTCGATAATTAGACAAAACTATGTAACTGACAAGAGAGAGATATACACACACAAACAGAGAGAGGGTGTGTGTGTGTGTGTGTGTGGTGGGGCAGATCTGGGCCTTTGGAAATGCTGGCAACTCGCCTCTTGTTTCCCTCCCCTGTTACTTGGTAACAATGTGTTCTTCTTCGCGCTTTTTACTTTAGAAAGACCGCTTAGGATATGAATAGTCCGCATTGGGCTCCATATAAGGGGTTAAAACTACCTGTCAACTTTAGAAAAGTTTATATGCTCGTTTGCTCAGGTGCCTTACAAGAAGCTGATGTGACTCATTTGAAAAACCTCTGGGTTCTAAATATAATTGCTATTTGAGTATCAATATGCTTAATTATACTCACCAGTAAGAACCATGTCACCGCCCATAGGCTGATGGCTTTCGGTACTGTATGTTGCGGAATAGGGACCTTCATGCCGGCTGGAAGTGTTTGCTGAAGCGTTTCCAGTCTTTGAACAGGTGATCGATGTAATGATACCTCCCGCATTCCAGAACTGAGTCCTGGGGGTCCGTTACATCAGTGCAAGCAGGGCGAGAAGAAAGCAAGCATTTTACTTCGGCTTTGCTTCGGCTGCCACAAAACTTCTCTTGGCTGGTCGTCAGAAGAGGTCCCATCGCAAGAGGCTTAGTGTAAGTGTCTCCTCGACATAGAAACTACACCTTCTCAAGCCTTTCATGGGCGAAAGGGCCTAACGTCTGGGTTCATGATGTCACTATGCAATTCAAGTACATCCCAGTCTCATTACAATATTTGATCGTGTGGTAAAGACTGATCTCCTCACACGACCGGCAAACTTCAGGAGTTCTTTGTCCCAAACCCCTAACATCAATCTGGCGAGCATAACGACTTTGTTGGTCATGTTTTATCAAAGCCTGAAAGAGATCTAGGCGTTAATGACATTTGTATATATATTGAACCCGCACTCCACGGTCCCGCTTGCTGCGTGTGCGGTCGTTCTCTCCTTCAAGCTAGTACATTTTTCAAGTTGAACGAAACATGGAAAGCCCAGCGCGACATGTCAACGACGATATCAAATGATCTTAAGAGAATGCTCGAACTCGGGCCTGAAGATTATTGACCTCTCAAGGGCATTAAGATGCTGGATAACTGGGTCCACGCCAAAGGAGTCCCTAAGTGAGCTGCATGAAGTCGCACGACTCGAGGCCAAATTCGGAAACCAAGAGAGCTGCACACACGCGAAGGTCGGTTAGTTCCCGCAGGTTATATAACGTTCGCAAATAGTGGAGGTACCTACGGATGAGCTGACTGGAGAGCGCACATGAACAGAAGATAGCGAGGGGGGCGATCTCGCTGGCCACCGTTCACACGCTCGCCAATATACCAAATGCCGTGTCGGTCCAAGAACCGCAACGATATCTTGAAGTTGTGAACCACTTCATTGATAAGTGTTGGACAGGTGCGAATATTGATAAACCGGTGGACATGTTCTGGAGTGAGCTTTTGTTTTCTCTACTCCGAGGCTTTCAATCTAGGTTTTTTTCTTCGCTGACATCCTGTCCGCTCAGATTACAAGGACCTCGAATTTATCGAGACTTTGCAAAACAACGGGCACAAAAAAAACCGCCATAAAGGCAAAGATAGTGCCAAGGGCAAGGGCATTGGTGGTACCCAAGCCCCCAACATGGAGAGGGCCGGGCAGGCGGAACGCAAAAAATGGAAATACCTTCAGGACCCCGAAGACGTGAGAAATTATGACGCCTACGTACGCCTCCACGACTACATTGCACAGCTGCAAGCCCAGGGGCTGGTGTGGGACTCATCCTATGCCGCCGACGTGTTCCGCAAAGCCTACCAGAGACGATATCTCAAAAAAGGGGACCCGGCCCGAGACGCTGCCTTCGCCGCCGCTGCCAGGTATGTGTATTATATTAAAGAAGGAATACTGCACAATATGTTCCACGAGGACTGGTTGTCGCTTCACCTCTATCCTGGCAACGAGGCTCTCCCGTCGTTGAGAAAACGACTAAGCCTTCCCCTGCTTTGTTACCCCCGAACCGCGATGGGAACTACCTATGTCGGATTACAGGACACTGACGAGGAGGGACCCTGATAACACCTAGTGTCCAACTTTCAAGTGCAAAACTTCTCTTCATACCCCCTCCTTCCTTTGCTTCATTCTCTACCGCTGTTGATTGGATGATTTCTTTTGTTGAACGTGCGACTAGCTGTTTGGTCTGTGCCGGTTTATAGAGATGTGAGCTCTGGGAATCCGACCCCGAGTCAGGAGTCTAGGTTAGTCATTCGTGATAGTTATCACATACTCCATCCATATTTTCATTTGAACCCGAATTCGAGGATCCAGGGACCCGGTCTAGGTAGATCATATAAAATAGAAAATGCTGCCATACGCCGTTCATTCATCCTTAAACTGTAACACTTTTTACAAACAATACTGAAGACAGAACAGAGAGGGCCAGGCTGCGCCGTTTCAACCCCGTCTGTTACTCGTGGAGGTAGCTAGATCCGTTTCAAGCCCTCTCTCCCCTGGACGCCAAGTGGATGCGCGCTAAATAGCACGTCAACCACAGCGTCAGGAGCTAGTTTGCCGAATAAACTCCTCCTCTAAGCTCCCCCGTAGCTCTGTTGAACCCAACCACCTACGTTGGTGGTCATGGTAGATCGGTAGCTCGCTCTAGTAGACCTTCTTCTTCTCGTCGATGCTGAACTGGCCGGGGCCGCTGTTAACGAGCAGGAGGAGTCCGCCAACAATAGACAGGATCTGGAAGAAGTCGTACTTGGCGAAATCCTTGTGGGGGTGGTGCTCGTGAAGCTGTTACGTAATTGGTCAGCATACAGTCCAACGGTAGAGAGTTGCGCAAATGGAGGAAAAGATTACTCACAGTCCAGAAGTTGTTGACCAGGAGGTTGAAGATGCTGAGAATGACGACCAGCATGATGGCGCTGAACTTGGCCTTGAAACCCACAACAACCATGATGCAAGCGATCAGGCCAACAAGAGAAACAACGACTCTCCAGAGAGACCACTCGCCGCTCCAGACGAAGCCGATGAAGAGGAAGATCAGGAGAACGCGACCGGCGAGCTGGAAGTACATCTTTCGGTCCTTCTCGTCGAGCGAAGGCAGGCCAGCGAAAGCCTTGGATTTCCTAACCCAGGAGTCGGAGAGCACCATCAGGAGACCGCCAATGACGGACAGGTTGCGGAGGAAGAAGTTGAGGTCGAAGATCAAGCCGTAGCCGAAAGCCTGGACCACCACGACACCCATCAGACCAGCAACCGCATAGTCGGAGTGCTTGCGGACGATGACCATGGAGGCGCAAGCGACCATGGTAACGACGTTGATCAGGAGGAAGATGTGGTTGAGGCCGGTCGGGACTGTTATTTTTGTTTCACGTTAGCATTCCGCGGCTGCGCAAATCAGAGTAGACACGAGTCCGAAAGTCCACATACAGTGCCTGTAGTCGTGAAGGTATAACAATTGGTCGTTCCATTGTGTCAGGATTCGGAGAGCGTCCTCGAGGAAAGTCACGACGATCAAGAAACGTCCAATGACGGGGAGATATCTATAGGGGAACCGTCAGCTCTACTGCTACTGCTGCTGCTGCTAAACCAATGCGAGCTCGGCTCTAAGCTACCCAAGCGCGTGGGAAAGAGAGAGGATTCTAGGGTGCAGCTTACGGCTTGATGGGTTCACTAAACGTATCCAGCATGTCCTCGATCTTGGAGGTTTGTTCGCGAATGGCGTCGAGGGGGCTCGGATCGGCAGGACCCTCTCTTTGTGCGCCGCCGAAAGGGTTCTGGTTGCCCAGGTGGTACCCGGCGGTGCCTCTGATTTGTGCCATGTTGCTTGAGGAGGTAGAAAATGGGATGTACTCGGTATAGACCTGCTTTTTTCCAGTTGTTCGGCGAGCGTCGGGGGAGAGGCAAAAAGGGACGATCAAGTTTCCCGTGGAGACTACCTGGTCGAGGTAGCAGGTGGTGGTGCAAGGTGGTTGGTTGGGTGAATTGCTTTGGGCGGACCAAGCTGGATTTCTTCTTTATCCCGCCAAGAATTCAATGGCAGCACTGAGAAGGTTGGACTTGGACACGGGAGACAGAAGCGCGTCAAGGCTTATGTATACCTAGATAAGAACAGTGCTGGCGTGGAAGCTGTCAAAGTTGAGAGAAAGTAACGGCAGCCAGCGACGTGAGTGGGAATGACGGTAAGTTAAGATGAAGTGGTGGGAAACGTCGAGGAAATCCTTTTGTAAAGGCGACGGCGGTGATGTGATGCCGAGAGTGGTAGTTAGTGGTGCTGGGAGTGCTGGGAGTGCTGGGACGGTCGCTGGACTGCTGTAAGCTTCAAGTTTCCCCGTTGTAGGCACAACCGTGTCCTTTTACTTCGGCTGGTGCTGGTTCTGGTGGTGCTGTTCCCAATGGACAATTGAGCAAAAGCAAAGGCAATGGCATTTGCATGGGTGGCGCCTGCCCCTACCCCCCCTAGGCCCCTACTCCGTACCTCTAACGTAGGTACTTAGTGGTTTAACTTGCATGTATACCTGGCTGATACTTTGAAACAGCGGGCGATGGCACCCTGGGCTCAAGTAGCCCAAGTACTCCCAGGTTCGCGCTAAGAGACTTCAAGACACGGGAGATACCACCTGGCCCGCCGGCACGTCCATTCAGTGCCCTCAATTGGTTTGGCCTAGCAGTTTACAGTGGGTAACAGCTGAGTAAAGAGGGCTGATGCTGAGAGCAGAGAGCTATTATCCATGCATTCAACAGTAAGTAAGTAAGTAAGTAAGTGATCCCTAGTTTACTTTATGTCAGTAGTTACCTGCCTTTCTCAGGCTCAGCCTTTCCACCTTCTATTTAGACATATCTATCTCCGTGGATGTGTGTGAGTATGTGTGTGAGGGTGTATGCGCGCGAGTGTGTGAAGTTGTATAATTACCTAGGTATTTAGTCTTTGCTGCCTGAAATACAAAGGTGAGGTGAGGACTGCCATGGTCCGACAAAAAAAAGCTTCTTCTGTGAATTCTGAACCGGAGTTGGGCCACATCCGTCACCCAGAAAGGGCCGGCTGCCGGGGGAGCAATGCTGTCCTCTTTTTTTTTATCACAAGCCACAAGGCTAGTTACTACCTACCAGGTTAGGGGGACAGACGATGATGCTGCTACACTTCAAGCCACCTCCGCACCTCCCGACTAATGGGGGTGGTCGTCGTGGTTGAAAGCTGCAAGGTGCCATGCCGCTCCCAAAATAGAACACAAAGAACACCTAATGGGTTTTTTATAAACTTACCTAAGATACTAGCATGTAGTTTTTCCGCCCAACAGTAAGTAGGTAATAATAAGCATCTTTCTACTTTATGGGTTGATGACGTCCGTCCTTTGAGCTTCTTCTTCCTTCTCTTCTCTCTAGCGCATACAGTGCTAACAAGAGGAAGACAGAGAGGAATATTCCAATCTCTCTCTACGTCATTCCATTGTATAGCTACCATCAGTCTCTCTCTCTCTCGCTGGTTACTGATGGATTGCTGTTACTGTACCTGCAGCTCAGCCGCCTGGGAGCCGAGGAGGAGGACCCCGCAGTCCATAAATAGTTTGCTATTGCCGCATAGACTCTCTTTCGCTCTCAAGGATAGCAAAGACGAGCGAGATCCTTGAACAGGGACATGGAGCGATAAATGGGGATCTGTTCACTATGTATCAGAGCTATTGGATACCTCGTATTAACCTCTTTGTTCTTGTGTTTACGAACCAACATGCAGTCCAGCCCACTATACGATTGAGCCGAGCATTGTGGAGCTCATACCATTCAGTCAGTATATATTGCGGTGCTGCCAAAAATCATATGCGAAACCTTCAATTATTTACTCAAAACGCGTCGCCGGACGCGCAAAGACCAGAATCACTTCCCAGCATGATTACGTTGCCATTGAAGTCTCCTATAAATTACTCCAGTTTGACTGAACTCAAACGTCAAAACTTTCGGGTTCCCATGTGCTGCCCCACGAAATTCTGTGATGCCCTCTCTTTTTTACCTTTCGCCCATATATCCGTCTATCTTAGGTGATGAGAAGTCTGGTTGCGCTATCAAACACGCGCCATCAAGGGATAAGTACATAGTTCCGGGTAGTTACTAATACAGAAGCATAATACAATATTCGTACAAGTTGCAATCACAACCACGCAACCGTTCCCCCAAATGCTACCCCGAGGACGTTGAATGACTAAGCCCCCCATACACACAAGTACAGAAACAGGTTGATATATAATGACGTTTCATCGAGAAGTGAGGGGGACAGGCGCGGTCGCGATAGACTGCTTATTGTTGTTGTTGTTGTTGGTTGTCATTTCCGTCGTCGTCTTGGACAACTGCCTTGAAATTTGTCGCCTCTTTCGTTAGATCATGTTGTGGTTACCGCTCGATTTCCTGTCCGCCGGTCGATAGCAGTTCTTATTAGAGTCGACGCCGCCCTCCCTCCGCCAGCTGAACGGCCGGCTCCAGTTGTGGTTGTAATAGCGCGGAAGCGGCGAGTTCCCGGGATCCGCACTGGCGGGCAGCTCGACCGGTGCCGGGGTCTGCGGCGTAGTGGTGGAGGCCGCCAGCGTCATGGGCGCCCTCGGGTGGTATTGGCTGTTGTTGATGCTGTGGTACGGGTCAGGAACCATTGCTTTGGCCGCGATGTCCTCTTCCTCCTCTTCTACACCTTCTTCGCGGAACAAGAAAATGAAGGGGGTTATGAGAGTAGAAAGAGACTTACGAGTAAGCAGTACCGTGTTCAAGGTGTTGTTGAAGTTGTTGGTGCTGGTGATGGTAATAATCCGGCTTCTCCCGCATGGGGCTAATGATCCCATAGTACGGCGCTTCGGGACTCGAGTACGCCACCGCTTCCTCATGTTCCTGCGCGGTCGGGCTCATGCGAAGACCCCCGGCCGCCGCACCGCCTCGCGGAGTCCCGGACCTGGAAGACGGCTGCTCTCGTTCTCCCTGGCATGCGAACAGGAGCCCCTCCGATTGCCTCTGTTTCGGGCTCCTCGGCGGCCGAGGCGGAGGCATTGCCGTCGTGGCCAGAAACGGGGACAGTGACGGCGACGATACGGATCGTAATGCAATATGGCCGCCCTGTCGTTGTTGACGACAACCACTCTGTCGCTTCTTCCGGTAGCACAGGAACAAAAGCCCTGCAATCAGCCCCAGCAGGGCTACGCTGCCCACGGCGATCCCGGCAACGGCAGCCCCTGACATGGGCGACGAATCATGGCCGCCCCCAGGATGAGCCCCTGTTGTGTTTGCTACTGGCTGCATGTACCCGCCAGGGACCTTCGGATCGGGCCGGGGCATTTCGGTAGGGAAGGGCTGTCCCGGAGCAAACTCGAACGTTGAGTTGAGGACATACTGTTTCTGGATGTCGAGCGTGAAAGTCCCATTCTGTTCAAAACAATTCAGAATAATTAGCCTTGTTTCTCTTTCGCTATACAGCCGCAACTATGCGACTTCCATAACCAGAATAATAGAAAGAGCAAAGCATACTGGGTTGATGACCCCGACCATAGAATTGCCAAGACACGATCCGGGTACAGTGCTGAAAGAAAGAAGAATAGTAAGAAGATATGAACCCAGGTGTATAAATCCCCAAAAAGGGTAGCGAGACTCAGGTCATAACCATACCAGTAGAAAAAGATAGGCTCTGTATCGTTGATTTTGACATCGAAATGAGGAGGTTCGTTCAGGATGGCCTGAACCGGCACAAGGTCGCTATAGAATCCTCGTCGTCCGATTTCCACGGTCTCGTACGGTATGCATGGATACCTGAACTCGGCTCGGGCGACCGAGTGGTTCGTAGGATAAAAGTTGAAGCCTACCACCATGGGGTATGATAAGAAACTCATCTCGTTTTGACCCTGGATGTTCTGCGGAGCGATAGGGAGAGGGAGGACTCACGGACGATATCCCCCACATTCGCCGTGACCGAGTCCGGGCGGAATGAAAACCCTGCCTTTGCGTTTCATAGATTAGCCAGGGGTCAAGTAAAAGGGATGGGAAGAAGGTTGACGTACTGCTCCTACGCTGATCGTGTGGATTGCCGGAGTGGCTGTGGTGGTCTGCGCTGGCGGCAAGCCTGGTTGTTCAGGTGTTGCTGCATCATGTGCCAGACTCGTAAAGACTTCAGCCGCGAAGGCCAATACTCCAAGAAGTCTCATATTCACGAGTGGGCGATAAGTTTGCTGGAAGTTCCAGCTCACATATTGTCAAAGGATAGAAGAAGAGACCGGTGAGATCCAGAGACGTCGGGGAGATAAGGTAAAAAAGAATGTAATATGGACAAGCACATCATATGAATCTAGGACTATTCAGATTGAGCCGCGAGGGTTAAAAAAAGGTAGATAAACATCATCATCAGCATCACTCCACTGCATCTTACAGGAGGCTGACTAGGGCCGATACGATTTCTGGAAAGGGTAGCACCCATCATCGCGCAGGGTCTGGAGCAATAACGCTGGCGATCTTTGTTCTGCTTACAGGAGCTAACCCTAAATGCGCATCAGCACCATCGTTTGCCGACGCGATGCTGGGGAATACCAGCTGTCATTGCATTACGGATGCCTTGGTAAGCTGGTGGTTTTGCAATAGGAATCGCCTGAGTTGCAAGCAGGTCGGAGTGTTTATCGACCCGGCGTGGAAGAACCGAGTTATTTTCTGCTGCAGGACATGATGACGGTCCAATAGTCAACGTCGTAAAAATAGCAATGCGGAGGGGGAGTCAGGTTGCATCGGCCAAAATATCCGGTTTGTTGATTCTTGAACGGCGCGGAGCGCACCTAAGATTAGACGCTTAAGCGCCGAGCGTATGTTGCCCAGAATGGATCACGGTTCCAAATCTGGTAACACACAGCTTATATGATATATACCCAAGAACCAATGAGATCAAGAGCCTGTCTGCCGGAATCATTTGTGTCACCCTTCGACGCGTTTGCCCATTTGAGAAGAGAAAACCGCAGCTTGTGCTGCAATACATCATTGTTGATCATTGCGGGTATATTTTCTGGTTGTTCTATAGAGGCAGGAGTCCGCTAAGGACTGCAGTACCGCTGTGCGATATCTTCTTCCTGTCAAAGAACCTTTTCACGAGACCTTCCGATATTTTCATTTGCTAGTATATTTCAAGTCGTGGTCTCAGGTCAGGTTGTGAGCCATCAACTCTATGAAGAGCTCTGTAGGCATGACCATTGTATTCTTCTTGGGCCGCAGGAAATAGATATCAGTTTCAAGTCGCACCCCGTGTTGAGCGGTGCTGATCACTGGGTCTTCGGCTTCCTGCTTGGGCTTTGCCCGGCTTTCCTTGTAAGTAGACCGCTCTCTTGAACCAGCTTACCAAGGCACCAGAGGTAGCACAGCATAAAGCCAGCTGCGCCAATGCCAACATTCGCGACAACCCATAGGTCTGGCTTATTCGGTGGAGGCAGAACAAACTGCTCAAGTGCATGCCACACAAACATGAGAGTATAGAAAGCGCCATGGATAAAAGCGGTAAGCCATTGAACCCACACGCTCTGGCCTTCCTGGAAATAGGCACTCGTAGATGTCGGCGGAAGTCCTAGCAGATATGCCCACAGGAAAGTCAAGACAGCGTAAGGGACCTTGAGATCTACGCGCTGGAGTAGGGGGAACATAGTCCATGCACCGAGAAGATTGGCGAATCCAACCCATGATCTGATCTCCTTCCCGAGCCCCTGCTTTCCGGCCAGGAGTATCGTCATGGGGAGAAGGGGCAGCAGAGCACTCTTCTCGTGTACTTGGTAGCTGAACATGAAGAAGCCCCAAGCCGTGGCCGCGAATGCATATGGCAGAAGCTCTTTGCGGGGCCGGAAAAAGAGTATGAGATTGGGCGGCACAATTGCTGCTAAAGTAGCGACAAGCGAAGCGCGTTGAAGAAGAACCGTGGGGTAATTCCGCAGTTTGATAACCACATTGGCTGCACACCAGAAGTTGGCCACCTTGTCTTCGAAGAGGCCTCTCGCAAATGGGAATATTCTGTGAACCATTTGCACCAACTGCTCAACCACAGGGTAGTAGATGGCGCTTGTGTCAAGGTAATCCGTTAGCTGGGTGAAGATTGGTAGCGGTGGGTGTCGACTTTCTAGGCCTGGCTGAGAATCGATGCCACGATTAGCATCATACAAGGCACCGAGAACGATAGGCAGAACCAGGATAGCAAACGAGACTATCGTAGCTATGGCGATCACGACGAACCTGCCGACGTCGATCCGTGGGAATATGCAGCTTCCAAGCAAAAAGGAGAACACAGCTGGTGCATAGTAGAGAGCCATCTGCTTAAAGCCTAGGGCAGCAACGAAGAACACCGCAGCCCACATATGGCGGCCAGCCAACATGCTGGACATGCTGGAAAGAACAAATCCAAGCATGACCGTGTTGTACTGGAAGTGCACATGATCAATGAGTATGGTTGCGGGCTGCATCAGAATTGCGACCAGGGCCACCCAAGCTGTCCAAGGGGCTACGCCAAAGAGCCTGCTGTATCTTCGGACAAAGATGACGGCTGCAGGAATATAGATCAAGTACTCGGAGATCATAACCGTGGCCCTCATGAATATCTTCAACGTCGGGTCGTCGGAGCCGCGAGAAGTGAAGAGCGCAAACCAGGCCGGGTCGATGATGGCACCGATCTTGCCCAGCAGCCAGCTATGGTAGGCCGTCAGAGGCGGGTAGTCGAGACCCCACCACTGAAGATCGTGGAAGTACCATTGCGAGATGGGAAGCTGTGTCGTGACCTCCATCCAGTGCCTCTGGGCTTCGTAGTCGCCGAACATCGGGGGTTTCTGGAAGCCTGCGTGCAGCTATTATTAGTATTTGCTGTGCAGAGCCGTATGCATACTAAAACCATCCAATCCAATCCAGGTGTGTGCGCCTACCAGAGTAACCCCAAAGACCGGCTGCCCATCTAAACAGGCCGACCACCATGAGAATCAGAGGCAAGACCTCCCATTGTGAGACAGAGCCGCGAGCGGGCCAGAGAAAGGCGGCCAGGGGAAATGAGGGTGTTCGAACGAGGGCTTCGGGCTTTGCGATGACATCGAAAGTGTCGGTCTTCTTGATCTTGCGACGGGGTTTGTGGGCCGGCGCGGCCATGGTTTACCGTTGTATAGAGAAGGTGGAAGAGAGTGTCGTCATCTGGCTCAAAGGTCGTGCAATTGCCCAAGCAAGAGGCAGGTTTCAAGTCTTGAACAAAAAGAAAAAAGACAACGCTGTGCTTTTAATTACCTAGACCGGGGAAGGTGCTGTCTGTCTCCAAAGGAAGCTTCGGAAAGCGCGACCCAATTCAATCTTCCCAGCACTACCACTACCGTGGCCTGGAAGCTGCGGCTGCGGGTCATTCCGCATTGTAATTGAGTCTCAGGTGCAAATGTACCTTTCTAGGGGTAATCGCCTAAGCGGTACCTGAATTTGGCACCAGCTTCACAGTCTTTAGGATCGGAGACGTCGGCCTATTGATAGTTCTCTTAGACAGCCCGATTGCAATATGAACAGGTATGTTTGCTACTTAATGCAATCGCGCCAATATGATATGATGTAGAGGCGCATGCAGAACTGCGCATACTGACTCGAGTTATTATTTCGAAACCGGCCGAACAAAGCAACGTTTCGTTGCCGTATTCCAGTGACAAGTTGGCGTGGGCCAAGTTGCGGCACGAGCTTGGCACTGAACGGTAGAAGTGCCAAGCTGGGCTATACAATCACGATGAGGTCTTTCAGCAACGATAGGGAATTTCCATCATAAATCCAAATGCCACTACCACTCTGCTGCTTCTGTTGTAATACCCGACATTAGTGAACTGAGACCTATATACTCGCATAATCTTTCACTCTGGGACATCCGACATGCCTTTTCCCTTTGTACTTCCAACCACTTCCTCCTTCTCATATTCGGCCAGCTTCAACTGCGAAACCCACCCCTCACTGCCCCTCAATGCCAGCACCCATCGCGGGGTGGTAAGGGATGCCCTGAAGAAGCACAAGCGTCTGCCGCCAGCCTCACAGGCCTCCAACCTCCCGTCCATCGTCAACAGCCTCGACAACTACATACCCTACCTGCTAGCCGTCGATGCCGGTCTCAGCCAGCAGCCGCAACATGACGCGGCGGGCGCCGTCATCGGGGTAACCATGGCCTCCACCCCCAGCATCGAGTGGAGACCCACCATCTCCGAGAGCGCCGTCCCGGGCAGGGAGTCGGCCCGCGTCAAGATCCAGTCGCTCGAGTACGAGCTCTTCTTCACCCTGTCGACGCTGGGCTACGCGCACAGCCTGCTGGCGCGCGCGGCGCTGCACCCGCTGTACTCGACGACGGGCGCGCACGTGGGGGCGCAGGAGCGCACGACGGCGATCCAGAACGCGGCCAAGCACCTGCTGGACGCGGCATCGGTGCACGACTTCCTCGCGCGCCGCGCCGAGCTGGGCCACATCACGAGCCCGCCCTGCGCCGACATCTCGACGGGCACGACGCGCGCCCTGGCGTCGTTGGCGCTGGCGGAGGCCACGCTCCTCGCCGTCCTGAAAGACGACCCCTATCCGGCCGTCGTGGCCCAGAACCGCAACAAGAACGACACCGAGTGGATGTACAAGGCGCCCGACATCCCCAAGGTCCGCGCTCACCTCTTCGCGCGGCTGTGCCTGGCGGCCGCCGACCATGCGGCGCAGGCGTCGGCGCTGGCCAAGGCCACAACGACCAAGGGGACGTCTAAGCTCAACGAGGGTCTGATCCGCTACATTGAGGACTTGCGCATGACGAGTCGGGCGCGGGCTTGCCGCTTCTTCGGCATCGACGCGGAGCTGTCGGGCCAGACGGGGACGGCGCTGGGTTGGCTGCAGTGCGGTCTACACGAACTTGGTCACGAGCCCAAGGAGGCCAAGAAAGGGGGACTGAGTCTCAGCCGCATGAAGAAGGAATGGTCAGACAAGCGCGAAGACAAGAAAGTTGAAAAAGGGTCTGGATGGGGTGCGGATGCCGGTAAACTGGAGGAGACACGAGTGATCGAGATGCTGGAGGAGAAATGGACCAAGATGAACGACACAGTAAGTGATAATAACATTATTGCATGTGGGCTCCCTAGTTTCGCTAACAGATATCTCGCAGATTATGACCCAAGCCATACCGTCTCCGGCCTCTCTGTTATCCGGGTTGCCGTCTGGCAGGGAGATTCACACCATCAAGCCCTACGAGGCACCGAAGTTGAGTGCACAGTCTCTGGAGGCCATGATGGCGCCCCCTGATAGAATTGACGACTATGGCGAAGACCCTCTGAGTTCGGATGAGGATGAGAAGGCGGCCAAGATCCCCCCTCCTGGGGCGTTTCCGGGCACTCAAGAAGCCTATAGAAGCGAGAGTACTAGGTCATACTATTAAAAGTCTCAAGTCATTATGGCCATGATTCTGTCTGAAATTTCACAAATGAACTTGATATATATATATCGCTGCTACAGGTCTATCTGATCATCTTCTTACCAGAACGTTGTATTGTCGGCTGTTCCGAGGTGCGATCTCGGGGGCCACATTCGTCGCCCGGAGGGTCTGTCTCATCGGTTTACTTATGGCGTTACGCGGAAGTATTCTTATAGCTGGCGGTTGGGGATGCGGCGTAGGAGGCCGAACAGGCGAAGAAGAAGTGGCAGGCGTGGCGGGAGGCGAAGGGGCCAAGTCCTCCTGGTCCGCAACTGCAATCGCTTCTTGTTCGGCGATCCACGCCGCGATTTCTTCGGCACCGTTGGCCACCTCGGCCGTCTCCAGCTCGGCCAGCATCCGCTTCCGCTCCTCAACCACGACTTTAACCCACTCCATCTGGGCTCTTCGCTCTTTATGGAAAGCTGCAGAGTCTCGCTCGGCTAACTCAGCTAGCCGGGCCTCGCCACAGTCGAACGCCTCGAGCCGGATGTCCCGGCTCTCGAGCACCTGGAACTGGTAGGTCTCCCACTCGTCATCCATAGACTTTCGCCACGCTGCAAAGTCTGCGTCGTTGCGGCGGCGGAACACATTCAGGGCCTTTTCGATCTCGCGGTCCGCCCTCTGGGCTGCCGACAATTCTGTTACAACAGCCCCTTCTGTTGCATCAGTGGCTTCTGTCATTTCCTCTTTCTCTTTTCCCTTCTCCATCGTTTTGATCCTCTTAGGGTTGTGGTAATAAGTCTGCAGGGCTAAACGGTACGCCTCCTCGATTCGGCGCTCTTCCCGGGTGCGCAAGGCGAGCTCCTCTTCCAGCGCCTTCTCCCTCGCCCTTAGTTTCGCCACCGCCATGGCCCGGGTCTTCTCGCGCCCCATCTTGTTGTTCCCAGCGAGGGTCGCCTTGGAAACCATGGCATCATCCAGCAACACGATGGCGCGACGGTTGAGCTCATGCAGCACCGCCTCCCGCTGCTTGGCGTGCAGGCTTTCGAGGGTGTCGCGCAACTTGGCGAAGTTGGCCTCGATTGTGGCGCGGCGGGCCTCTTCACGGCTGATGCGCTCCTCGAGCTCCTTCCGCCGTAGTTCGGCCGCGCGTCGCTCGCGCTCACGCTGCAGCAGCGCGGCCTTGCGGGCCTCCTCGAGCTCAAACTCGGCGACCAGGCGAATCGCCTCGGCAGCCTCCGTGTCCTCCCGGGCCTGGCGCAGCTCGCGCTCCTCCTGCCTCTTCCTGGCCGCGTCCTTCACCTGCTGCAGCTGCGCCATGTCACAGGAGCAGGTACGCCAGCGATTGCCACAGACGTAGCAGAACTGGGCGCCGCACCTGCATGTCATGTGCTGGCAGGCATCACTGTGCTCGACCCAAGCGTGGCAGCCTATGCATTTCCGCCATCCGGCCTCCTCTGCCAGCTCTGCAGTCCTTTGAATGTCACGGTCCTGGGGGCAGGCGCCCTGGTTGTTCGTCATGCTGTGCTGCGCACCCCGGCACATCATGCAGGTTTTGTGCCCTTGGGCGCATCGTCCAATGTTGAGACTGCGATCGATCTGCGCCGGTCGGATCAAGGCGCTGCAGTCGGGTTGGTGGCAGTACACACGCTCGGAGATGGGTATGTTCCATTCTTCGGCCCGGGCGCGGTAGCGCTCTTTGAGCTCCTCGTCTGCATGGGCTAAGATGAACAGCTCGGGGATTGTATTCAGACAGCACTTGGGCGGCCAGTGCTGTTCGTGTTCGCATGCCGAGGCAACGAGACGCCGGAAACAGTCGTGGCAGTAATTGTGGCAGGGTGTTTTTACCGTTTCGTAGATATCGAAGTCCTCAAGGCAAGAAACACATTCTCTGGAAATGCGATTAGCGCCAGAGTTCGACACAAGAATTTTTGGATAACTTACACTTGTTCATTGTAGGTAGAGGAGCCAGAATCAGTGCTGCTGACTGGGGCTGGTTCCTTTGGGGAATTCGACTTTAGAGAACCTGAACTGTAACGCTTTCCAACCAGTAATGCGTTTAAACGTGCGTCTAAGTCCGCGGTTGTCGCTGCAGCCTTTCCTCGAATACGCGAGGCGCCAGCACTACTAGACTCAGGCTTATCGGTGTTAAGCCGGCGTAAAAGCCCTAGTAACGAGCGTTTGATCGATTTCGGGGGAATAGGGGCTGGCCGCAACATGCCATGCTCGTCTATTGTTAGTCTCGTCCCGGCGAAGTTGACAGAGGCGGGACCTGATTGACGATGATTGGTCTCGGACACCAAAGAAGTTGCATCTGTTTGTGGGCCATCAGTGTCTGATTCCTGAGGAGCGGCCTCTGATGCAGCGTCTTTCGCTTCCTCTGTCTCGGCGGCTTGCACATTCTCCTCGTCTTCGCTGAGCTTGGAGGCTTCTTCCTCGGTTTTTCGTGTCGCTTGCTCGGCTATACGAGCTTTGACGATGTTGATAGACTCTGGCAGTAAATTGAGAATGATAACTGAGTCAACATCATGGGCGTCCGTCAGCCCCTCCGGTGGCTCGTACTGGGCCCAGTCCACCGGTTCTCCCGTCTCTTCTGCGTCAACTTCAACAATATCCGCTGATGCGGTTGCTGTTTTCGGGACTGGTTTTCGAGGAATCTCCTTTTCCTTTTCCTTTTCCTTTCCCTTTCCCTCCCGTTTTGGATTCGTCCCCGGGGAAATATGGGTTATTGTGATTGCCGGCACATCTTGGATGTCTGGGTTAGATGGCACCAGCATAACAAATACCGTATAGACCACTAGCGTAATGGCGATTATAGTAAGGTCACTAATAAGATGAAGTGACTTGGTGACCGTGTGCGGGTCGTCCGGTTGGCGTATAGAAGTCGGGTTTGAGTAAATGTTCCCTTGCATTCCTCGCGCCCGCGTTTGTTGTTATTCAATCCGACCTTGGCCTTCTGTTACTTGATTATCTCGAAGGCTGATCCCATATGAACCTGAGGATCATTATCGAAACAAAGGACTCCATTAAACGAAGGGTTGACAACACGTGCTTGTACGTAAGACAGTCCCGTACGATTTAATATATTTAAATAGTATTGGCAACTGATGCATGTTCGGTCCCGCCGAAGGCCCTTTTCTGTTGCCTGAGCTATTTTGCACCAAATGTTGTCTCTTGCAAACCAGAGCGCCTAACAGAATCTCAGCCGCACCAGGTAGGCTCCCAAGGCAGGATGGATGAGGGGGCCGGGGTATACTTGCGATGGTTGCCAGTCATCGAATGCAGCAATCAAAAAACAAACTTACACTTTAGCCCCTTGGTCAAAGGATCCTACTACTGGAAATCGTGAATGAGCCTTGCCTATAACGGTCACCGGGACGCTCTCCCCTTGAGCCACGCCCGGGGCTGATTGGAGGGCAAGGCATGTCGGAGCTGATGGCGGGGGAAAACAACTAGCTTCAAGGCACAGCATGATGTGTGCTCGATAGTCCTTGATTGCTTGGCTCCATAGGATTGGGACTGGAGTTTAAAACAAAGGCCCAGATAAGAGGCAGTGATTGTACACAAGACGGCCTGGTGGTGGCCGATGATTTGCTGTAGGTGGGCGGTGCAGACAAACAGCCGCGAGCTGCGCCCACCTAGCGCCTTCCCTAACCCGTCAGCTGCCGTTCAGGATTCCCACAACGGAAAACAGCCGCATTCTCAAAAGAGAGATTAGGTTGATAGTGAATTCCTTGCAAGAAGTAGCCTCGTAGATTGCCGACTTTACCGCCGAGGCTGGATTTGAATACTTAAGTACATGATGCACGTATAAAGTCACGCCAAGACTGGCCGTTAATAGGTAGACCTCCAATCGAGTCACACGCCTCTTGGGATTGCGCCGATGTCATTTGGAGTCATCCATGAGGGCAGGTACTTATTTGACTAACGCTAGCCAGCTATCTCGCTTGATGGAAAAAGGCATAGCCATTATGAGCTTCTTCTTCCCAGAGTAAGGTTGTTTGCGCAGCTGGGTGCCTTAGAGTTTAGCGGCCTCCTTGGCAAACTCGACCGTGTTAGTGCAAGTTCCCACAGACTCGAGTTCAACCTCGACAACATCGCCATCCTTGAGCCAGAGCTTCGGTTCCCGACCCATGCCAACACCAGACGGTGTTCCCGTGAAGATCAAGTCTCCAGGCAACAGCGTGTGGCCCTTGCTAAGGAAAGAAATAGTCTGCTTCACGTTGAAGATCATGTCCGCCGTGTTCTCCTCCTAGAAAGAATCCGTCAGACTCGGTCATCTCCAAGGAACATGAAACAACTTACCTGAACTGTTTGGCCGTTGATTCGAGTAGAAATCTTCAGGGTCTGCGGGTCCTTGATCAGGTTGCTCGAGACGATGCCCGGCCCATACGGAGCCCAGCCATCGAAGCCCTTGCCGAGGGACCATTGGCCGCCACCCCGCTTGATCTGCCAGTCCCGGTGTGAGACGTCGTTGCCGATGGCGTATCCAAGGACGTAGTTAAGGGCGTCAGCCTCAGACACGTCAGAGCAACGCTTTCCGATGACGGCGACGAGCTCACACTCGTAGTCCAGACCGGCCTCCTCCTGAGCGATCTGGTGCACGGGGATGGGATCTGTCGGCCCAGCCAAAGACGTCACTGGCTTATAGAACAACACCGGGTATTTGGGGATGGCCATATTCGACTATGTTCCCAAAGTTTCAGCAAATGGCGCACAATGAGTACTCCAGTCCCTCCAGTGGGACGGATGGAGGTGAGCAATGTTGCCTACCTCGTTGGCGTGCTTCTCGTAGTTCAATCCGAGACACCGAACTGTCTTCACGTCCTCCAAGGCAAGAGGTGCTAACAAAAGACGCACATCGGCGACCTGGTCGGTCACCTCGTGCTTGCCGAAGATATCGCCCGTGACGATGCGGGCCTGCCGGGTCTTGGCGATATCTGTGACGCCGCGGGGCAGGATGGCATCACCATAGTAAACCCTGCCGTCCCTAGCGAGGAACCGGATGAGACGCTATAGAGAAACGACACGGATCAGCATGTAATCCGTAGGAAGGCGACAATTATCATGGGCTTCCCCCAAGTCATGTCTCCGGTAACTGACGAGCTGCGGAGGCACTTACTGAGAAAGTAGACATGGCGTCAAAAGGAACAGCAAATAAATAAACGAAGAGCGCAGTCAAAACAGAATCCTTTCCCAGAGAAACCAACGATTCAGCCTCTTTTTCCCAGGACTATATAATGTTTGTTAACACAGCTCAAAGGACAGCTATCTCGGACATTCGCCGCAATCTCTCCTCCAATCTCCAAATGTAGTTGTTTTAGTCGTAGCGGGCCTACTACTACGACTTCGGATACCCCACCCCAAACCCCGGCAGTTTATTATTAACCGTCTTGCGTGCTCTGACCCTTCCCCGACTCCTCAGCACCCAAGATGATAAACATCGCCGGTCTCGCTTTGATATCGAGGTCACCGGATTTCGACTGATCTGTATACAGTCAACTAACTATTTCCATCTGTGGTTATTTCGATCAAGAGCTCGGATTATCTCTTCTTCCAAAGTGGTTAAAGTAACCTGCATCCTACCTGGTAGCATCACTGTAAATGGGCGTGAGGTTTATATGTGCTTCCCAGCTCCCTCAGGCGCGGCATACGACATTCAAAGTCCTACCTAATGCCAAGACAACACCACTGACCACGTGGAACCTTATACCCGCGCACAGCCTGCAGACCAGAATGCAATTTCTTTCTGGGTAAGGCGCACATCGCCTAGAGCATGGAGTCTACCTCAACAACAGGTTCGGTAACTCTCTTCGAAGGTGGCGTATCCTAGACGATCTATCCCGTAGTTCCACACGGGATCCGGCAAGGATGCCGGTGTCCCCGCAAACTTGCTGGTTTAATTCTTAAAGCACTCTGAGTCTTCTGTCCTGCCTTCCTCCGCCTGCAAATGTTGAGTGGATCTCAGAGTGTCCTCAAACGACGAGCATTTCTGCATATTGGGGTTAGGATAAGGCTTTCGTAAGAATCTTGGTTGGCGGCGGAGCACTCGAGGCAGAATCATGGGCAGAGGGCGTTTTGCTGCAGCTGATCGATCCCCTCTCGAGACAGATTCGGGAATGCAAGTCTTCTTCAAATCACGATGGTTTCGTGCCACACTTATTGTTATATTACAGAAACTGTCTCTTCATGTCATGTGTGATCTCAAGGAATGCACCTTTGGTCCACATTACCCTAGAAAACAGCTCAGCCAATCAAGTCATGCCTAAGGGGGTAATGCGATTACCATGGTTACAATTTGAGTGAGAGTTGCGATCGGCGACTCAGGAAAGGTATATTGAATGGCTATATTGTAGATTTTCTCACGCAATTCTTGGGCGATAACATTTTATCACATTCAGATCGGTTTCAAGAATCGAAGCATTCATCTATCAGTCGGTTACTGGAAGGATTACTGTCACAAAACAAGGGAGAAAGGAACCCGTCGTACAGTCTCACCCTATCAGATCAGCCGCCCGCTGTTCCCCGCGGAGCAATATTCGAAAGGATTATCAATCATACATGAACCTTGCCGTAGGCGCACTTTAACGTGGTATGCTACATGATGTACCCCAGCATTTCCCCAGCTCTTTACGGACTTTTTTGAATTCACTATGATGATGATGATGCGATGACAAATGAAAGACGGACATTTCGGTTATTGTGCGACTGCGAAATAGACGCGAAGTCCGCAGAGGTTGACAAATCACCACGGACTGGTTACCGGAAGCCATCACCAAATGCACCACTATACTCTACTGCAACACAAGTATGTCGCCATTCGTAGTCGCTGAAGCTCACCCAAAAATGTAATCAGTTTCATATAAAGGGTGTTGATCCGACCGTAAGTTGGAGATTGAGGAAACCATCAGATTCCCACAGTTTAACGAGTTCGATACTCCAAAAGACATCAGCCTCCAATAACTCAACGAAACCAATACTTCAATACAGATCAACCCCCAAACATCAGCAATGGAAACCGTACTGGTAGTCGGAGCGACCGGCAACATTGGCACTTCTGCCGTCACTGCTGCCTTGCGCTCGAAGCGACAAGTCCTCGCGGTTGTGCGAAACCAAAAGTCGGGCGAGAAGCTCGTCAAGAACGTTGGCACATCCGAAGGAATCACCTTCGTTGAGGCCGATGTGGTCTCGGACACAGGGGTGAAAGGTGTTGTTGAGCAGGTTCGGGCGGGGAAGCTGCCAGCTTTCCAGCACGTCTTCACCTGTGGTGAGTGACCATATTCCCCCCTAGCGGCTTGACGAGTCGGCTGGCTTATACTGACGACAATCATCATTATGCAGTCGGCGCCGACTATATCCCGGTCGCCCTTAAGGACATCACCCCCGCTCAACTCCGCGACAACATGTCGAGGGCCTTCGAGTGCAACTTCTGTAAGCCCAGAAAACCACTTTCTACCCTCTTTGTTAGCGAGATCGCGATTCGTTGACCACATGATTTCCTAGTTGCCTATCGGGAAACCATCAGCTACCTGCTGGAACAGGGCAAGCCCGCCACCTACACCATCTGCACTGGGGCTATGGGCGACTTGGCAATCTGGCCATTGCCGGCCATGACGCAAGGGCCCCTTTACTCCATGGCGACAGCCGCCAGCCGTGAGAATGCGGAAACCAATGTGCGCTTCAACGAGATCTACCTCGCAATGCGGGTAGAAGTCGACGAGGATGCGAAGCAGCATGGAGTCACCACCGCTTCCGAGTTCGCAGCAGTGTATGAGGGCATTATGTCCCGACCGGAGATCCGCAGCTCGCGAATCACGGTCGTGAACAACGACCAAATCAAGGATTTGAAGTACGAGACGAAGGTGTTGGATGCCGACGCTTTTCTACGCGGTCTTGCTAGCCAACAGTAGGTTAATATGGTCCGCTTTGTTCCAATATACAGAGCAGGTGTTTGCCAGTCATACAAGAGGCTAGTTAGTTCAGAACTTCAGAAAGCAACATCAATATCAATATTCAAACCCGGCAAAAGCTATGGTACTTGACACAGTAATAATCTAAACGTTAGGGAGTGCATAAGTGCCTTTCAGCGTCAACTTTCGACACATGTAAAAAAGGATGATATGGAGAGCAAAAGAAAAGGTGTGGAGCTACTGGTGATCGAAACCAGGGCCTCTCGCAACTTTGCGAATGCAAAGCGAGCGCTCTACCACTGAGCTATAACCCCATGAAGTTACCCAAACTTTTCTTATTGGGGGTACTGAAGATGCCAGGATAGCGGAAAGCTGATGGAATACGGTGCGGTAGTCAACGAGAGTATAGGCGGTCAATTGCTTGCAGATTGACCTGTTAGCCAAAGGGAAGGCGGTCAGAAATCAAAAAGTTGGTGGAACGGCAGAAAATGTTAGGGACCCCACCCTTCTCGAAAAAAGTTACTGGCAAGTCCCAGGTCCAATTAGAAGGGCGTTCAAGTGCAGTAAAAGTCGACCTGCGCAACGCTTTTGCCCCAAACACCACGACCGAGGATCAACATGGCTCCCCGGACGCAATTGAAGCGCAAGGCCTCTGTCGCTGCAGCCGAGGCCGAGGCCGCCGCTTTCTCCGACGATGAGTTCGGCGATGGCGTTCTCGAGGGCGTACTCTCCGACGACTCGGAGGACGACGAGAACAGCGACGACGAAGCCGAAGATGATGCTGAGGGCCAAGATGAGGACCTCGATAGCGACGAGGTGCCATCGGAAGAAGATCCCGACGAGAAGGAAGCCGACGGGCCCAACTATCGAGTCGAGACGGATGCCAATGGCAACGAGCGCTACGTCTACGACGAGATCGACCCGGTGTACGATTCCGACGATAGCGATGCGCAAAATCCGGAAAACACCATAGGAAATATCCCACTGAAATTTTATGGTAAGGGACCATTTTTCTGGAAGGCGATCAAACTTTGTGTCTCGACAAGACTTGGCGCAAATGACGCCTATTGCATTGTTATTGCTCACATTTGCTAACTTGTCCTTCTAGATCAATATCCCCATATCGGTTACAACATTGATGGCAAAAAGATTATGCGGCCAGCTACTGGCCAAGCGCTTGATGCTCTCTTGGATAGGTAAGTCGTATTGAAGAGGTATACTATAGCTCAGGGCATAATTCTAACAACTGCTCTAGTATCGAGGTTCCCGAGGGCTGGACCGGCCTTACCGACCCTGCCACTGGCAAGCCCTTGAACCTGAGTCGCGACGAACTTGAGCTTCTGCGCCGCGTCCAGATGCAGGAAGTACCGGAAGAGGGCTATGACCCGTACCCCGAGTATGTTCCATGGTTTACTCATGAAGAGGAGGTCATGCCTATCTCGGCAGCCCCCGAACCGAAGCGCCGATTCTTGCCCAGTAAACATGAACAACAACGGGTCATGAAGATTGTTCGCGCAATCCGCGAAGGTCGCATACAGCCGTACAAGCCCCCGGAGGAACGGGAGCAGGAGGAAGATGAGGAAGAGGAGATGTACGATCTATGGGCGAACGAAGAAGCGCAGCCACCGCATGTGATGCATATCCCAGCCCCGAAGCTGGCGCCACCAGGATTCGACCTGTCATACAAGTATGCCCGCCCTTTTCGCCAACCTGCGTCCGTACACCCAAACTAATGAGCATTGATAGTCCACCCCCTGAGTACCTCCCCAACAAGGAGGAGAAGAAGAAGTGGGAAGAGACAGACCCTGATGAGAGGGAGAAGAAGTATCTCCCTGCAGGATACGATGCTTTGCGCAAGGTACCTGCTTACGATACGTTCGTGAAGGAAACCTTCGAACGGTATGTATCTATATCTCCACAGGATAAGAACCAATACTCACTGACTTCTGCAGTTGTCTCGACCTTTACCTCGCACCTCGTGTCAGGAGAACACGCCTGAATATCGATCCCAACTCGTTACTTCCCAAACTTCCCCGTGCTGAAGAATTAAGGCCGTTCCCCACGGTTGGTGCTGTTGAGTACAACCATGGCAGCAGAGTTCGCACTGTAGCAGTCGACCCCACGGGTGAGTGGGTGGCCAGTGGAGGTGACGACGGTGCTGTGAAATTCTGGGAGCTTCGCAGCGGCAAACAAGTGGCCAGTGTCCGTCTTAGTGTCGACGAGCCCGTCAACGCCGTGAAATGGCGTCCTGGAAGTGCCATTCTTACTGCTGCCGCCGGTCAAGACGTTTTCTTTATTATCCCGCCTATGCTGGACCAAGAGGTGCAGCAAGCCAACCGAGCCGTACTCGACACCGGTTTCGGATATGCTACCAACGGAAAGACGGCCACCCTGACGAGCAACGGAGCCCGCAAAGACCCACCCGGTACTTGGGCCCGTCCGGGAGCCAGACTCGAGGACCAAGGAGTGCTCCTGAAGATCACAGTCCGCTCCGACGTCAAGGTCATCAACTGGCACAGACGCGGCGACTTCTTCTGTACTGTGTCGCCTACCGGCCAGCGCTCCGCAGTCGCGATTCATACCCTGTCTAAGCACCTTACTCAAATCCCCTTCCGTAAGCTTCCTGGCTTGGCGCAGACAGCTCAGTTCCATCCTTCGAGGCCACTCCTCTTTGTCGCCCTCCAACGCACCATCAGAGTCTATGATCTGCAGAAGCAGGAGCTGGTCAAGGCCATACAGCCTGGTGCTCGCTGGATCTCGTCTTTCGACATCCACGCCGCTTCTGGTGACCATCTGATTGTTGGTTCTTATGATCGTCGCTTGCTCTGGCATGATCTCGAGCTGTCTGCCCGCCCGTACAAGACCATGCGTTTCCACCCCAACGCCATCAGACAGGTCAAGTACTCGCGTAGTTTCCCGCTGTTTGCGGATGCTAGTGATGACGGTACCATCCAGTTGTTCCACGGACGCGTCCACAACGACTTGATGACGGATCCTACCCTGGTGCCTTTGAAGCAGCTGAAGGGCCACAAGGTGGTCAACAACCTCGGTGTTATGGATATTGACTGGCACCCAACCAACCCCTGGCTGGTGTCGGCTGGTGCTGACGGTATGTGCCGCTTATGGGCATAAGTCGGTCGGTCGGTCAGACTTGTCTCTGTCGTACCTTGGTGTGTGCTGCCTAGAGATATAGGGTGTAGCCAATAGAAAAAGGGGTAAAACGGAGTCATAGCGCTTGGCGTTCATTTTGAGAAGAAAGCCTTCGAGCTTCATGTAATTCAGGAATCTTCCCATTAAAACAGTTACGATTTGATTTTCTTTTGGTTTCAAGTTTGTTATGTCTTTTGCTATGGCTTAGATTGTGCCAACGCGGTGATCTTGATTCTTGCCTCACTTTGCTGCCCGACGATCATGGGCCATCCTGGCAATTACTTCTGATTTGCTACTTGATAGTCATTTTGCTGTCAGCCTTGACTTAGTCTGTGTATATAATTTAGCGCCGAGCTCAAATCGTCCCTTACAGGTTCATTGTCTGTTGCTTGGAACTATCATACACTGCCTTTCTTCGGCAGCTTCTACTAACTCTTTTTCATCATCGCCCTCATACCATACGGTCCACTCCGTCAGCAAACTTCTCGAACAGCGCCAGGTCGACCGCGCCGCCCATGGCCTTGTACCCCGCCGGGTTTAGGTGCAGGTAGTCGCCGCTGTTGTACGCGTCGCTCAGCTCCTCGGGCCGCGTCGCGTTGCGCACGAGTGCGTCGAAGTCGACGACGGCATCGAAGCGGCCGCTCTCGCGGATCCACGCGTTGACGCGCTGGCGCGTCTTCTCCCGCTCCGGGTCCGAGTACGGCTGCAGACCGGGCTTGCCCCCGCTGAAGGGCGTGATGGTCGCACCGAAGACCGGCAGGCGCGCCGCGTGCAGGCGGGTTATGATCTGGTCGTACGCGGCGATCAGCCGGGTGCCTACGTCATTTTGGGCGGCGGGGTCGATGGGGGCGGTGCCGATGTCGTTCACGCCTTCGAAGAGGAGGGCGTAGCGCACGCCGGGCTGGGATAGGACGTCGCGGTCGATGCGCGAGAGGGCGTTGGGACCGAGGCCGTCTTGCAGGACGCGGTTGCCGCCCGCGGCTTGGTTGAGGATCGCGATGCCGGCGGTGGGATGGTGGGCGTTGAGACGGGCTTGGAGCCGGTCGGGCCACCGGTCGTTCTGGTTCGTCGTGCTGCCGCGGCCGTCGGTGATGCTGTCGCCGACGATGGCGAGGGCGCCGCTGGTCTTGGTGCGGGGCAGCCAGGCCTCGAGGCCGGAGATGAAGTACCAGTGGTCCGCGCTCTTGCCAGCGGCAGCGCCGTCCGCAACAACGATATCGGCCGCGCCTGCGACGTTCCCGGGTGCGAAAAACGACGTCGTTCGGCTGCCCGGGTGCGACGTAATGAGGTTGGTCGTCTGGCCCGCGGCCAGGTACAGCGAGATGGTGACGACGGATCCCTTCTCCACGGGGAACTCGACCGGGTCCGTGACCGCGAGGGCGCCCATGGGAATGGTGTAGCTGGCGCTGCCGCCACCGCCGCCGGCTGAGAAGGTCAGGTGCTTCACGGTGGACGGGTCGATGGCCGAGAGCCCCGCCGAGCCGTTGCGGTTCGCGGGCAGCGCGATGGTCGCCGCCGTGATGGGCAGGTCGGAGCCGCCGAAGGCGTTGGAGAGGCGGAGGCGGAGCGTCGTGGCACCCAGGGCGACTTTGACGGTTTGGCGGATCGTGGCGTTTTGGAAGACTACGCCGCTTGCGTTCTGGAGGGGGGAAAGGGGGATGGATGTCAGTACAAGTAATTGGTATCCCTTTCTCCCTGGTCTCATAACCCGAAAGTATTCCAGACGCTCATTATCTCGTTCTCACTCACATATGGTGCTGGGGGCAGATTGGCCGGCTCAGTGAGCTGGGGCATCGTCGCCCATATTCCGGTCCACTGCTTCTTTTCGCCCCCTTTACCGCCATGGTTGTCGGCGGCGGCGAGTGCCCCGACCGTGTTGAGAAACACCGCCAGCAGCGCCGAGCATCTTGAGATATGCATTGCGTATCGGAAGTTTTCCTCGTACAATCAGAGGGAACGAAAGCAGAACACGCAATGTCGGCGCAAATGTTGGCCAGCGTCAAGAAGAGTGACTGGGTTGCGCGTGCAAACATGACCAATCCATTGGGCAATTGCTTCTTCATATAATTTACCCCTACTACTGCTATTTTCTACCCCTGCCATGCTCGATATCATATCCCCTCACGAACTCCATAAGCGAGCCGGCGACCTGGAGAAACCGTTGTTGGCAAGGTGTGCTGGTGACCGCTCGACTATCACGGCTATTGTCATACCGAGCCGTTGGCGTCGCTGGGGTACAGTAAAACCCCCTGTCTTTCCCCAAGTTGGTGGGGAAATTGGGGAAAGAGCCCCGGCGCCGTCCCAATGTTCAGGTCAGAAAGCCCCTGTCAAGTTTTCCAGAAGTTTGCTGGCGCTGGATCGAGCTTGGCAATTAGCCTAAATGGCGGCGCGCTGGATTTCCGTTGCAAGTCCATGAATCGCATCATCGGAGTGGGGAGCGACGGAGAAATTACTTACACAAGGTACCATCAGTGGACGCTAGAGTCTGGGGAGGGCGAGTTGGAGAATGACAGGTCTTGCTGCATTGCATTTCTTTTTCTTCTTCGTTCTTCTCCCCCGGATTCTCTAGTTCGAAGATGGGCATCTCTCGAGGTGCTTTCTTTTCCAGCCGCTGCCAGGTGGGGAAGATCTACCTTGCAATGCACCATGGTGGAGAACATATATTCCCAAGATTCACTGCTCATGGCTGTGCTGGAATGACATGGCTATTGCTGAGATATTCTTATGAAGCCAGAGCGTTGTGAAGAAAGGGGTGAAGATGTTAATGACATGGTTCAAACCCGTTCGTTATTTTGGTTTGGGTACGACCTCGAGATGAAGTCGGTTCTATAAAATACAATATCGTGAACCGGAAGAGACCTCCTCCCTCCATTGTCAATCCCGACCCTGTAACGTCACTCAAAGGTTGTTTCCGCTCTTGATTCGCCAAGCTGACCAACCCAGGATGGAAAAACCCGAAGTAACACAAAGATGAAGGAGTAAAATAAAATCAAGACGTTCGGCCGTTTCTTTTTTCTGTTATAGGAAGAGGCTGGTTTCTCTAATCAAGCAACTTCGGCCCATGCGTTGCTTTTACTGTCGTTGATATGTTGTTGCTGGGGTATCATATTCATACACATTATCGTACATCGTTAACTCATCCCCGCCGGTCGGGGCGGGATCCTCAGCGAAACCGGCACCGGCGCCAGATATGCTCTCGTTGATGCCACCTAGCCTCGTTTCTGTGACGGACGGGACGGTGACCCAGTCCGCATCCGTGGCCTGACTATAAGTGCGCCGGGGTATACGCATTCTGACACTCGGGTCGGGGGCGGCGAGTTGGCTGGCGGGGACGGATTGATGACCGCCAATGGGGGGGCTATATGAGCTGGCGAGCCAGTCGGAGTAATGATTGGGGTAGCGCTCGAATGGGATGACGTCGTCGCCTTGTGCACTGTTGTGGACACGCAAGGCCTCACTGGTAAGAGGGAAGTTGCATGGGTCATGGGGCTGGGTAAGAGCAGCTATCTCAACGTCCCGACGGTGGTGGGAATGTGAGGCTGGGTAGGAAGGTGCCAGGTACGATGTGCCGGCGTGGGCCGAACTGGAATAGCCCATTTGGGGTTGAAAGGTTGCGCCGTCGTAACTTTGACCGGACACGTACATGGTGTCGAGTTCTTGGGCAAGGTCATCGGCAGGTTCATTGGAAAATCCAGCTGTCCGTCCTGATGGGATGTTCTCATGGTTATGTTGGGGGGGACGGTATCGAGTCCACTGGTACTCCTCTTGGACGGGAGACTGAGAGCGTCGACTTGAAGGCAACCCTCTGTTGTTGGCAGGCATCTTGAGTGTTTCGAAGACCGAGACGAAGTCCTTGGGTAGTGACGGTAGATGGAGAGTGTGGAGGGCTAGGTGAGTAATGATTGTGGTACCGAGTGAAGTCCTCTCGAAGCTCAAGGGGAGTTGCGTGTAAGATGCAGCTTGTTGAAAGAGGTCTTGCTATATATTTCGAATCTTTCCGAAGTCGTTGCACAAACCACGGAACGCTGCAGTGGATCTCTAAAGGGGGTTGCTGCAGTAGACTGAGATGGAGAATTGGGATCCGAAGTGGTGAGGCAAAGGCTTCTTATACCTGGATCCAGAGGTGGGCAAGTGGGCGTCCAGTGAATCAGGCCCGTCGACTATTTCATGGGCTGTGTAGGACTTTTCTACGACCATGGCCGTTAGATGTCAGTTGAGCGCCGGATTTCTACTGTTGTTTCTCTATCTTTTCTTTTTCTTCAAGGAATACGAGCTGTTAGCTCCAACGTCCTTGATCGAGTCTGGCTCGACTTCCCTTTTTTCCCTGGTGAGTACTGCATTCAGTACAGATACTTACTTCAAGTATCCAACGTTACACCAAGCTTGGCAGTCTAGGATCCTCGAGCAGTGGGAGTACCCATTTACCCATAGTCCTAGATATTTCGAAGCAGTTTCTTGGGTCGCTGCTCGCCTCACTCAATTGCGTTATTTTTTTGTCCTCTACTGCCTGATGCGTTTATAGGCATAGGCATTTGTCCGGGAAGCTCCCCGCCCAGGTCAACTGACATGATTTATGGACAGGATCCCGGAGCGCTGATAATATCAAGTGTAGGGTCGAGCATGTACTCCTGGCATTTGATCTGCTGCAGCATGTACATACCTATAAGACATCCCCTGTACGTCCCTGCATACGAATGGAGAGGGTGTGGCTGGTGTAGTCTCCAGTAACCTACTCTGGAAGAGTGAGTTGAGCCAGCTTGTCGTCATCCTCTACATTGATAGGACTGATGCCAATCCGAAATGCCCCCGGCAATTGATATTTTTCTTTCTCTCTCTGCCTTTCTCTCTTTTGGACAGTCCTAACATCGCAGGGTAGGTATTGTCTCAGATTATACCTAGACTTACGCGGCACGTAAGTTCCAAGTCTAGGGCCTAAACATTTGGCTAAAAATAATAACACTCGTCAACGCGGCCTTCGCTCGGTACTTGGGTTTCTCCGTCCTTGAAAATGCCCTTTGGAACTGGAGGGCGAAACATCTCAGCTGTGTGGCTTGCGCGTTGGAGAGGAGGGCGGTCTAGCGGTGGCATCCTTGAATTAATCTCTCGGCGGCACCCGTGTCAGATTTCTGTGGCCCGTTAATGATTTGGGAAACAGCAAAAGTCCTGTGCAGAGAGCCAGGTCTAGTGCCTAACATGATGTTGGGGATGATGCTACAACATCCCTCAGCGCGATGAAGACGCGCGACGCTAGCGAATGCAAAAGGCCCTGTGCCCTCTGCTGTTGTGTCTGGTCGGTAGACAGTAAATGATTGGATGGTGGCCGGGGGAGAAATACAACAAGGAGTATTGCAGCAAGTATATGCGGCATGGATACTTGTCCCTCGGTCTGTATTACCCTGCCCAGGATGTGCGTATACTGATGCATCTAGCAAGGGTCAGAGACGCTATGAGGGTCACAGGAAGGTATGCATATTTCATCAGTTCATGTAGGCTCTGGTACAAAACCAAAACGAAGTGTGCGAGTCAACTGTTTGTGAGTTGTGCTACTCCGGCCTTACGGGAAGCGCGTCCCGATGTCAGTGATAAGCTGCCCCGAGGCGTCAGGCGTCAGGCGTGCCTTTCAGTGCCGTGCCTGCCTCTGATTGACGACGATCGGATTACCTGAATGCGGCGTCGGGTGGCCCCAGAAGCCAACCCCTGTATGGTGTACGGATGTTAGTTAATTAATCTACAGTACCGTAATCGCCATTCGTCCTCGTACACAACCATCATCGTACATACCGCCCGACGACCCTCCGATCGGCAGTGAGACCGCGTAGGCGAGAGTCATAGGTCCTTTGAAGAAAACTTGTTTCTTTTTATCCCGGACTCGTATTCAGATTAGGGTGTTTCGGTTTCGCTCAACGACGAAGTTTTGTTTCATGTCGAGGCCCTTGGTTTGGTGGGTAGATTGGCGGTTTGCTAAGGTCAAGGTCAAGATGCAAGTCAACTCATCCCTACCTGGGCCGATTGGATCAGCCCAGGGACATTCCCTGCTAGCCAGCCCTACCGCAACTATGCGGAGTTTACAGACTAGGCCCTTTTATCTAACCAGGTAAGTTACTTCCTTTTCCTTTTCTTGACGACTTCAAGTCTGATTACATCTAGTTCGGCTCAAATCCGGCACAGTCAAATGCACGTGGATGCGCTAGCTTCCAGCAAGTATGTTCTTATTCACTTACTTTAAGTACATAACTGATCAAGGTACATGTACAGTCGTGACACAAGGCGTCCATGTCTGTGCCAGGTAAGTAGTATGCAGCGCCTAGGTACTGTTGCATTTGGCACCTGCACTTACAGTACACCCAATTTTGGAATCTTTTTTGGAATCATCATGGGAAGAAAGCATTTTTTTTCCGTTTCACAAAACTGCGCCTGTTGGTCTGCCTTCCCGCGGCTTTCACTGCTCCTCCAGCGCCCTAAATCAATCCTGTACTCGGGGACCAGATCACAACCCTTTTGTTCTGCGCCGGAAGACCGTCCAGTGACAGAGAAACACCCAGTGACAAAGAAGGTCCAACTAACCCTTTTTTTTTTTTTTCCACGAAAGCAACTCACAAATGCTGGGTGCCCAGGTCCGAGCTACTATTTCCCCTGTCAGCCTGGCTTTCGAAGGGTCGAATAGGAAGATATCCGTCTTGGTCAACTGAGCTGAACCCTTGAGGATGTTGGCGTTGGTCAATTACACTTGCAGCTGAGGGGCATGGAGCAGATGACCTCGAACAATTTTTTACCAAAGCGGCACAGCAGCTCAGCTATGCAAACGCGTTATGATCCCTTCCCACTGACCTGCTTGGCGAAGAGCTGATGTGTCATATTGCCGTGCAGGAGTTGCTGCCATCCACACTGGAAGGGTGCCACAGGGTGACAGGCAATAGGGTAGCAGCGATATGGCGAATTGGCTGAGTTGATACGCTCAATACATCCTCCAACTTTCTGTTTTCTGCTCACCACACCACCCAACACCACCCACCATCAACTGGGCGATGGTCTAACACAACCACTCCCACGTGGTGGTTCGGGCAGTGCAAACAAGACAAGCGGTATGTAAGCCTGTGCCTGCAGAATCCTTTCAATCTTTACCGCATGTGCTACTCATCTTGTAACCCCTAGAAATTCATGTACTGTAGCCTTGACAAGGCATTTTCCAGTCTAGCAATAACATGACTTGCTTCTCTTCAAACTAAAGCGTTCGATCTTTGAGGGTAGGTACCCCATTCAATGTACCAGCAGGCTGACTATGCTCCATAGGTAGTACTGACAGCAGATCTACCTGCAAATGCCCGCATGCGTCCTTCTTTACGCAGGTACTACCAAGGTTTCAGATGCGGCTGTGGCTGTCCCTTTCAATTTCTGCATACATACGCCTTTACCGAAGTACACTTTGCGTATGCAGCACACCCTTGTTTCTACCTTGACGGGCCAGGACAACAAGGCATCAGGACTCTCACATGATTTGCACTGTTGTTGACCAGCTGGATGATCATGAGAATATATTCGCCGGTTGTTGCTTCATTGTTTACCTTCACCGCCACACAACCCCTGGAAGGTGCGCATGTCACAAGACGCTCCTGATTTGTCAGAGGAAGCAATAATCTCCTTGAAGATCTAGGCCTTCCTCTGCTGGATTAATCCTTAGATCGGGCATCCAGGAACTCAGAGATCGGCAAGGCTGACTACGTCCCATCATGGTTATGACTTGAGCTTGACATGCATATTGGCGCTCGACAAGCTGGCCTAACGCAGGTCTCCAGTCTTATTATCCGGCCGCCGGAAAAGCCGGCATTTACTTGTCACTCTTTCGGTCCCAAGTGAAGACCGATAGGGGCAGACAACAAAGCCGCCATGCCCAAACGAAAGACAGTCTTGCTTTTCATATGAGGCTCTGCGCAACAACAAGACATGAGAAGCGGTGACCAAAAGACACCAGAGTGGAAGAGGTCGCCGTGACTTCAACCTCTTTCGGGGGTGGTTGCATCCCTCCTCTACCTGCATCCTCATTCTTCTCCAAAGCCTTTGCTCGTACTCTTTATTTTTGTAATCATCTAGCGAGGTGGTTTACTTGAAAGCTTGCCGCAAGCATCAGCACCGTCGTTGGATTTGGTATCAACTTTGAAATGGTCTAAAGAGATTCTCCAGAGCCTTGCCCAATACCTACACTTGAATGATGTATGCGCTTGCAGCCAAGCCTATCTCTAGATGAACCCCTTCCTCTTGCGTGTATCTTCATTCAACCCAACCTTTTCCCTTCTCGATTATTAGAACTACATGTCGTGTTTCTCTTGCCCATATGTCATTTGTCATCAGCCTCTTACCTTACCGTAATTGGCTTCCAGGGAGTCCGGGCCGTTTCAATTCGCCCCCTATATCTATGTGGCGGGCCTTCTGCAGGCCTGGTTGGGTGAGCCATGGCTTGCCCAGATATGATGGGTGACTATTTGCAGATCTTCCAACGGTGCGTGAGAGATCGACGAAGCAACATGGAATGAAGGTGTCTAAATGCAATATCCACCCCGAATAGTCTCGACCATAAAAAGCAGAATTTGATGGTACTCCAACTCCGCTCACTCTGGGAAGTACCACATGTAGCATGATACATCTGAATATCATGGATACAGTTGAACTGTGCAGGAGCAAGATCAATACTTCTGGGTTTCATCTACAACCAACGGCCTCGTCAGCAAGGATATTTACGTAGGCTGACGGAGCAACCTTGCAGATAGGCCACGTCAGAAATAGGAAACCTTCTGGAAAACAGGAAACCTTCTAGACAACAGGTCATCTTCTGGAAAGGGGGCTGCCAAGGCTTCTATGCATATGCATGGTCTTATCTCCTCCCCGGCCCCCGACAATCATCTGCCTCTTACATCGTCCACTCATTCAGCTGTCCCAGGATTGATTTGCGTCATCTTCATATCACCTCGCAGCAACCATTGCTGATAGCCACAGTTTCAGGCCGAGAAATTTCATACTTCATGGGCGGCTAAATGATCAGCGGTGAAGCCATTAAGGATATCGAGGCCCGGGCCTCGATCAGTCCACGCCACAACATCGTGGGAATAAGGCAGCTCTTCCTGTCTTATTGGGTTGATGGGGCGCGGACGGTCACGGATGATGCACCGCTTTTGCCATATACCCCTCTCCCCGTCACTATCGCCCAGTTTTCACAGGGCTTCTCCGCTTCGGCGCATGCAATCTTGTTCGTTAGAATCCAACGCTAATATTCAGCCACCATATCTCGAATGAGTATTACATGCATATGCCAACCTGATCTTCCCTATCCATGGTCGTTGCAGCAGGAAGAGACCCCCCAATACAGTCATTGGTATGTGGACTCTTTTCGGATTCTTAACACCGCATCGCAACTTCCCATACAACATTGTCGGTGTACCGTGAGGCTACACAAGGCGGTGGGCAAGTGTCACATCCAGATCCAACTTCGGGAATTGCCAATCCGGCACTAGACTGGACACCCCGAAGCCGATCATTTCCAAACTCATGCAGGTACATACCATACGACAGTCCGCGAAAGTCAGACACGCATATGCGAGCCGTGCTATGCGGAGGACGACTCAGTTACACTTACCCACATATTCTCCTCGACCCACACGGCGTAGCTCTTACTATCCCAAGGTTTCGTTGGGTTGGCCAGCTGAAAATCGAAGGCACGAAGAAGCTGGAGGAAGGCACACCATTATCAGCGGGGCACACACACCCTTGTATCAACCGGTCAAGAAAACGATCTGCGGGGGACGAAAAAGAAATAAACCATCGCTCACCTCAAAGTAGACTTTGTTGAGCTCCATGAAAGCGACGGGCTTTCCGGCGCACATGGTTCGGCCATAGCCGAAGACCAGCTCAGTCAGACGCTCCAACTCGGTACGGGCTGCCTCGTCGACCTCCTCGAAGCGCTCAGGCCGGAAGAGATCTGCGTCGTCCCCAAAGAGGGCCTTGGAACGAGTCAAGGCAGCCGTATTCATACCAACCGCTGTGCCTGCTGGGATGAACTTCCCGTGGAGCCAATCTCCCCCAGCAGGTACCAACTTGGGGTAGAGCCCGGGGGCTGGAGCACGCATGCGGAGGCCTTCGTAGATGATGGCTTGGAGGTAGGAGATCCCCTTGGCTTCTTCAAACGTGACCGGGCTGGACGCCCGCCCTTCTTCCACCGCTTTCCGGATCTCGCACTTCAGCTTGTTGTACACGCGCGGACTCGAGATGAGGTGAAGCATGGTGCTCCGGACGACGGACGCCGTTGTGTCGCTGCCCGCTATTACCATGAAGAGACATTCGGTCTCGCACTCTTTCTGGGTCAACCCATGCGTCATAAAAGCGCCCTATTCAGATTGTCGATTAGTGGGAATCTACGCCCCATGAGAATCTAGGGGTTTGCGTACCAGCATATCCTTCTGGGCTTTTGCGTCGGGTCGAAATCGGTCGCCTACGACTTTCTCGGCTACTCTTCATGATGAAACACTATCAGTTTTTGCAAGTTACCATCAAAAGGGGATGCAATCAGATTTCTTGACTTACGCCATGACTTTCCCCATACCGGCCTTGTCTGTGGTTCGAGGCCCAAACCAACGGAGAAACCAGTTCGAGTACATTACGTTTCGTATCCACGGCACATCGAGCGTGACGGCGATGACGGACCAGTTTTCCCGCACGCTGCGCAGGAAGTCGTGTAGGTCCTCGTCGGCTTTCATGTAGCCAAACTCTTGGCCAAACCCGGCGCGCGTGATGACGTCCATGGTGAAGAAGCTTACAATCTTGGAAAAGTCGAGCAGGCGGTTTGGTTCTTGTTGGCCAGTGCCACCACTTCTCATTTCCTTGTTGAGATACTTTCTTCTGATCAGTGCGATCAACTCCTTCATCTGCTCGTCCACGCCGTCTTCTAGTGCCGTCGTGCCACGGCCCGAGTAGGCGAATGCCGTCTTGGCCTTTTGCTTATCGTGCGCGGCCGTGTCCAATGTGGTGAACATGGTGTCTTCGAACGGGTTGAATCTTGATCCCATATACCTAAAGCCGGAAAGGTCAACTGACATGTTCACATCTTTTCTTCTTCATTCTTATATGAGTTTGACAGAAAAGGCATCGTACCATGCGTCTTTGCCGTAGGGGCTTCGAACGGCAGACACTTTTCGGATGATTTCTGGGTCATCGGTGCTGATCTCATTAGGTCCTACCCGCACCAAGGAGCCGTACTGCTTGGGCAACTCGCGGTAGATGTGCCACTGTCTGGTGCTACGGGTCACTTTCGCCAACCACAGGTAGGAAAAGGAAGCTAGGAACGGCCCGGGGATGTGTCGCAGTCGGTACCAGGTCGCCACAGCTTGTATGCCGTAGCACAGCACGAGGCCCGCAATTACGACGAGGGCTAAACCTGTCTTGCCGATGTCGAGGTCCATGAGAGCCATCTTGGTTTCTATCACAATAGTGACAACTACTCTCTCGGGAAATGTGAAAGAACAACAACACCTGAAGTCCAAAGCTGGGACACAGGCCTATTTAATGAAGTGGGAAATACAAGCTCCCAAGGGTATGATTGACTCGAGAGCAGCATGATGCCACGATCTACTGTACCCTCATGCAGCTAAAGACCAGACGGAAACCCTGTTACACGATGCAGGAACTCGTTTAGAAAACGCAACTCCGAATTCCGACTTAGCAAAGGACTCGAGCCCAATCACACAATGCCCTCCACCCCCATCCTGGTTCTTCACAAGAATTAGTAAACGAATCACACAGACTACGTGTCAAAACGAGACGGTAACTATTGCCGCAGTTGTCGACCGGTATTCTACAGTGTGCTTGAGATGCACCATTCGTCCAAAGATCGTCGACTTCGTGCGGGGTTGATGATAATTGCCAGCATTTGATTGATGGCATATTGGAGTGGTACGTCAATCAAGATCTTGGGTTGGTGTGGCATGCAGGGTCAGGTTACATGCACTGCAATGCATGTGGAGAGTTAGATAAGGCGCTTACCATCACAGTCACTCCATCACCAACCACTATGCAAAAAGGGTCGCGATGACTTTGAGTAAGAGTGCTTTGTCATGATTTATTGCAATAGCTATAGAGAAATCGCTATTGCACTCGTTCTACCACACGCTGTGTTCCTTCGTCGTGAACATCAACCGCTGCTCCTTTGCCGTCCTTATAAAACACCGCGTTCCTTTCGTATCAGGGGTTGGATAACCGAACCTCGGACTCTCCTATGCTGAACTTACTCACACGGGTCTCGGCCATAATAGAAGTTGATCGTCTTCCAGTCCTCCACATTCTCCTATCGTGTGAAGGATTCTGGACCATGAACCATTAGACGCTGCAGCGCCCGCATGCCGTTTTCACTCTGGTTGCGAGTCGACTCGAAGTGGAATTCAATGACACGCCAATCAGGGCGGTCGATCACTATGACGGAGCAGTCCGGCCTATGGTAGAAGGAGTGCTTGAAGAACGCATCCATGCTTTCAGGGGAGACGACCGAGGGGGGTCCTCCGACAACAAGGACTCGAGAGCGATGGTCATTGACCGGCTGAGCTCCGGCTTTGGTCTTGTTATAACGGGCCATCGGTGCGTAGCGAATGCCGTTGGCGTCGGTGACGATGAATTGGCCCGCTCGGATCCGGGCGAAGAGCCAGTCCACGCCGCAGCGCTGGGAAAACACTACCTTGGCGGCACAGTGGTGGGGGAGCTTGTCGTCCCGCTCGTTCATATGCATTGCGTAGATCTTTGATCCGCAGCCCGGGATTTGTTGCAGCAGCATCGTGGGTGTACACGTGGGTGGCAAGAACTTCATGAACACGCTGCAATTATGCTCATCCGGGATGTTGGCCGAGTAGTTATCTCGGCTTGTGCGTGATCCTCGGTAGTTATTCGAGAATCGATGGTGGGGGTCCCACAAGAGCGCAGCTTCATTGTTACTCTGCTGGTTGTGGCCTCGGTTGGCGTGCGGCAGGTGGGCGAATCGGGCGTCGGCAGGGTAGGCGGGCGGAAGGTAGGCAGCCCTGTGGTTGTGAGCGAAGCCCTGACTGAAGGTGCCAATGGGCTGGAGGCGTTGTTCAACGGCATTAGTGCTCTGAGGACGATACTCAAGGGCGGCAGGGTTCAAGCCAGTACGTCCATGAGAGCCAATGGCAGCTTCATTGCCAGGGTTCGGATGGTTAGGAGGGACCTGATAGAACCTGGGGTTGGAGTACAATGACTCTATGTGGTTCTCGCCAGCGGCACCTTGTTTGGTCGAATCCATCTTGTTCCGTTAAGTGAATGATGTGACTTGGTGAGTTAAGATGTTGCGATGTTCGCGAAGGGAAGAATAGGAAAAGACGATGTTGGTCGTTTAAGGGATCTTGATGTCTCAGGAAGTTGAGAAGAGGGAATCTTAGCTATGTGCTTGGTAGGAAGTTTGGCGGTCGGAATCGACGGTTTGGGAGGTTTATGTGTTATTTTTAGGAACAGTAGCAGATGATTATTTCTAACTGAATAGTGAATGGCGGGGGAGTAGATGAGGGTATGATATTCACCTTACACCCATATCACTCTCATTCACCAACAATTTACCCTCTTACTATGATATTCCAACGCTGATCCTCATATCGGGAGGCTTTCATAGCATTCAAACCCGGCTCGAACCTACTTGATCTTATCTGGTTCCGGTCTCCATATCCCTGAAGCGCAAAAGCTTCCGGCCCTTAGATCAGCAGGTATTCGTTTGAGTAACCGGACCGAACCTTTGCTTCGATGCCGTATGAATTTGAAGAGAAACTGGACCACACCCCAGCAATATGATCAAGTCGGTCTCAGATATAAGTTAGACACTAAAGTAATGGGCTCATCGGTTCATTGAAGGTAATTCATTCTAATTACCAACAGGGGAATACAGAACAAGCATGCCTGAATGCATATTGCCACACTCATCAATAAAGAGAAATCACCTGGGGTTGACTCACGTGCCTCTGCCAGAGTTGACAAAGCAAAGAGGCATGACAGACAATCAGGTTGATTCATACAAACATTCGGATGTCATGGTCTAAAGTTTAATCACGTAATTAAAGCAATAAAAGCATAGGTATGAGGCATCAAAGGAAGTACCTTGCATATCTTGATGGTGTCTCAGAGGGTTATGAGTGATACCGATTCTATTCAGGGGGTTGGATCGTGGCAATTGCTGCCGTCTTATGGTCATTGGGCCACCAACCGTTGACCATCCTGTATCAAAGTACACTGCCGTTGCCATTGCCATTGCATTCTCCACAAAGAATCACATTCTTACTTCCCAGCTCTTACTTGCAGGGATCCACTCCGTAAGCAAACTCGACCTTCATCCAGTCCTCTGCAGGTCCCTCCTAGGGAGCAAAGGATTCGGCTGGGCGAGCAGTCTGGGCTTTCAGGACCTGGGTGGCGTTCTCTGACTGGCATCGGGCGGAGGCGAAGTGGATCTGCATCACCTTCCAGTCCTCGCTCGCGTGGTGGTCGTACACGCAGTCGATGTCGAAGTAAAAGTTCCGATGGAACAGGTCGCTCAGAGTCTGAACATTCACCACAGATGGCGGGCCGGCAACGATGACCACGCGTGAGCGCTCGTCTTCCAGAGGCAGGCCGGCAACGCGGATCTTGTTGTTGCAAGCATTGGGACGGTAGACATGGCCGTTCTCAGCTAGGGTGAACCGGCCAGCCCGGATCTCAGCAAACAGCCAGTCCACTCCGCATCGCTGAAAGAACGTCAACTTGGCGGCGCAATGGAATGGGTTGTTGCGGTCAGGTGCGTTAATGTATGAGGCAAAGACTTTCGAGCCACAGCCGCGTATCTTCTGCAACAGCATATGTGTTGTGCAGTTAGGAGGCAAGTTGCGTATGAAAACGTTACAGTTCTCATTCTCCGGGATGTCGACTGAGTAATTATCAGGCGCGCGGTGGTTACCCTGATAATTGGGTGAGCAGACAAAGTTGGGGTCGGCAGCTGGCAGTCTGCTGATCTGCTGCGGAATTCTGTTGTTCTGCTGCGGAATTCGTCGTGGAGGATAGGCAGAATCCGAGACTGCGTTCCCCTGGCCCGAAGGATTGGCGACTTGAGATTGGAGTCGCAAGTTGTTGTGAGAGTATTGGCCTGCGTAGTGATGGCCAATGGTTGGATTGTTGCTCATATGGTGGCCAACCAGCTGGTTCTCGATGGGTTGGTTGCTGAACGATCCAAAGCCAAAGTGTCGGTGGCTGGCGGGTTGTTTGCCGGGGAGGTTAACAAGACCGCCAACATGGCCAAGGGGAATGACGACATGAGGATGGCCTTCGCCTGCGGTTGCAGCCGGATCGGTTTGACCGGAAGGATTACCCTGAGGACTCCAGGTGCTCAGGTTGAAATGCAACGGAACATCTTCACCCTCCTGGCTGGGAATGTTCTGGCTGAAAGAGTCCATATTCTTTGACGAACTAGATAGGACTGAATGATGTTGTATGTTTGATGGAGAGTGTTGGGGAATGGAAAATTGCAGGTGGTCAAGGAAGTTGATGGAACTTGGTCAAGTTGCGTTGCGAGTTGTTAAGGGTTGCAGGAAGCACCAGGCCTAATAACTTGGTGGCCAGCTGTGCTTGGGCAACCTGTAGCATTCAATACAACAATAGAACAATATGAATGGAATTTCCCAGCTTGTTAACACGCTGTAACCACTGCAGAGTTACCATTCCATAACCGTGAAGAAACCACATGAACAGATCCAACACTGCTGCTGCGATCACAGCCTAATTGGGTACGGTATGTATGTATATATACACAGTCAATTACAAGGGAGGAAAGAAGTAAAGAATGAGCAAATCCGCAGGCTTATCATTATATGGCCATGCTGCCACCAGTAATCTCATCCTGATGTTGTATCCTATTCTATCATACCTAGCTGGCATCAACAACACCGTTCTTGGAGCCCCAGTATCTTCACTGCCTTGCTGAAATTATATCATATCCAGTAGTCATGGGCCACCTTTCTTTCATCTACCAAATTCACAAGGATCCTGGCCATAACTGAATTGTACCTTGGCCCAGTCACCTGCAGAATCCTAGGCAGCAGGGGACTGAGCTAGGGCCGTCTGTCTTTGGAGAGCCTGGATGGCGTTTTCCCCCTGGCAACGAGCCGAACCGAAGCGGAACTCGATAAAGCGGAAGTCTGGACGGTCGAGCAAGGTCAGAACTCGGTCGGGCTCAAAGTAGAAGTGGTGCTTGAAGAATCCGTCCAGGTTATCAACGTTGACAATGGACGGTGGACCAGCGATACAGACGACACGGGATCGGGGGTCGTCATTGGGCATCGGGGCCGACTTGATCTTGTTGAGCACGGCGTTGGGCTCGTAGCCCGCGATGACGAACTGACCGCTGCGGATCTTGGCAAACAGCCAGTCAACACCGCAGCGTTTGTAGAAGACCAGTTTGGCCGCGCTGTGGTGAGGGTTCTTGGTATCAGGCTTGTTGATGTGTAGCGCCCAGATTCTGCTTCCGCAACCTCGGATCAGTGAGAGGATATGGTGGTGCTTGACCTTCGGGGGCAGACCACGCAGGAACACCGAGCAGTTCATGTTATCGGGGATGGCTGCGGAGTAGTTGGCATAGGCAGCGCGGTTACCGGCGTACGCATCAGCGAACTTGAAGTTCGGGTCGACCGGTGGGTTGTCGTCGAGAAAGCCCTGGCGTCGGTTGAACGGGTACCCGATAGGGCGAGGTGGGTAGGCAGCATTCGCGTTGGTTGGCTGTGGCTCCGGAGCAACAGAACTGCCTGCCTGAGTAGGCTTTCGCCAGCTGGGTGTCTGGGGACGAGGTCGTTGAGCTGGATGGGGCTGCCAAGAGGGTGGTTGGGGATGCAGGGGATAGATGGGCGCATTCTGGCTTGGCGTAGTTGAAGTGGACAAGTGCCATAGGTTGCCAGCGGCCAAAGGCTGGTGATTGCCATAAACCGGAGGGCGTGAATAGTCGTCACCCATAGGTCGAAAGACGTCATCAGCTGGAAGAGGTGCGGCTTGGAGCCCTCTCTGTCCGACGCGACGGTGACCTGAGTCGCCAAAAGCAGTGGCATCACCAAAACCAGGAGGGTGGATGGTATAGCCCCAGATACCCTGGGTGTAGCGGAGATTCAGCTCATCCGGAGAAGCAGCAGCAGTATCAGCAGCATCGCTGTTGAAATCATCAGCCATAATGTTGGATGGAATATGTAAGACTGAATAGAGCTGATGAGATGTTGTAACGAGATTCCAAACGAGATGGTTGTGGATCTGGAAGTTAGTATGCGCAAAACCGCAAAAGAAAAGTTGAGAAGTTGATCTTTGGAGGACCGAGACGAAGGGTGCTTAAATAGATTTTCAGTGGCAGTAGGCAGTCGTGGACGCGGTCTTTGCATTCAATTCTGGTTGATACGCGTTTGGTCGTCCACCACAATCTATAGGTTCTGTTGACACCTGACACCTGAGGAGGGGGCTAGGAAACAATGAACAACAATAACGAATCGAGTTTGCCATCAGTATCTCTAACACAGCAACTAGGCACCTACTTTACCCCTGTGGTTTGGCGCCCAAAACGAACCTATGCAACTGAGGCAGTGAATAGGGGTTACAGGGCAGCAAACCAGCTGCTGATTCATCGTGCGCCAAGGTAACATTCCTCAAGGTAACAAAGACCATCGCAACATTGAAGTTGAATTCTGTATATGAAAAGAAGAAGTTATGTGTGTCACTAGACAACAACAATGTGTTGTCTGGACTTGGAATGTAAGAGACCATGATGTCGTGAGTATAGACTACGACATAATGATTAGATGTCTAAAGCATCAAATGACTAATTGAAGAAAGCAAACACTTATACAACAGGGATAAATATTGCTCTAGTCTTTGGTGCTAAGCTCTTGTTATCCTGTTCCACATCGTCAAAGGGTTTATTTCTACTCTGATGTGACTCGCACAAAGAGTTCTGATCAGGTTGGTCTTGTGGTACGCAGTCGTCACCGCAGTTCCGGGCCTGTTGCGGTCATTAAGGGTGGTTCCATTGCCCTTCAGGCCAGCCGACATGTTGCTCTGTCGAACCTCGCTGCGTGAGTTCTTACATGCGGCGAACTGTTTCCAGACGCGACCCAACTCGGTTGCGCGGCTTCGAGTCACTCTTCCCCATCCGGTAAACCAACTCTTCAAAGACCCAGGACGCCTTGGCCTTGGCCTCTTTTTACGATCTTGGACGTCACTTGTGATGGTTCTGACTAATTGTAAGTATTAAGATGACATATTATAGGGGAGTAGATGACCTTGTTCTTGTTCGAAACACTGATCTGAAGTGATGGTAGTTATGGTAGTTATGATATGTATATATGCCACCTGTGAGTCTCTGATACGTTCAGGAGATCCCATTGATAGTCACTAAACTCGGATGATCCATCAGGCTTGACCACTGATTGCCCTTTGTTTGGGAGATTGACAGTATCACGCAATCGACAGCTGACGTGATTCGATGTTAGGTCCTTCTAACAAGTGTAGTATCATGCAGTATGTGTCTAGTGCTAAGGAGAAGAAACAAGATGTATGATCTCGATACTCACTTATCGAACCTACCAGATCGAGACTCATATTGCATATTGTCGTGTATCAAATCAATGACAGGAGCCCTCTTGTCTTCTTTGGTCATATCTCATTCAGTCCAGTTCAAGGTATAGACCCTGACAGTCGGGTGATATTCGTATAGATACAAATTTAGTCATACCAAGCAGAAATGCATCCTGGAATAGCTGACTACGTCCGCCCGACAGAGCAAGGTTTCGTCCGATGAAGCTTTGACAGCGGGTCAAACATTCATAACAGCTCATATCTAACTCAGCCTGGACTGCATGGATAACCTCTATTGAATTAGATATGCCGAATGGCGTGGTCCTCCTCGACAACCTGGACAGTAATTTCTTTATCCTGGCTGATGAATGTAAGAGAGGCCTCATGAGCTGAGATAATCTGTCTCGTATATTCCAATCCAACTTGCCCCATTTCGCATCTCTTAACTCAGAGTTCCAAGATCGAAGTAGAAGTGGCCGTAGCACAGGTTTGGACGACAGCCCGATGATAGACTTCCACCTTGACTCGTGTAGCAGTTGGCTTCAAATGTGCATTCGGAACTCGCTTTGGCTGGTAGGTAAGATAGAGGTAGTGAGAATCAAATGCATTGCCTTTGATGTCCCGAGGAATGTATAGCATGCCGATACGTATTCTGCCAAGAGGCCCTGAGGCAAGACATTGTGGCTTTTCTCAAGATCGCCCGGATTATGTCTGGGGAAAGGGGGGGCCGGCGCAAGCATGCTTGTACATCATGATCTGAACCACGAACCAGAAAAAAGCATCACTGGGTCAGATAGGGCCCAACGGCAGAGCCCCAGGCTCCTTCAAGCTTCTAGACTCCCCGAGGCCGCCCAGAGTCTGATCTGATATTGTCCAGCCCAGGAAGGCCGGCGTCGGAAGTGCAAACGCCTCATGTGCGATCCGGGATCAGCTGAAACATCAGACCGTATGCTGAAGAGCTTCACATCGAGATACCATCCCTGTCCTATAAACAAAACATCGGAAATATTTGAACAGGAAAGCACAGACATGTATAAATATTGGCCCCCCAACCACTTTACCGAAGACTCAGAAGCATACGCAGAAGAGTGAAGAAATAACAAACCCGCTTTTAACTTATAGCCGACTTACTTATACGGCTTTACCTCTGAGTATCATGTCGAACAACAGCCACCAATATCGCTTCGGACTATTCTGCGTACGCTTACTCCTCGCGACGGCTCTCGTGATCGCCCCTATCAGCGCTAGCCCCCTACCGTCTTCAGCTGGACTGGAAGACCGTTTCCCCATACCCACCACTCAAGAAGAAACCACCGTCGCCGCCAAGAGAACCACCGTCAGCGGCCACGGCGTCCTTCTCGGCGACGGGATCATCAGCGGCGGGGTCGGTGAGGTCGTGACGCCATCTGGCGACGTGCAGACTTCCGACGAGATCAACAGCGAGTCCATCATCGTCAACGGCAAGCCCCTGGAACTGTCAGGCGGCGGCTTGAGCGTCATCGACGGGCAGGACGGATCCAGCGTCGATAGAGTCAACAAGAACCCGGACGGCAGCACGACGGTCGGGATCTCGGGGAGCGACGTCACGCGGGGTGGAGTTGCAATCGTGGAATGAGGTCCTGCTCCAAGAGTTCTGGCGGCGGTGGCGGTCGTTGACGACGGCCGATCCCGTGAAGCTGAAGAAGAAGAGGACGAGGGAGAAGGAGAAGGAGGAGAAGAAGTTGCAGCGGGAACCGGACGTGGAACTCGAGAAGTTGCCATTGCTATGAATATATACCCACTGCCTTGTTTTCTTCATTCACAGACTTGTTGCAAATCAGTGACACCATTAACTCCTTGCTGTTATCGTAGGTGCTCTGATATTTTGATGTATGACATGCTTGAAAACAGGGATGCTGCTGCATTGTTAGAATACCACTGGCTAGGTCTACTCGCAAGATGTACAGTATCGCAGCCAATCATTCGTGTCGTTGTCGTCTGATATTACCCCTTTTAGAGTTGATACTAGTCGTACAGTCTGTTCGCCCGGATCCAACAACTGATCCAACCTGCGGAATAAAGAGCATCCGTCCTCTTGTCAAGTCTACAACCACCAGTGTTCATGTGCACTGCGACGAGAAACCATCAAGTAACAGAATGCTCTGAGAAGAGTCAAGTGCATCTGCGTGGTGTGATGATGAGGAGATAATACTCACCCAGTCCTGATCAGGGGCTCAATCGTCACTACAGAAAGCACCACTGGGCCATTCATAACTATTGTTTGTTACCCCGAGCCTCCTGCGACAGAATTGGCTCAAACCTTACACTTCGTGATGAAGACCGAGCGGTTATATCGTCTGATATCAAAACGTGCAAAATGACCAAGTGGCGCATGTTAGTGGTTGTGTTCCCATACAAGTAGGCGCCGGCGTCTATGGAGAGCCCCCAAAACGAATCTGGGCACCCAAGCACCGAAAGGCTAGCGCTCGATTTAGTGGTCGATTTAGTGGTTGATTTAGTGGCCGGCGGGGGGGCGATGCAAGCGTCTCGCTCAGTTTGGGGCTGCGGCTCAGCCACAATACTGCCCCTCTTCCCTCTTGCCCTCTTGCCTTGGAACTTGGAATGACAGGCGGGCAGGCGGGCAGGCGGGGTTCGCGGGAGGGATGATGGGATAACGACCCTTTTCCTCAGCACTGTTTATGGTTTGTGGTTTATGCAGTGTTCTAGTAGCTGAAAATGACTTCACAGCACTGGGAAACAAGGCGAAGTTTCCCATTGACCCCAGAAACGCGCCGTCTCTTTCTTATACATTAAAAAGTGAACCGTCGTTCTATGCAAAGGCGGGAAATGCACCCAACAACTCGGCTCAATGCAGCGACCTGCTTAGTGCCTACTTTATATTTAATATAGTCGTTGCCTCATCCCAGTCCCGGTATATATAGTATATTTCGTCGCCGTCGCCGTCGCCGTCGCCGTCTCCCTCCGTCTCACCCGTTTTCGCGCCCCCGACGACAGCTCATCAATTGAGCCCTCTAGGACTCAAGACCAGACCAGGATTGTCGTCTGACATCCTCTTTCTGTCTGCTCTTGGTCTCGCTGCCTCGACACCTAGCTTTCGCGCGCGTTCTCTCTCTCACGATCAGAAGAAAGAAACCCCCACCTAAGCAGCCACCCTGCAGGAACAAACTCTCGAGCAGCAGTCAACATGGGACTCCGTGACATGCTAAAGAAGAAGGATCGGCTGGCTGAAGGTTATTCGGCCGATCCCGACACCGTGAATAGACTCGCGGCGCCAGAGTTTACCTTCATCCGATCCGACACCCACACCGAGGAGCGCATCTTCCCGCCCGCCCCCGAAGACGAATACCAGACGGCCAAGGACTCGTCCACCCTGACCGCGGCCCCCGCCGCCAAACCGCGCCGCAGCCTCGATGTCTTCAAAACCCGGTCACGCGGCAGTAGCACGAGCTCGGTCGGCAATAAGGAGGACACTGCTTTGACGTCGCCCCCACTCCCACAACAGCAGCAGCCGCAGCAGCCAAGTCCCACGAACCAGAGTAGTAGTCAGAGTAATAACAACCAGCTGCGGCCAAAGGAGACAATGGGGCGGCGGCTGTCGCAACGGCTGCATATCGGCACCTCGTCGTCGCGGCGGTCCAGCGCCACTACATCCGAGTTCGTGCCCGAGAACCTACCGACCATCAACCTGCCGCCCGACGCCGCCGAGCCCGAGTGGGAGGCGCGTGCCACCATCCTGGCCCACCAGACGGAGCAGGCGCGCAGCCGGTCGGGGTCGGTGACGCCCAGCCCGCTCGCCGAGAAGGAGAACCCCTACGAGCTGCCGCCGCTGGACATGATGGGAGGCGGTAACGGCATGGGAGGGGCCATTACGGCCGCGGCGGGGAACGAACCGAGGCCCAACAACGTCCGGAAGGTCTCGTCGCAGCAGATTGACTCGGATATCCAGGAGGCCATCCGGCTCCACGAGGACGGACAGCTGGAGCAGTCTACGGTCAAGTTCGGCATCTTGGCGGATCCCAACGGGGCGAACAACCCCCTGAGTCAAGTACTATACGGACTTGCATTAAGGTCAGTGGTTTCCTGGGGGAAGTACACACACAGAATGTCCCAGGCCTGGATCATGATGTCAAAATCGTAGTAGACATGACCCGTTAGGCAACAATGGTTGTACTATTGTTGTTACTGTGTATCCTACAGAAAAAGGACTATAGAAGTTCCTATCTATGGAAGGGGAGGGCCACCCATCATCATCCTGCACCGCCTGCCTCTGGGCTTAACAAACAAGAAATGTATGCTAACATCATGTTTTTGGCGATCACATCAGGCACGGCTGGGGATGCACGCCAGACCCTGCACGCGCCATCACCTTCCTCTCAGCTGCGGCTTCCAACGCTGCCCTGATCGAGGACCTGGCCCTCAAGGCCGGCATGAAGAAAGGGGGCGCTGCCAAGGGCGAGCTCGTCCTGGCCATCTTCGAACTGGCCAACTGCTTCCGTCATGGATGGGGTATACCTAAAGATTCGGTCGCAGCGAAACAGGTGAGTGGGCATCAATCATATCATAACCTTCTTTATGCCTTGCCTTGCCTTGCAGCTCGCAGCCGATGATGGATAGGCAATACCTACCGAAAGGGGGAAGACGGTCTCAGCTCGCTAATGTGTGTTGGATTGAAAACGATTAGTACTATGAGACTGCCGCAAATCTTGGAGACACTGGTACGTTTCTGGCACGGTGAAGGATCTTCGATCGAATATGCTTGGATTACGAGTTCCGCGGGTCGGCTGACGATGGATCTAGACGCCATGAACGAGGTTGCCTGGTGTTATGTCGAGGGTTTCGGCTGCAAGAAGGACAAGGTACGTTCGTTGGGCATGAAAACATTCATCACCGCCCTCACCCAATCCCACATCAATCACGCCAACGCCGACGTGGATTTCGAGTCATTCATCAGTAACGAGATGTCATTCCTCGTCATTGGAGGGTCTCCGGTCCCAGTGGACGATGAGCCTCGATCCCACGGGGTCCTACGGGGTTCTGTGGCTTGGGGCTATTTTCTCCGTATGGCCCGGGGCCCGAGGGAGGCTGAGCCTGTAGGATCCCAAGGATCGCGGGTCCATGTTTATCGTCTCGTCTTCTATCACGGCGACGTTGGGCATCAATGGGAAAGCCTCATGGGGTCCTACCTGCCCCCTGGCAGCAGCCCTGGCATTCCAGATCTGTCCGCGCAAGCCATGATCCCCACGCCCACAAGGCGCCCGCATCCCAACGAGACTGGTTCTGATATCATCACATGAGGCTGACAACTTCTTTTTTTTGCTTTTTCGCACAGTATTCTGCCGCAAAGTACTACCGGCTAGCCGAGCAAAACGGGAACAAGACGCTAGGGAATACATGGTAAGTCCGTCCTTCGTTTCGTGTTTCTATTTATTGTTGTTATTCCCTTTTCCGTACCAAAGGGTTTCATCATCTGTTATTGGCGCGGCCCGAGGCCTGCAGAACGGCCGTCGCAGATGACACCTGCCAGAGGGCGTTGATAGGCTGTCAATTGGCTTAGGCCTTTTTCTTGGCCCGTTCGCCTTGTTTTTCTCCCCCAAACCCCTTTTGGGCCGGGCCTCAAGGCCTCTTGGGGTGGTCAGTCTCTTTCAAGATCCCTGGGGGAGTTCGACTGCATACTCACTCCTTCCTCTTTCGTCGTCTGTGGTTGGCTCTGCGGGCAAGTGCCCATCACCTGCCTAGGGCGGCCCCGATTGGTGGCCCAAATTATACGCCAAAGCCAAGGCAGCCCAGCCCGAAAGCATTGGGGGGGAACGGAACACACACCTACACTGCCCTCTTCTCTCCCCGGGTTATCTTGTCACCTTCCATAGCCGATGCCTATCTGCCTTGGGGAAGCAAACGCATGCGCGCGATCTCACACACATCTGACCACCCACTTCCTCCCTTTCCCATCCCTTGATTAATGCCTCATACGTTTTTGACGTTGAGGCTATGCTTATTTGTATCTTTCTTTTCTGTCCCTTCCCCCGCTTCATGATGTTTGCTTGCCTCGTGTTCTTCGTCGTTATCGTCGTCGGCCTTACTTGAGTACTTGTTGCTGACGAAAACCGGGGGCCCCGCAATAGGATATGGAAGGACAAGTACAATCCCCCCGATGCCAATGGTAATGGTGGTGGTAAGAAGAAAAAGTAATACGCAAAAACGGTTCCAACGGTTTCAACGGTTTGGCTGGCGCTAGGATCTTACATACGGCTTTGGAGATGCGAAACGGGATGGGGCTGACGGTTGCTATTACTGTTCTCTTTCTGGAAAAAAATGAAATAAAAAAACATGAATATAAATCACGTCATTGGATATTGATTCTGTGCTGACGCCTTCTACAACTAACGGCTACTACTGCTACCCATCTCTACTGATCATTCGCTCACTCCTGCAGTAGGAAAGCAATATGCGGTGCCGGCAATTGGAGTTTGGGACTACAGTGCATGCTATTTGTATGTATGCGTGGGCAATATATGTGACTCGGCGAGACATTCCATCGTGATCGAGGCTGGGCTTTGCTGCGGCTTCTCCTGCGTAAGGGGTGTTCGCGACCCGAACTTTAGAGGAGAGGAGGATTCATGTATATATGTATGTGCCCGGTTTGGTCAGACGGGTTGGGAATGTTACCTACCTACCAAAGACCAAGACCAAACCAGAGCCTGCCTACTACTACTACTACTACCACCATACGGGGAAACGAGGCTACTGTGCCGAAGGGAATGGGGGTGTTACACGGTCAACTAACAAGTAATAAACAGCAGCAGCAGCAGCAGGTGAGGTGAGGTGCATGCATGTATGCAGGCAGGCATACATGCCTATTTGCGGGGGAAGAGGAACGTAACATTCATTCTGGTAGGATAGGGTAAGAGACATGAACAGAAAAAAAGGGGAGTTGGTTGGTTGGATAAGAAACGGACGGCATTCCTTTCGAGTTCTCTGGTTCGCATCCTCTCACCCTCCTTCTCGTTCTGTTGGTGGTGTCATTGATACACAGGGCAGGGCGACACAGGTACAGGCACCCATACATACATATGTACACATTAGGTACACTACAGATTGATGGTGGTGGTGGTTAGTGGTCGACTCGGGAGGGTGGAAACCGGCGCGTTTCTTTAATGTAGGACGGACTCGATAGAGAAGTAAGTGGGAGTAGTATGTCTGTCCGTATATGGGTGTGAGGACAATATATTGCTCCATGCAAGCTTACAGACACAACGGACATACTGGATGGGTTCCCGCCCACACACACACACACACACACACACACACATACATACATATCCTTATTAGCTGGTCGGTCAGTCAGGCAGTCAGCTTCAGAGAGACCACCTAATCACGAAACATACTCATTAATTAATTCGTGATCCCGTGACGAAAAGTGAGGAGTTTTCAGCCCGCCCCGTCGGGGCGGACTGCGACGAGGCGGCGGCGGCAAAGGGGGGAGGAGGAAGGCTTGCGGCTTCTAGAACAGGCTGTGTCTTTTTTTTTTCCTCCCGTCCTCCTTCCGGAACTCATCTTTCTATTGCAGGGCAAGGCTGTCCCCATTTCTCAAAACGGTGGTGCCGGCAGCCGTAGAATTGTCTTACGTAGCCGACGCATTACTCCATCTCTTTTTCTCTTGGAGTGAGAACGGCATTTCCTTTTTTTCCACTCTGCTTGCTTCCGTCAGTAAGCCCCGAGTCGAGAAGTACAGTCATTCGGCATGGATCCGATAGTCTATCGATAGGAAGGGGAGGTATCGGTATATGTGTAATGAAGAAGTTGCGCGTAATATGGGAATGGTGACTGCGTTTTCGTCAGCCTTTAACCTTGGAGATATCTTCCACCCGTTCCGGGTGGCACCCGATTCGAGAACCAAAAAAGGAACACATAAAGTAGTAGTAAAAAATGCGAAGTCTGTATCACCAAAGGCACACACCACAGCCATAGATAGGCTGTTTCGGAAGTCTTACAGCAGCCAGTAAGCCTGCAAACGGATGACCGACCGACCGAGAAGAGGTGAGGAAAAAGGAAGAAGGACGAAGGGGATATTTAGAGTGCTTACAGGACAGTGTCTTACCTTGTTCCACCTTCTATGTTTCTCCAAATATGCAATGCACTGCTGAGTAAGAAGATTGCCCATGTCGGCACTTCTATTTATCGTCGTTTCAAGTTTGTCGTCTTCGGGAGATAAGGGCTCCCTCCTAAAGAGCAAATAAGAAAAAGATGACACCGATTGCGGTCTTATCCTTCGAGTACTACGACAATCTCTGTGGCATTGCTTACTTTCCTCCTCTATCTCCCTTGTCCTCGTTGAGATGGCACGTGAAGGAAAGACAGGTCTTGGTCGGGCGAAGAGTCGAGGGTTATACGACGGGAGAAGAAAGAGATCGCGGCGCACAGCAGCAGGGCAGAGCGACTCGGATCAGGGAACGAAATATATGGGAGCAAAGTAACTAACTAGGTACTTACTTTACCAGACCACCCAGAAAGGGATAGGAAAGCCTGGGAAGAAAAGCCAGACGTACTTTCTCGTCGGTCCATCTAGGTGCTAGATGTGGTCGCGCAGCTTCTCTAGCGCTTGTAGTACATCATCATACACACGCATACGCATCGATCTCATATACACGAAATAGAAGTAAGAAGTAGTAGGTAGGCGCAGGGCCGCAAGCAGGCCCTTTTGCGCAGCAGCAACAAGGCTCTGCTCTGTGTATCGTGACTTAACTAACTTACTTTCTCTCGTGAGACGTTGCTTCGCGTCAGCTAGCTTTTTTCCCACCTCCAGAACCAAATACACAGGGGAGGACGAAGACGGCCCGTTGCTTGAGACGATAAGATCCCGGTTTCCCGGGTTGTTGTGAGCGAGCTGCTGGGGTGGGCGGCCGGCCGGCGGGAAGAAAAGAAACGACACGAGTTGTTGAGACAAAAATGGGGGACAAGGACAAGGACAAGGAAGCGAGCAAGGGAGAAACGTGAGGAGCATGGGATACGTTTTGTCTGTATGTCTGACAAGACGGAACGGAGTCGTGTCTTCTCAGTTGTTCGTTCTTCTTCATATTCTTTTCTCCACCATAAGTGTAGTGGCCTTAGCATAATGAAGACGAAGCAGTGCTCATGCTCGTGCTCGTGCTCGTGCTCGTGCTCTGTATGGATGGATGGATCGTGTAACTAACCCAAGCAGCAAAGGAAAGGTTGTGGATCTCAGTCGTTCTGAAACGCGGGACAACTGACAACGGCGCCTCGGGAAGAAGGACAATGAACCTCAGAGAGAGGCAGCGAGGCAGCGAGGCAGCGAGGCAGCGAGGGAGCCGGAACCAAGTGAAGAAGAAACGTACTTTGGTGGTTCGTTCGTTAGGTAGTCACGAAGAGCCAATTGACGCTGGAGCCAGTAAGAGGGCGCGGGAAACGTACGATGTGCTATTCTCGGTGAAAGTGACGCTGATGAGGGCTTGTCGGCATGGCGGGCAGGCGGGTTGGCGGGGTAGGTTGGGTATCAGCACCATCACTATCTGCATCTGCATCTGCTATCTGCTCTCTGCGGCCTGCAACTCCGTCCACTCCGCTTTTTTTTCTCACGTTGCTGCTGGTCGTCACTTCGCCCTTCAATCATGCCTCTTTCCTCGGTCCCAGTCCGGCGGTGCGGCACTAGGTTAACCTAAGTTCGGTTTTATCTAAGTAAGCAGCGAGCAGGCGAGTGGGGTCGAGAGTGCGATAGGTTAGCATGGAGATATTGAAGGGTTCGTGACCTCGCTTCGACTACTACACGTAAGCCAGCCAGCGGCAGATAAGCTGGAGATGGATCGACGGTTTGATTCGCTCGCGGTTTGCCGGCAGCCGTCTTGAACGGGGTAAGCTTTCAGAAAACCAAGGAAATAATGGCCTTTTTTCCGCGATGGCATGTCCAGGTTCCAGGTCCAATGACCAGACGGAGCTGTATGTAAGTGGTCGATTGTTTCGTTCGGCTTTACTGTCATGCTGCTGCTGCTGCTGCTGATGCTGCTGCTTGCTGCGGCATGCCTAGTAGCTCTGCCGAAGGAGGGTGTGTGAGAGTGAGAGTCAGAGTGAGGTGAGTGAGAGCGAGTGAGAAGGATTGGAATGCATGCATGCATGCAATACTCTCATAGGCAGCAAGAAGCTGGAATAATAAGCCAACAATGTGAAACAAAACCCCAGGGGAAGGATCGATCATTCCCTTTATTATTAACTTCGGGAATGATGACGGCTCGTGGACGCCCCCTCTCACCTATATCTCAACAGGTTATAGCGTTTCCTGGCCTGCGATATGACTTCACCGAGGGCCAAGCCAGGTCGCCTGCATATGAGTTCCCGGTCAAGTGGTAGAGGCACGAAGATCAAAAAGCATCTAGTCGTCGATCCCTCTGTGCAAAGGGTGGTGGTGTGGCTGGGGCCTTGGGGGGGTAGATTGTTCCTCGTGAGTGAACCCACAGCGCCATAATCCAATGCCTCTTTTCGGAGACTGCATCGTGATGGGGTATCACGAATCCGGACATACGATACTGATGTCCCCCTTTTCGAAACTCTCTTTATCTTCCTTGGTCTCTTCCAATAGTAAATCGAGCAAAACCACGGTTTCCGTCCAGCTGGTCACCACACCACCGGCACTAACGTATTGCCTCTTTTCCACCCCCCTCCCTCGTCGTCTTGTGCTCATGAAGGGCAACCCCAGACCCAAGTTGCTTGGCTGCAGTGTGCACAAGAATGGAGCAGCATCGAGAATCTGTGCCCTGCTGGTTGGGTGATGGTCGATCACTCAACTCCCCTCCCTTCCCCCACACAATAGCACACACCCACCAAATATCACAGCGCATACAGTACACACCCTCTTCCCTCTTCACACTTGCTTGCATCACGGACATTCTTCACTATCACTTTCAACACCCACTCCCCACTTCGCTTGGTTAATGTAAGGTAACTACCACTAGAGAGTTGCATGCCAGTGTCTTGTGTGCGTTCGCCCCCTTTTGGGAGTATGCGCCGGGGGGGCATGATCAATATCAACAACAAGCAGCCGTAGCATCACGTACATATGGGTATGTAGTCAACTGTCACTTCTGCAATAACAATAGATGAAAACATAGTACCAGAAAAAATCCATTAGTTCAATCCACGAAATGCAGGTGGCTGGCAAGATCCCAAGTCAGGCAGCAGCAACAGTCCTCCTCCCTTGATGGGTGGCTTGTATCCGTCGTTATACTTAGACCCAACAACAACCGTACCTACATTATTTCCTATTCTAGCCAAGTATGTAGATTAAGGAAACGAAACAAAGGAGCAGGCGGACAAACTAGCAGCTAAGGTTAGCAGACGGGACGGGCAGTCCTACCTTACCTACCTATAACACGAACAAGATATTGCCCCGAAGGAAAGAGTGAGTGAGAGGGGGGCTATATTTGGGCAAAGAAATACGACGATATAGCCATCCATCCATGTATTCGCGTCTAGTCCAATCCATTCGCACACGAGGCCTCGTCTCGGTCTTCGTCACGGTCACGCAGGCGATCATCATCATGCCTAACCTACGACTTGATGCTACTAGGTATGTATGTATGTATGTATGCTATCTCGATTCTTTCTTTCCGCCCCCACCCATTCGAACATCTCGAACCGTTTGGCCGGCCGGGTAAGTGAAGTAAAACCCATTTTAGGGATAATTCCTTTTTTTTCTCCCTCCTTATTCTTTTCTTTTGTGCGCCAATCATGTATATCATCTTGTATCCACCACTTACACAGAACTGCCTGGACGTTCCACTACTGCCACTGCCACCACCACCAGCAGAAAGACCTCACTCCCCTGTATGTCTCAAGGCCAAAAAAGAAAGAACGAAAGAAAAGTGTGGCATCACCACGAGCATGTCTCAGCACACACGGAGAACTAGCTAGACCTTCCGTGGGGCCAACCAACCTGCAACTTTGCATCCCTCTCTTTGTTACTTCCTTGGTTTTCGCCCTTTCACCGGTTACCTACCGTCTCTGTTGTTGCTGGGATATACGGTCACAAGCATATGTCCCGGAGAATTATATTTTTTTTCTTCCTGTATTTCTTTTTGACCACATGTTTTCTCCCCTTCTCTCCCTCGCTCTCACGTTACGTTATCAGTACGAAATCATGGTACGATAATTGTTCAACCGGGGAGGTTTCGTATATACCAAGAAAAGCGGCTGGCTGGCTGGCCGGCGGTTGTGGTTCCATTCTTAAGCTCGAGCGTGCATATGATTCCCCACAAAGAAAGGAGAGACAAGCAGAGACAGTTGAAGTAAACCCAGTAGACAGAGAACCAGCTGATAGGCCCTCTGGACATATAAAGTTTTTGGGCTCATAGAGTCCTTGTGTGGGGGCTAGAAGGGTAGTGTATACACAATTGGTCTCGTAGGATTCGAGCTGCATCAGATTACGAATTCCGTTGCAGTACCCCGACTTCCACTGTGGCTATACTGGTTCAGATCACGAGGTGGCATGGCGTAGGACTTGTCTCGAAGTTGAGCCTGGCGGGTTTTTCCAGTGACATATTTTAAGTTCAAGCATAAAAGTCATGTGTGCACAGCATAGTAGTAGCAGTAGCAGTAGTAGTGAGAAATATGTAATGAATTATTTTGTGGTTAGAGAATAGAAGCTTTGTAGTTCGTTATCAGGGACTATGTTTCACATTGTGCTAGCCACAAGAGGGTTGTAGTATACGGGAGAAAAAAAAGGAGGGTACGATCGATATGCGAACTGACACAGAGGGGCCTTCAATTGTCGCCATACTGTTTGTTACGCGCTGATTGCGGTTGCTGTCGATGTTTTCGCTGCTGCTGCTGCGGCTCATTCTCGAATGCCAATAACAAAGAAAAATAGTAACAAAGGAGCCAATCGATGAGGTCTTCCAGATGTCAGAGAAAATCGTCCGATTCCTGCCTCGTAGACTGTTCCATCGCGTCAGCCCGGTCGCTCTCTTGTGCCCTCCACCCCCTCTCTCTCATGCCCTCCGTGAGATCCATCCATCTGTCGTGAGACATTATTCATCATAGCATTCGGTCGCTCTTCCATCCATCCAAAGAAAGTAAAAAATGCCCCTCCCAGCCTCCCCCGCCTGTGCGCATATGCTATTCATAGATCTTCTGGTTTTCGATCTTGAATCGCAGAGCGGCGCACCCGGCGCATCCCGATATTCCCAAGTTCCTTTCCCTCCCCCCCTCCCCCTCCCCCAGAAGGCTGCAGTGAAACCGTTCCCTAATGCAGCCCCCTGTGTTCCCTATGCCCTGCCTGACCTCCAGGATCGTTATACAGAAGTAATAAGCTGGTGGCCAGAAACATTCCTGGCCCCGCGCTATGTGTTCCCTCAACCGCCCGTTTTCGCCATGCTAAGCCAAAGAGTAGGAGATGGTGTTGCCAATATACTGGCTATTGGACACATCACAAGGAAAATGGAAATTCCAAATCAAAATCAAAATGCTGACTCGCTTGCTAATTCTCGACACATAAACATGAAAAGAGACGGAAAACCGCGAACAAGAAAGTTAGACAAGTGCTGATTTCGTTGCTGTGCGTGAGCACACATTTGGTCTGAGAAGTTGTTGTGGGTTGCGCCGTGAGCGTTGTGGACTGTATTACCAGATACCAAAAAAGGAATAAGGAAACTATCGAATAAAAATAAAATAAAAGAATCCGCTGCGTAGATCGAAAGGAGGCTTTCGATTGTCTGTCGTCGTTCATTTTGTCATAAATCGTCATGAAGTTGCTTCGTTACTGGCGTGTTGATCGTTGTGCGGGTTCGCCTCGGCCACCATCCGGGCGAAGTTGCGCACAACGTCTCTAGGGATCTGGTCCCACAGGAGGGAGCGGGTGTAGACATCGGCAGCGGACTGCTTGTCGTTGTTGCGCATGGCGGCAAGGGACTCGGCAAGGTTGCGTCGGCCCTGGCTCGTCGAGCGCACGGGGGGGTTTTGCATAAATTCTTGCGAGGTGGCACCGTTGTACTGGGCAGAAGTCATGGAGAAGATCTGCTCAGTGGTTTGTTCTTGGGTAGGTTGTGTAAGAGAGTCGCTGAGCTCGCTCAGCATGGACGGTGCGACACCCTCCATGCCAGACTGGAGCTCCATGGGCGTGGCCCAGCTGGCGCCCGAGGGCTGAGGCGCAACGGCAGCAGTGACAACATCAGACGAGTGGGAGACACCAGCATCCTTGAGCACGTTCTCCAAGACGGCCGCCGAGGCCTCCCGCATGTCTTCCGACACGCGCGGGATGCTAGGGGCAGACCGGTTGGACATGACGAAGGCGCCGACAAGGAACAGCATGAAGAGAAGACCGTTCTGGGTAGAAGGCTTCTCGACCTCGGCGGGCAAGGTAACCTCGGGCTTCTTCGCCTGGACGATCTGGACGTCTTGCTTGACATCCTGTTCCATGGCGAAGTCTCCCATGAAGTTCATGTTGTCCCATTGGGCATCCATCGTCATGCTGTCCATGCCGTTGAAGGAGTTGGAGAAGCCGTTGTTGTTGCCGTTGTTCATGGTGTTGGCACCCTCGAGTCTGTGGACGTGGTCGGTGAGGACGCTGACTTTCTTGCGAAGCTCGCCACTCTCGATGGTGTGGGTCTGGATGAGCTCTTCCTTCTCCATCTGGAGGTTCTCGATGTGGTTCTGGGTGAACTCGCGGTCACGCATGAGCTGATCGAGTCTCAGGTTGAGTTGGGCAACCTCGTCCTCCAAGTTGCTGATGACCACCGTGTACTGTTTCTTCTCGTCCTCGAGCCTCTCCGTGTGCATCTTTTTCCGTTGCCTGGAGTCAAGAGCCGCCTGTCGGTTCCTCAAGAGACGCTTCTGCTGCTTCAGCTCCTTGATTTCCTGCTCATCTGTCGATTGGGAGATCAAGTAGTCGATGTTGCTTAGGTTGCGCTCAGCGGGGATGTCGAATCTGGCGTTCTTTTTCCGGATGCCATCACCTCGACGAAGGTCGTTGTGCGAACGGATCATGGGGCTCTCGGGGCGCATGCGCTGGATCATGGCCTGCTGGTTCTTGACATCCTTACCCATCCACTCCTTCTGCGGGGAAGTTGGTATCGAGTGGCTGTTGGGGCCGACTGTCTGGAAGAGCGGGACCTGAGCGCCGGGGTTGCTGAAGGGCGTTTGCATGGTCATGGGACGTTGTGAGAAGAGAGAGGCGCTGCCATCGTAGTCGCTGGGCATGCCATCGAAGGCCTGCAGCGGAGTGCATGCGCCCGAAGCCTGGCCGAGAGACCACTGGTTTTGGTTGCCGTACGCCTGGGACTGGTCCACGTTCATGAAGGGGTTGTTGGGAGGGAGGAAAGGGTTGTTGGACGGCACGGACTGCATGTCTACCGACTGCCAGTCTTCTGTCTTGGGGGAGAATAATGAGGATGAGACAGCAAATGAATCTCTGCGGCTGCCCGCCATGGGAGGGGACATTTCCAGTCCCGAGTCTATCGCGCTGTGATCCATAATAGAGTCCTCAAAGATGGCATGGTCGTCGTCGTCGAAGCACTTTTGCGCATGCGCCGTGTCGACTGAGAGCGGGTTGGGCTTGAAGTAAGCCGGGACCTGGTAATTGGAGACCATTGCAAGTTGTGTGTGTGTGTGTGTGAGTGTGAGAAGGGTGAATGTGAGGGCGAGAGTTCGAGATCTGGGGATGACACTCGAACGGCGTGTATTTACGCTTTTTTGCTGCGTAGCGAAGGAAGAGTATAAGAAGCTGTTGTCTTTCCGTATTAGTGCACTGTTGCTGTTGCGGTCTAATGGTAGGTCGTGGTTTGGGGGCGTTTTGGCAACAACCCAAAACGAGAAAACGCGATTATAGTGTAAAAGGGTAGAAAACAAGACAACTCGTCCCGTGGCTCTAGCAACTGACGCCCCAATAGTTCGTTCGTGAGGTCTGTTTTTGGAAATGCAGGCAGGCAAGCAGAAGGAATGGCGGTTCCTTAAGACTATGCAAGTCTTGCTCCCACTCTCACTCGTAATGTGTGCGAACTATGAGGGGGGATGGTGGTCTCAGAGCGTCGAGACAGGATAAGATGCAGTGATAAGAGGTTGGTGGAAGTAACTTTTGGTGGGGAGGGCGGGAAGCCGGGAAGGGTTTTAAACAGAGAGCGAGAGCGAGGGGGGAGAGGGAGAGAGTGAGAGAAGGAAGTGCATGCAGTGTAAAAATGTATGGGATGGGATGGGATGGGATGTCTGTAGTCTGTAGTAGGAACGGACGGGATCGACTCACACACTCTTGGATCGGATGAAATGGAGGAGGGGGGATGTTGGTCTCCAAGTATTTCACCTTTATGAACTCTAACAGGGTGAAGAGAATAAAACAGGCTTGAGAAAGAAAGAGGATCTCAGACACAAGTCGTCCAGACTGAGATAGATAGACAGATAGAGGTGGGTGGTGGGAGAGAAAGTGATGAGAGTGTCAGAGGTGGACGCAAGTATGGTCGAGTTGATGAGGTTGAGTAAAGAGTATTGAGTAGCAACAATAATGTTCGCTACCCTTCTTTTTTTCAGATGGGGGCAGATTCTCTCGACGGGATGGAGCAGCAGTTCTTGTACTTAAAGAATGACTGACTGACTGACTGACTGAATTGGACTGGACTGAGCCAAGGCCCGGGTTGCGAGTGCAGCAGCTCTCTGGCTCTCTCTCACTTCTTGTTTCTGGATACCAGGGTCACCCTTCTTTGACACTAAGGTACATGTAATGTATGGGTATGGGTATGGGTATGGGATGGGTAATGGGAAGCAAATGGGCAATGGACAATGGGCTACTACCGGGGGTGGGTTGGAGCAATACTGTAGGTAGTAGGTAGTTGGAGGGGAGGTACCAAATCCTGCGTACCTCTTTACTTCTGCCCATTTACTTTCAAAGTAATGTCATGGCAGCTACTGCTACGGAGTGGGGAGCCAGACAGTCCCGCGCGAGGCCACTGACCACACTGACCGACGAACAGGAGCTTTTCGCTTTGGTATCGCGGGTGGGTAAGGGCCTTGCTTGGGTGCTTGGTAGGTTAGATGGGATGGTGTGGGAGGGGCGTGGGTATGCAAGTATGCAACTACTACTACTCTCTACACACTAGGTTACGACCGTATGTATCGTATCGTATGGATCTGGCTGTGCGCGACAATTCACACTGGATAAGGTAATCAATCAATCAATCAATCTCAGTCTCTGTTACTGACTGACTGCCCGACCGACCAGAACTGTACTGGTCCGTCTTGGACTCTTGGGACTCTTGGTTTGATCTCCGCGGTCGCATACATGCATACATACATACTCTCTGCAATGACTAACCTCATTGAGGCCCCAGATTGGGAAAAAGGTGAGACCCCTACCAATCTACTTGTACGTAGGGGGGAAGATGCCCAGTTGTTTTCCCAGATGACCCCATCTACAGACGAGTAGGAAGATAGTTCGGATCGATCCTGCTACCGTACATGGCCACAGTAAGTACTCCTCCAACTCCTCCTCCTCGTCCCATTCCCCCATATCATCACAGTGTTTGTTTCCGCCGGTTTTCTGTCTGTAACGGTAGGGCAAGCTAAGAATTCAAGCTTACCCATTATTGCCATATTGACCTACCTACTGCTATTTCTTTTCGTCTGCACTGTCCGTGGTCCAGTAACGCATCAAGACAGACGAGGAGGTACGGTACTTGTAGAGCAAATGGTCAAACGGGCAGATAAACCGACCCGACCCAGTATGCAACATCCATAACACTAAGGCAAGGCCAGGACTTACACGCCCGGCCCAGCCCATCATGCTCCCTAGTGCTCCCTTATGCGATGATGCAAACGAATAATCCCATTGAAAAGGGAAACCTGGGACGGGAGAGCGAGACCAGTCGAGAAATGAAACGGGCGCTAGACGAACGGTTCGGAGTCTGCGCAAACAGGCTTTCCCAAAACGGCCAAACCCTAGAAGGAAAAGATGGGGGGTGGGTAGCTCGTTTTCCAGTCAGCGACGGCCTAAGGAGCGACAGCCCTGCCGGGAGAGCGAGCCAGACAAGCCAGACAAGCCAGACAAGCCAGAGCAGAGCCACCAGACAAGCCAGAGCCACCAGAGGCGCGCCATGGCACGTTGGGCATCAATCGCACATCGCACCCAAAAAGATACGGCGATACTTTGATCTTTCCGTGGTGGTGGTGCCAATTGCTACCTAAATAGTATCATGCACCGTGTGTCGCCATGCAACCCTTTTCTCGCACTGGACTGACTGACTGCACTGACTGCACAAACTGCAACTGACTGGCGACCACCGGCGACTAACAGCCACTAGAAGCCGTCGCCGGCTTCCCATTTGTTCCAGTCCCTCCGTGGGGTCATCATGACCGCTGACAAGCCTCATGGACTGGCTCTCAACCCTGGAGCGCCGTCTTTGCTGCTGCGGTTATCTAGTAACCTAGTAGACTGTAGTACGCAGCAGGAGAGATAACCGCAAGCCTCTCAGCAATCCTCTGCCCATCACTGGTCACTTGTCGGGCCTTAAGGGGGCAGGTCATCACTTGGAGAGTAGTTTGAGAATAAGGGCTTTGGGTCGCGATGTGATGGGTACCTGGCCGGCGATAGGCCATGGTTGCGACTCAGAGTGTGATTTGGGGATGAAATAGAGAATGAATAATCATGCTACTCACAGGCCCGCCGGCCTGCGCATCCGGACCCTTACGCCGGGGCTGTTGTGGCAGAACCGATCGTAGTATCGTATCAGTCAATCACCATTCCGATGCGTGCATTACAAACATCAGATCAACTCAACTCAACCCAAAGCCCAGCAGCAGCTGATGTCACATGATATGTGGTAGATGCCAAATGACTCTATTGGGTGTTTCGGAGCCTGATGACGGTCAACGGGCTCTCAACAATGCGTACGAGGCAAGCCGATTTGATCTGATCGGTCAGTCATCCAGAATGAGCTTCTCATTCAGCTATTTTTTTTTTATTTTTTTTTTACGAGATGATGATGCGCGTCATCCCACCTCGTCACACCTGATGGTCCCGGGGGATGGTATATCGGTTAGTTCTATGGAATCGACGCACACCTGCGGCAGCAGGTCGCCATTCTCTGCCAGAAGCAGAAAGGCATTGGGCAGGTATACCTTTCACTGACCTGACCTGACCTTTGCCTGGGAACTCGGGAAGGATGGGCGGGAACATCACACACTGTCTTTTTTTTCACGTCAGTCAAGTCAGATCAATGATGCGAGACCAGGAGCCTGGCAGGCGATCTCTGGACCCCTGCCATTGCTATTAGATCCCGATCTCCGACCATTGCATACTGTACACACTGTGACTATCCATTATCGCGTTGCAACCTTCTCCAGCTCCTCTTCTTTTACTTCTCCCCGACCTTGCCAGTGGTCGAGTGGTTGAGCCAAGACCCCCGTGGCTGAACGCCTAGCCAAGAAAGAGAAAAAGCCTGCCGTCTCACTCACCGTCTCCGTCATAAACGGTCGATATGCACCTACTACGGACTACTGCTACCAACCTGCCAACCTGCCAACGCTGGGAAAGCCGATCCCAGCACGAGCTTCCGGTTTCTGTTGCGCTCTCTCCCTAGATGGGGAAGGCTGGAATCGAATCCGGAAACAAGCTGAGCACAGACTATGGGACCTCTTGGCCGGGATGCCCACTAGTCGAGTAGCTCTTGTTTGACATGGTTGATGGAGGGAAAAATAAGGCCCCGCTAGAGCTACATACTATATGTATGTAGTAGCCGGGAAAGCTGCAGGGGGTAGCTTACAGTTTTGTTTGACCGACTGTTCAATGGAAGAAAGAAGCGAAAGAAGGAAAAGAAGAAGAAGAATTTCCGGGTACCAAGGCTATCCCAACCCAGGATGACTCTATTTACACTTCCGACAGAGGAGAGGGGCAGATACGCGTCCACGACTGCAGGGAGTAGTAAGCAGCCGTCCATCATTCTCCAGCCTTCCGCGTCTCGAACTCAATGCTGTAAAACCACGGTGCAGCTTCAGAACACAACACTACGCGCATTGACTCCATGCGCATATCCCGTGCTGGGCTGAGGCTGGTGGAGAGTCGTCGTCCCATATAGGGTCTAGACATCAAACCAAATAATTCGAGCTTGAGCCAAACAGTAGCGGAGAGACCGACCAGAGAATCCATGGGCGTGATCTTATTTGAACCAGGCATCAGATTGCCATGCGCCCTTGCGAGCACCCAGAGAATAATTTTCACTCCTCTCTGGAGCTCTCTCTTTCGCTTCATTCCGGGTCTCTAGTTCCTATTGGGCTTAGGGAGCTGATCAACAAAGGCCGACATTCAGACCGCGTATCAAATGCCATCAAGGTGGGCCGTTGCTCATGCCCGCGACGCGGCGCATCTGATCCTCAGAGGCATACTGTGACCTGTAAACCTGCAAACACGAAAACTATACTGTAGATAGATGCTGCATCGGGCAAATGGACCGCACGAGCAGCAGGAGCGCCATCCTCCATTCCTTCCGAGGTCGACTGACAGGACGGGATACGAAATCTGGTACTCCGTACACTCGGGCTTGGTGGAGGTTCCGCTCCAAACCAAGGTAAGAGGTACGGGATGATGTGATAGACATCCATCACGAGCCAGGTCGCCACGAAAAAAAACGCGTCTCGCTCACAGATCCCCTACCCAGGGAGGAAAAAGTCCCGGTTGGATCGAGACTCGTGAACGTGGAGTTCGCCCTGGAACTGGTGCGGGCGATTGGCCATTTCCTGGCGAAGATCCTTGGCGGGCAGGTTCTTCACGATGGCGGCCAGGCCTTTGGCTGGATGACGGTATTCAGATGCCGGTGGGTTGGTTAGCTAGTAGTTGCATTGCGAAATGGTGAAGCGCTATGGCCGGACAACGGTCTCTGTGTGTCTCTCAGTTGAGAAATCTCAAATCAAAACAAGGAGGAGAGGGTAAGGCTCGAGCAGAAACAGACCAGCAGCAGCACAGTGCGCGAATTCGATGACGCACCCCAAGATATTCCCACCTGGCCAGTGAACGGGGAACTCGTGCAGCGCCTCCCGTTTGGACGGAAGCTGGGCGGTCGGTGGGTTTCTGCCCGTCCAAGTCTTGCCCAGTCAGCCAGTCTCTGCGCTTCTCCCACTCACCGACAAGTGCTGGAAGCGCAAAGGGACGGGGTGGTCGTTTGCAAGTACCAAAACGAGCAGGACTGAACAAATGAACGCGACCGACTGGTTGTGCAGCGAAGCATTGGGCACGAACTACCACAATGTGTGACAACGGGTCGCATAAAAGGCCGGCCCGTCACATTTTGGGAAAGCGACGCCCCGTTCGTGAGGAAATGGGTGAGCGTTTGGAGCGTTTTGCCTCTTGACTGGCCGGCCCTGCCCATTCTGGCGCATTCTTGGCCCAGCCCCAGGACAACGGACGGAACTGAGGAACCGTAATCGACTTTTTTCTTTTTCTTCCGTCGCGCGCTTGACCCGAGGGAAATCTGAAATGGTCGTAGTAGAATATGCACACACAAACATTGGACGAGAGATTGGGCGCTGAACATGGGGCGGTGAGTGATCAGTGAGTCGTCTATTGGAACCCAAAGCGAGGGGATTCGCTCGTTCGCTCGGCCAAGCAATCTATCTTGGTCTAGGATGAGATGCCCTCAGCTCACTTTTGGCACCAGCCCGTCTGGCTTGCTGCGGCGGTGTTTCCTTTTCCGCCCAGGATAGGCTGGCTGGTGGGCAGCTTGACAGGAGCTGCAGAGCGCGAGGAGAGCGGAAGAGAGAAAAATTAGAGTCGTCTCTAGTCTTGGCTCGATGCTCACTGTGGCTTGAGTTTCCTCTTTCTCTGAGGAGCTCTCTCTATGCTCTATGCCCTATGCTCTCTAGAAGGGCTCCAAGGCTCCAAGGCTCACAGGCTCCTCAGAAGCTCCCCCCAGTGCTAAGCTGAACTAGCTGACAGTAGGCTGCTCGCTATTACGAAGCCTTTTACCTCAGCCCTTTTCTCATCAAAGGCTCTCCATGCACTGTGTATCCAACGATGTGCCCTGCATGGTCAGCTAACGCCTTAGGCGATTTGCTAAGCAGAGATAGTCCTTCCTCTCTCCCGGTAGCCTGGAGCATGTGCTCGAGCGATCGTCTATCCCGGCATATCCATATCAGACGACACTCGACGACGGGCTTCAAGGCATGAGCACGGAGTTACTATTTCCGTCCTGTTCTCTTATGCTTATTTCCTAGCTGGTTACAAGTAGTGAATGATCATTCTTTCGGAAACACCTGGATAAGAGAAACACCGAATGCAATGAAGCCAGGTGTGGGGAGTGCAGGCAATGGTGTTTTCTCTTGGCCAAAGAGACGAGACCTGCGTACGTAAGGTATGTCCTCCTGCTTAGAAAGCATTGGATAGATGTAGGGACGGTTTAATGGATGCTGTATTTGTTGGCCATTGCGTCTCTGCAACTTGGACCCTGTAGATTTTCCCCGTTTGCAGCGGGAGACGACCCAAGATCGCTCTTGGTATCGCTAGCCAACGGGCGATATCGCGACCGCCCACTCCAGGTCATCGTGACTCGCTCCTAGCGGGAACGACATGCCGAATTGAGGAATCAGCGAGCGAGGAAAACCGGCGGGGGTTCCATCGTGGGAGACAGAAAAAAAAAACGCGGACGCGTGCCGGCGAGTCGGTAGCCCTGCCGTGCTCCGCCGATCGCCTGTCATTGGACCTGGACAGGGCCAGATCCTCTCTCACGAGCTTGCGGTGAAGGACACGGACGGGCACGATGGCTTCCTACCATTCCTACTACTACATGCTTCTCCAACTCATGATCGGATTGCCCCTCGGGCCCGTGCCAGGTACTCACTACTTCTCCCAAAACTCACGATACTTGGGACAAGAGATTTGACCGAGAAGGGAATGAGGGGTATGCTATGTACATGATGAAAAAAAGTCTAGAATCTTTACTTGCGACTTTTTCTCCCCGGTGAGACCCAATAGAACCTTTCGAGATTTACATTCACCGCCAGGCAGATATCCCAAGCTGAAACGCCATCGACCGAATTTGGAGATGCTAGGCGCAAGTCAAGACGCGAACTTCGACCGCGCGGGCACTCGGCCTCCTGTGCCAAAGTGGTTACGAGGATGGGTGAAGCCAAACGAGGGAGAGCCGTCCTACACCCACCGAACGCTACGCTACATGAGGGCACGGGAGGAACGAAACCACGCCTAGAAAGAAAAAAATACGATGGCTTTGTTCGGTTATCCGACCACACAGCTTACGCGTTATTCTAGAATCCTGTGCTCCCCGGACGCCCACAGGGTTAGTGCGGCAGTCAAGCAAGGTACCCGGGGCAACGACAGAGCGTGCCGGGCGAGTGTGTGACATCACGCAAGTATAGCCCTAGGTATCGGAAGCTATTCTTAACCGTCGATTTAGACTCATCGCCACTTGATAGCAGGAGTATTATATGGGTTATCTACGGAAGGGTTGTGCTTAGAAGACGTCAAAGACACCCCAGCCCTGCCGAAATAACCGGGGTTGGGAGCTTGGATTGCTTCCAAAAAATTCCAGACCAGCTGCAAACCCATATGGCGGTGTAGGACAAGAAGTCACCCAGAATCCGTATCGAGCACCTTCCTCCCACGAAACAGGTAATGATCCCGAAAAGCCACCCCTCGATCGTCATGATGAGAGCAGTTTTTGGCTTTGATTCAGGTCCAGTCATTATGACAATGGGTGGCGATTCTGAAACAGTAGAATAGTTGCCCAGCATGAACCCGAATTCGTGTCACAGTCTGGTATCTCGATGCTTCAATTAAACTGGTGAGCGCTATTGATAGATCTGATTCCATGTATGTCGTGCCTTGCGTCCCGTAACACGTTGCCGGTACATTCTTTTTAGTCGAATAGGAATGCTGTTGGGTGGCACAACCAACTGACTGTTGTGTAAGCAACCTATCCCGGAACCAATCCTTTGAATGTTCAACGACACGAGAGACGGAGTTGAGTCATGAGGAGGCTGTACGTCACTCTAGGCACATAGCGCATCAGCCAACTGACTGCAAGAGGAACATGGCCACAATGCATGTGTTCATGCCTGACATGCTAGAACAGTTCCAAGTATCTGCTCTTACACCCGACTCACGGGTCTTATGATCGGCTCGCCCGTTATTGCCCGTTCGCTGATAGCAATGATCCAATTAGTTGCGAGGGTGTAGCTCGCCGGACGATAGTAGCTGCACAAGACGCCTCCAGTCCATGTAAGAAACCTCTAGTCTTCAACACGTCCCATAAAGACCCCTGTCTATGCGTTGGACATCTGGTCCTCAGGACATGCCGAAATGCCCATCATGGAGGCTTTGACTGTGTTGTAGCCTATTCAAAGCCCCAGATTTTGGTAAGAAGATTGTCCTCGACACCAGAAGCTGGGTCTTGGGGTAGGAAGATTCTCTTGGGGATCATGAACTCGACCACAGGCGGCTTCCTGATCTGTTTTGAGAACTCTGCTTCGAGAAACTGAGGGGTGAAGACTGTTAGTAAGATCGCAAAGTGTAATAGGGGTTAGGGGGTTAGACCCACAGATGCGTAAGAGTGGTCAAGGAAGTCCTCTTGGTTATAAGACTGCTTAGTGAACTGCTCCCCGAGGACCTTGCAAATTACAGAAACATTTGGGTGGTAATGATCCTGAAGTTGAACCATCTCCCATCTGTGAATATGTTAGTATGGGGGCTTCTTGATCTTGCCTTTGCTCGAAGAAGGGCAGAGTGGGAAGAGGAGATGGGGAGCAATGGAAGAACGACTTACATGCAGCTTTCGATCGCGTTTGTCTTCATCGGATCTGGCTCATTCGCATCAAATACGTCTTCGAACCCGTTGTTTTCTATCGTAGCTTTGTCTTCTTTCGTCCTGGGTACACGATGCCTGGAAAGAGTTAGTCTTCCCTCAATCGCCCAAACTGACAAGACGTGTACTCACATCATAAAAGTTGTTGATGGATGCTTCATAAACATGTTATACATCCAGGGCACCGCAGCCACCACGGCCGCTGGAGGAGCGTTGAGTGATAACCGAGCCAGTCGTTTGATGAAGCTCGCAACCAGGGCCGCGGGCAAATGGGTAGAGGAGAGGAAAGTGTCCATCTGCCTCAAGAATCGAGATCGGTGTTTCGAGTGGAGGATATCACTGTCCAAGAGTGAATAAAGTTTGGCGTAGAACGAGTCGTACGATAAGTTGCGCTCGCGGATGAGGTAGTATATTCCAGACAATGCTAGTAGGGAAGTACTTCCGCCGGTATTATAGCTGTCGGTGAGAAAGTCGGCCAAGTACTCAGGCTGAGGAAACCAAGGTGCTATCGACCTGGTCATTATCCTCAAAACCTCTTTCCTCTGGGGTACACTCGGGCCAAGTCTCAGTGTTGCTAGCCATGCCACCTGGCCCAGTCTCCTTTGCTGGGAGAGTATCGAGACTGGGTGCTTCTTTGGCGCCTTCTCGATGTAGAACTCGCCCATTTCCTCCATTGTCTCGGGGACCTCTTCGAAGAACGACATAATGTCGAAGGCATTGCTGAAGAGTTCTTCACGCACGGATTGCGAACTCTCGTCTTCCCGGAATATATCGTCGAAAGCCTTGAATGCGAAGTACTTTACGTCGGCATATTCACCTAGATACTTTTCGCAGAACTCCTCTCGAAGATCCTCGGATCCTTCGTAGATGATGGCGCGAACGATGTCCCTCATGAACGGCTCGGGAAAGCTGTATTCATCCTTGTTTTCTCGAGATTGGCCCTCGGCCTTCAATACACGCATAGCTAGGGTAAGCGCGGTCGAAGCCATATCCTCGTCGGCGAGAGCTTCTAGTAGAACACTCTCGAAGTCCACCAATCTGTCTTTCAGCCACTGCACCACAATGCCCTCGTTCTCTGATTGCTCGGCCTTTTTCGTCATTTTGCCTTGGGCAAGGAGCCGCAAGAACACGCGGCACAAGGCCACGGTCGCGACAAGCGGTGCCTCGCCATCCTTATTTCGTGCCAAATCTAGCAGTTTGGTGATGTTGTTGTAGTGTTTCTTGCTCTCGAGGATTTCGGCCTCAAGTTGGAGGCAGTGAGCCTGCGCGTCGTCTCCATCATCGCTGACGCTTGCTGATCTGGCGCGCTTTTTCGGTTTGTCTGCGCTTTTGGAGCGCTTCCTCTTCTCAGTCGGCATCTTCAGTTCGTTAGTGAGTGATGTCGTCTCGAGTGGTAGGCGTATCAAAAAATGATAGAAGTTGCGGGATGGACTTTTTAGCGGGTCTGTTTTTATCGATTGTCCTAGTGAGCCTGGCCAAACTCAATCTGACGAAAGAGTTGATGTGGCTAAGCTGTCAGCTTCTGGCAGCTGGCAGGTTCAACAAACGGGCAGCCGGACGGACTCTGGCCTCTTCCTTCCGAGTGCTTGCAGTTAGTTGTCCCTTCAATTGACATTGATGGATTCATAATCTGAATTGAGTATCTCATTCGTTCTACTTTTAGATTATAATTAGTTTCCATTTTCTGGTATTCTGGTTCTTTCGTTTTTCTATTCCAGTATCGTTGACTGGAATCTGAAGTGACTTGTTGGAGCGGACGAGCACCTTTCCCAACTTCCAAGGAATCGAGGCCTCGGAAGAAAAGGTTGCCGACCTGATCCGAATCGCAGCGCAGAGCTTCCCAAGCGGACCCACAAGCAATCCTGAGAAAAGAACCTCACTTTCCAAGCAACACCAATCGCCTCGCCTCGCCAGTACCACCTCCGCATCACCTCTCCATCTCACAATGGCCTCCCGCTTGGCAAGAACCGCCTTCGGTAAGTCAATTCGACCTGAGGCTTATCATGGGAGTTTCAATTGACTCGTATCGGCCTTTCGCGCGGCTTACTGACTCTCTTCTCTCTCCATCATGTAGGGGCTGCCCGCCTCCGACCCGTTGTCTCCTCGCGAGCACTGCCGGCCCTGGCCTCTTCCACCGTCAACAACCGATATGCGTCCAACGTCCCCTCCAACACCCCGGAGGACCCCAAGACCAAGGCCGCGTCCATCCTGGACTCGCTGCCCGGTAACTCGCTGCTGTCCAAGTCGGCCATTCTGTCGTCCGCCGCCGGCCTGTCCATCTATGCTATCAGCAGCGAGTACTACGTCGTCAACGAGGAGTCGGTCGTGGCCTTCTGCCTGCTGAGCGTCTGGGGCGCCCTGATCAAGTACGGAGGCCCCATGTACAAGGAGTGGGCTGAGGCGCAGAACGCCAAGATCAAGGGCATCCTCAACGCCGCCCGCGCCGACCACACCCAGGCTGTCCAGGACCGCATCGACAACGTCCAGCAGATGGGCGGCGTCATCGAAACCACCAAGGCCCTCTTCGAGGTTTCCAAGGAGACGGCCCAGCTCGAGGCCAAGGCCTACGAGCTCGAGCAGACCACCGCCCTCGCCGCCGAGGCCAAGACCGTCCTCGACTCGTGGGTGCGCTACGAGGGCCAGGTCAAGCAGCGCCAGCAGCGCGAGCTGGCCGAGAACGTCATCGCCAAGGTGAAGAAGGAGCTCGAGAACCCCAAGGTCCTCCAGCAGATTCTTCAGCAGAGCGTTGCCGACGTCGAGCGTAAGTTATCATGAATCTGATAAAAGTAGCCACGTTAGTCGGTAACTAATCATTATCGTATAGGAATCGTCTCTTCCAAGGCCCAATAGACGGTGGACTAGATAATACCATGATCAGAGCAAGGATTCCATTTGTTACCACCACCCGTGTCCATATACACCCTGTGCATTAGTCAAAAGAAGAACCACCATAAAAGTAATTGTGCCAAATTCTGTGACATCACTCAATAATTCGTATTGGGGGCATATTATATCCAGCTAACCCCTGTATTTCGGTGTGATGCTTATGGCAGGCGTCATTCCTGTAATCTAGACCAGAGTTGATTCTTACTCTATATTCACGATTTCGTCTAAAACTGCTTCATATTGAGCTAACTCTAGTCTCCCTTCCACTTCTCCAGCAAGCCTATTCTCCACTGACTAAAGTTCCGCACCGGATTGGGCAGATAGCCGTTACTCCTCTCCAGTTCCTCCCGGAGCTGCGTAGCGGCCGCCGCGGGCAACGTGATGTCTTGCACGTCCGAGGTCATGGACTCGACCAACTTGTCGGCCTCGGCCTGGCTGACGAAGCGGTAGAACACCTTGATGGCGGACACGGGTCTCTGCTCGGGCTGCTGCTTGGTCGAAGTGAAGGTGATGTCCTGGTTGAAGAGCCAGATGTGAAGGAGTTGTTGTTGTTGTTGTTGCTCTTGGGTGCCCGAAACAGTCGAAGGGATGATGATGGTCTTGGAGCAGGCGGAGCGTGAGAGGGTGGCTATGAGCATGGCGCTCACGCACTGCGAGAGACTGGGCTGGGAAGATAGAGATGCTGTTGGGCTGCTGCTATCGCTGCCAGTAGGAGTTCGGATCGATATGGTCCATTTATAGAGTGTAACAGACGTCTGGTCTTGGTGAGAGACACCTATCTCGCAATGGCAGTTATTACAAGACAGGGGGGTTCCTTGGTTTACTAAGCGAGTTGAGCCGTTGCTGGGCTTGGATTCGACCTTGTCTAGTTCAAGACTGTCACTCGAAGTCGGCAATTTTGAGGGCTGCCCATGACATAATTAGCACATGCAGAGATTCTAGGGTGTCTGTGTAGGTAGAGTTGATTCATGGATGATACAGATATATTGATATTAATTGGAGGGCTCGACTTGTGCTAGAATACATGAGAAAGTGTGTACATAAATGCGTACGCAGATGTGCCTCTGGTAAATCCCAAGATTTCCACGTCCAAAGAAACTCTCGGTGAAATACAAAGACGACTCCTAGCATAGAGCAGAAGCCGATCCCATAGATCCGAAGAGCCTAGGGTTCGGCAACCACAAGCCAAAAATGGAGTCAATTTGTTCAATCTAGGGTATGAGTATCGGTGACCACGCCACTGAAAACGCGTATGAAGCTGACTTGGCCACCTTCTATATACCCACGAAGCATTGCATGAAGGAAAATCACAGGCATGGGTGATGGGAACTTACGGTAATGTTGGAGCAGTCGCTCTGGGAGAACAAGAGGGAGGTCAAGTCTACAAGACCGACCCCATCTTGCCCCGAGAGTCTCGAGTTGGCACCGTAGCCTCTAGATGCAAGACCTTGGTCGTCGTGATGCCCGTGGTCGTGAGGCTTGTGGCAATGCCAAAACTCCATCATCTCGGCCCAATTCTCGCTGGGCAAGTCCTTCCACGTCTCAATCTTCCCTTCAGGAACAAGAGTGGCCTGGCAGCCTCGGCAGTGTATCGAAGAGCGTGGGACCAGGTCCTGAGCTGACCAAGGCGTTGCTGCTGCCTGTGCCTCCGGCACTGCACGGCGCGGAGAATCACGCGAAGCGTGTCCACTTGGGGACGCGAGCGGAAGGCTCCATTCATGACACCGCAAGGACTTGTTCTGCACTCTCAAAAACTGTGCTGCATCTTCTGCTGCTACCACCCGGTCGGGAAGCTTCAGTGTATTTTCAATTTCATGATTCCGAACAGTCAAGCTCAGGCTATCTGGTGAGACTGACGCGGAAGCTGTATTTGCTGCATATAGTGGGCCGTCACAAGCCACAGATACCCGCTTCACGTTGGACAAGAGCTCAGCGTAAATGAGTATATCGTCTGGTTGGGACATGTTGGTGGAAAATGAATATGTTGATGTTCTTGTTGTTGTTGTTGAGGGTTCGATGGCGGCTGTTTTGTAGTAACGCGACCCATGGAAACTTCATACAGGGCAAGGTTTGGTCGGATTTAGGCGGCTTCCGGGTTGAGCTTAGTGGCTAGAGCGCCCGACGAGTTGACAACGCGACCCCCAATCTCGGGCTCATCGGGGCTAGAAGAAGGGGACGAAGGTGGTGGTGGGTGGCTTATCCAATACGCCGACCCCTCTAAATAAGATGTAAGTTAACCTAGCTCTCTCCTCATCCCACACTTGCATCATAGAGAAGTCAAGATAGTACGATTCCTCCAACTATCAACAGTATAAATGTTCATCTGACCTTGGGCAAAATTGACCATCGTTTTGTCCATTCGTACTTACACCGCTAGCACATGAGTTGCGGATGAATGACACGAGAACAGCCTAACCCCGAGAGCTGTTTCTATACAAAGTCGTATCACGTAACACTACGTGCAACTTTGCTTCTATTGGCTGGACTGAACCTCGCCACTTAACTCAGAATGGCTTCTCTACTCTCCTACGTCCCAATTGTCAACCGGTTCGTCGCCAGCAGCACCGGGGCTATTAAGTCCATCGACCTTCCACCGGTCAAGGTCCACGAGCTGGAGTCGTCGCCGGAAAAGAGGACCAGGACACTCAAGCATCTGCTCAAGGCCAACCATATAAACCACTCGGTCATATATGGGCCCAACAACTTCCACAATCACACCCCTCACATACTTGGCTCGGCCTACATACTAGGCGCCAACGAGCAGCAGCAGCACAAGATCTACGAGGAGGAGATCAAGGAGCTGGACCCATGGAAGCCGTCCCCTGCAGAGGTCACCGAGGGCGACTGGCGCGACTTCCTGGGCGATATCAAATACCAACGGGCCTACTTGGATTTCTTCGAAGATAACCTGGCCAATAAGGACAGTTACGAATGGAAGAAGGTAGTGCAGCGATTCATGTTTGAGGGCGAGGAGCCCTTAGTAAACTGCCTCATCAGTGGCCGTAAGTTTTTCGCGAATCCGAATTTGTAGTTCTGGTTAGCTAAACTTGAGAGCCATAGTCGGCCATCCCTTAATCCACCTGGGCTATGCCTTCGAGCTGGACAGCCGGCAAATAGGCATGGAGGCTCTCGTCATGACCTCCGTCTCGTATAGTTTCTTGCACAAGTATCTTGACGACCCGTCATATACCAAGTCCTCGGCCAGCAGCTCTACGTCGCCCCGTGAGCTGCTCGAGAAGATGAGGAACGACAAGAGGCTGGACGGCATGTTCGAGAAACCCAGCCTCGACAATTTCGATACCCTGTTCGAGAAGCACGAGGACATCTTCCTCGAGTACTGGAACGCCTGGACGTTCGAGGACCCCGTGAAGCAGTTCCAGGACTCGCAGGAGGCCGCCGTGGCCTTCCTGGTCGGGTCCGTGCCGCCGGGGGCTCACTCGTACAACTTCTTCATCTGCCACATCTTGACCACGAGCCATGCCGTGCGCATCCTGCTGCCCGTCGTCCCGAAGAAGTTCCACATCAGCTTGGTGCGGCAGTGGTGGCTCCTAACGGTGGCGCTCTACATGATCCTTAACAGGCCCAAGATCGACTTTGACGACTACGTTCGTCCTGGGGACCTGAAGGGGAAGAAGTGGAATTACGTCGTGGACAAGGCTCTCAATGGGCCCTATAGCACCGATGCCCATGTTGTGAAAGGTGAGATACCCCCAGCAAGCACACATTTTCAACAGCAGCAGCACTTTTTGGCACACAAGGGAGCTAACAGACAATACCACAGCGGCGAGAGCCATGAAGGAAGCGGCAGAGACTTGGGGAGACGCCAACGAAAGGTACTTGGCAGCAGCCGTGAAGTTCGTGGATGAATTCCGAGGTTGGGAGTTTGACTAGGTTCAATGGATGCATCAGATGCCGGGTAGTGTTTTCTTATTGATCCGCACATGGCGATTGGGTACTGTAATCTGGTAATAACGGGTCTTCTCTACTCTGTTACAATACGATAGTCGGCTGGGCACACACGGTTTAGTGTACATATTTACTATTACGAGCTGTAATGCATCGACGCAGAAGCCACCAATATGGAATAATAACGATTCTCGATACAGAGGATTTTTTTTGAGGCTGTCTACGTGATGTACCATACGTCGCCTTTCGTATATCATAACCCCTTTTCCCAAGAAGATCAGTTTATGAAGCCTAGACAACCACACTCTTCCCCTCCTTTTCTCGAATGCAATGTCACTTTCATTCCTGAGTATTGTGATTCTGGTCTGTAATCATATTATTCTAATATTTCTGGCTTGAAAAGGTTCTCTTCCTGGTTATTCAAGGTTTCTCCCCTTTCCAAGGACTCCAGTTCTAAGCAACAGTCTAACCTCGAGTGTCTCGTCTGCCGCATTCTGTTCTCCTCTTTCTTCGTTTCTTTCTTCCGGGTTTTGCGTATATCCGTCCGATCTATCCCAAGTCATCAATCATCATCAAAAACAACCAGCCGCACTGTACTACATCGCGAGCCCAGTTTCCCACCAATGCTCCCCCCAATGCCAGGTGGGCATCAACCACCCCTTCCACCTCCACCAACTCGCGCCAGGCGTCCCAAGCCCAAGCATGCGCGCAAAGGAGAACGGCACCGGCTCCCAAAGCCAGAGCCCGGAGCGGCTAAAGTCGTCGAGAAGGTATGAGCTGATCAGATGCATCCACGCAAACGTAAAAACCAGGTTCCCCGCGCGGCGCAGCCACCGGGGCGCGTAGTCCCGGATTTGCGACCGGAAGAGGTGGCGGGCCAGCGTGCGCTGGATCTGCGCGCCCAGACCCGCGAGCATGAAGAAGATGGGCGGGTCCCACCAGCGCGTCGTGGGAACGGTCGAGTAACTGCCCATGGCGTGGATGAAGCCCGAGAGACCAAAAGCCACGAGAGCGCCGACGGAAGCGTGCGCGGGCGAGCCTCTCCGCAGGTAACCCTGCCGCACGAGCCAGTTGGTTGGGGCCGAGAAGCCGAAGCGGAAGGACTGGTGCCACCACTGGCCCCAGAACCCCTCGAGGCCCTTGTCCAGCACGCCGGCGACGAAGGAGCCGTTGGCGGTGGGGAGGTGCCAGGGGTCGGCGCGGAAGCCGATGATGGGCGGGCCGAAGCAGACGAGCGCGAGCGCGCCGGCGCTGAAGGCGAGGTCGATGGCGAAGAGGACGCCAGGGAAGCAGATGACGGTGCGCCGGAGGGCGAGGGCGGCCGGGGGTAGCGCGGCGAGATTCGCTGGCAGGGGCTCGTTGTGTTCGGGACCCAGGATGAAGTAGGGATCTTGCGTCATCAACGCGGCGCAGAGGTCGACTATGAGATAGCACGGGAGGGTGCGCGTAAGAATGCAATTCATAACAAACTCGCTGCGAGTCCGGCAGCGTGTGTATCCCTCCGGGGTACTATTGGGAACGACATCGAGAGGCGTCTGAGTTTTGCCATCGGTTTCCATGGGAGGAGGGTAGTAAGGCGGTATAACGCGGATCGCCCAATTCCAGCCTACAATATTGTCAGGGGGTAAATCTTATAACTTTGGCCATACGGAATATTGTTTGCTTACCTGTCATGCGCATTTGGCTGGCGATATCGAATGCCCAATTAAAACGGGTGGCGAAGGGGGCATCTTCTGGGAATTCCTGCCACTTATAGAAGAAGTCTTGTTGGTAGCGTGCCTCACTGCCTCCACGAGATTCGGCGACATACCCAACGGTATGTCGATGAAGCTTCTCTGTGTCTGCCGGGCGTCTTTCTCTTAGCCCGTTCGGAGTATGGCCATTCATGGCATGGCCGTTGGAGGATATCGCCACGGACCGTGGTGTGCTAGCCTCTGTGCTCGTCTTCGATACATGGCCGTTGGCGTGACCGTTCATGTGCTTCACACCGTTACCATTAATCGCAAAGGTTTCCTTTGCATGGCCATTGCCATTAGGCTGGACCTGGAGCGAGTTGGCCCCGTTGTCCTGCGGCACCTCAACTGTCTCGGACGGTGTCCTCCTGTACCTCTCTACCCTTTTGGCGTCCCATTGAGGTCTTGTCCATACGAGAAGACTGAAGTTGTGTATGGTGCTCCAAGCTGCGATGAGGCCGGCGCTATAACTCATAGCTGGGTTCCCGCTCGAGGAATGCAAGACCATGTGCGCATTGCAGTAGAGGCATAGTGCCAAAACTAACCAGCGAGCGTGGTATAGCCATGGCCGGTTCTTGTGTGGGATGGCCAAGTATAGTGGCGGGATTAGAAGTATGGATACGAAATGGAAGGGGGTTAGAAAGGGGATTTTGTTCCCGGCGGCGATCTCCTGTTGGGCCCTGTCGCGGTATAGTTGACGGTAGGTGTCTGCTAAATCCGCGCCGCCGATGAGGGGAGTCATTGTTTTTTGGAGGCCTGGCACCATGCAATGCACGCACGGCCAGGGGGGTTGGAATCGCTAAGAATCTCCAAGATCTAAAGTCCAAAGAGTCGGGATGGTTGCAACCTTAATTCGTCTATACAACGGTCATGTTTAGGAACGGCAACAAAGCGATTTGCGAAGGAGGTAGGGTAGTGAATAGATAAATATAACAGAGTAATAGGACGGATTAATATTGCTAGGTTAGTAATAAGCAATCATAGGCACATGCAACTGAGTAGGTAAGGATATGTAAGGAACACGCGACTCTCGAAAGACGAGAGAGTTGTATATTAGCGGGCGGCCAACCTGGAATCGGCAACTCTTTTCGCAATCGATGATGATGGTCGCACCCGGAGCAGATATGAAAAGTATGGAGCACGACTCGTCTACAGTCAGGTCCCTAGGGGGTCCCTCTGTGATTGTAATCCCGTGTTGGTTCCACAGCGGCAAAAGCCCGCACTAGTGACCCGGCTTCCAGCCAGCCCTTGTCTTCCAGCCCTGCAGTGGCAGAGTGGCAGTCTGCTTGTAGGGATTGATCTCGCCCATGTCTCATGTAGGTAGACAGGTAGGTAGACAGGTAGGTAGATATGTAGATCCATCTTATAATCTATACAGATACAAATAATCAGTCCTCTTCATAGTTCAACCTCTTCAACGCCTGTAAAATACAGCCAGTCTTCTTGGCTGGGACAGCTACCTTAGGCATGCTTCTGTGCTGGCCACGGAGTTTAAGATATCGTCCAAAGTCCTGCAGACGGGCCAAAGTATCCACCGGGACGGATAGTCTTGACGTCAAATCACCCCGTAGTTATGGTGTCGTTTGCAACAAGCTGTGCGAGTACTATGCTTTTGGTCACAGCTTTCACAGCCAAAGTACTACAATGTTTGCCTACTCCGTGATAGTTGCAAAGCCGAAAATCCAATTTTCCTATGAGGCGACTTGGGGAGCCTCAAATTTGATAATAATGCGCACTGCTCAACCCTTGCCTGGCTTGCATGCACGTTTCCAGCGGGCTGGCACCACCATCGTACGCCGCAAGTCGATCGACTAGCATCTAGCCTCGGGTTGCAACCCTCCAGTGCTCTCTCCTACTACAATTGAGCACCGAGCATGCCTAGGCTCTTGCCGAGTCAACAATCGCATGCACTTCGAATCATGAGCTTACCGCACCACCAATCCCGAGCACTCTACCACGCAAATGCTTGTCTCGGATACAGAAGCCGAGTTCAAGCCGTACCTGGTTTGCGTGGGGCCAATCATCTCGGAAGGAAAGCATTGCCGAAGCCATAGAGATAACTATATACATCCATGAATCAATTCAGTGTTCAACGACCCCGTTCAAGACAACACCAAATAGACGAACCTCGAATCAGAACCTTATAGTAGCAACCTCAACCCTTGCACATATAAACCCGAAGTTATACTATCACATGTTAAAGGTATCCTAAGTATAACCTTGTGTGTTCGACAATGCACCCGCGTTTTCGTAGCCCCCCCACGGCGATTACTATGGCAAGATAGCTATCACAGCAACCTCATCACGGTAATACGACCGCCAGGTAAAGTTTTTGAAAGAAGTAAACCCTCGGATCCCGCCGTTCTCAGCCAACACCAAAGTGACACCGCCACCGCCTCGCTTCAGCAACAGACAGACACAGATGAACTACGTACATACTACGCTTCCAACAGCCACGCCACCAAGCTCCGAGTCATCCACGACGTCGCGAAGAGCAAAAACAGTGCAACCAGCACCATCCCGACAATGACGCGGTTGCGCAGCTGCAGGGCCTCGGCTGCCTCCATGCGCATCAGCTTCTTCTGCTTGGTGTGGTAGTAAAAGCGGTCGTCGTTCTGTTTGCGGGCCGGCGTCGGGCCGGCGCCCCCAACCCAGTCGTAGGGTTGCTCTTGACGCGGCTTCCAGAGCCATGCTGGTGAGTACCAGGCGGAGGGGGAGGGGGAGGTAGAGGCGCGGGAATGATTGTGCCCCCGCTGGCACCGGTACTTCAAGTCGACGAGCCAGAGCCCGAGGATGAAGGAGATGAGGTTGACGGGTGTCATGACGATCTATTCAGTTACTTAGTATCAAGCGGTCTTACCAAGGTGATATTATATAGGCCACCACAAGGCAACAGTGCACCAGTCACAAAGTGGTGTAACATGAGAGAGGGCGCAGGACAGACACTTCGATTTGTACTATATCCACGGGGTGAGAAAGCAGTTGGTGACTTACTCGATATAGCTTCGACTGCTGTTCGCCCCCATCTGCCACCTCATTCCCGTCATCCTTCCCGGATTCCGGGCGATCCGGACAATCCGGAGCGAAAGTCACCTTCTTCTTTGGCTCCTTGGACGATGGCATGGTACGCACGTAGTCCCGAGACAACGACGATTCATGTGTGTCCACGGGGAATCAAAAAGTGCCGTCCGTTGTCTGGGGTTAAGAATTGGAGGTGATCCTATCACTTGGCACAGGAAAAAGGTATGAGTAGAATCGGATAGTTGAATGCTTTCGAGAGAAAATATGACCGAATACTTACTTTGCATAGCCCAGTCGATTACTTATTTCTAGACCCTATTCGGGGGTTTTCTCGAACCCTTCCTGTGCAGATCCCTCCCAGGAACGAACCCCGTCACACTGATGGATGTGACGTCGTCTCAGCCTAAATCGACGATTAGTCTCGCCCAACGGGCCGGGTCGACTTTCAAGCCCCGTCATGCCCGTAAACATAGTAAAGTTTTGCCAGTTTGCCAACATCGAAGCCCGTTAATCTTACCTAAAAACGGGACTTTCCAGCTTGGGTATTGAATTCAATGGTTCAGCTAGCAGAATACAACGTAGAGATAGACTATGCCACATTAGACCAGCAGGCGGTTTTTTAGCGAGTCAACCCCCCGCCAAGTCCCAGCCTCAAAAGCTTGACATCGTATGAGGCGGGCATCTAGGAGTAACGTTATCTCCAACAAAGTGACTAGGTCTGCTAGCCGCAGTGGTGTCCTACGCGTATCCGTATTGCTCTCATTTCTTAACAGGATTGCGTATATTACTCTAGATTCTTCTATAATTTAGACGAGATTTCAATGCGCAATTAGGTTTTAGTCGCTTCGCGTGTTCGCGATGTTGAGGACCAGAATGTCCGTTGCGCCAACCTTGGTCAGCTCGTCCATGACGGTGGCAATCTTCTTCTTCTCGACCATGACAGAAACGGCCACCCATCCCTCCTCGTCCAACGTGGTAACGGTAGGGGCGCGCTTGCCGGGTGCAATTTGCGAGGCCGAATGCAGGGATGATCTCTCGATGTTGTACTGACACAGGACAAACTTCTGGGCGGTAATGACACCGCGTATGCGGGATGCGATCAGGTCGACCATTTCCGTGCTCCGGGGCGACTTTGACTTGATCAGGATGGCGCTCGAGTCAACAACAGTATCGATGGGCATTAGGCCGGCAGCCTTCATGGTCTCACCCGACTCTGTTAACCCGGATAATCAGCATTTTCCTTTTAGTTTGATTACGGATACGAGAGGCGTGATATCACTTACCGACAAGGTCGACAATGCCATCTGCGACACCAAGGGCGCAGGCTGCCTCGACACTACCGCTCAGTTCAATGATCTGGGTTCGGAGCTTGCCGTTGGGGGTATCTTGAGGGTTGAAACCGGCCTCGAGCTCGAGGTTGGCGAAGTACTTCTCGGAAAGTTTCACAAAGCTGGTACCGATGTTCTTTCCGATCAAGTCTTTGGGCGTAGAGTAGGGCCCCTTCACCGGGACCTGTACCTGCAGCTTGCAAGCTCCGAAGCCGAGCTCCATGACGGTTTCGCAACCGGAAACCGCGGTCTTAGCGCTCTCCTCTTCCGGGGTGATCTCGCCAGAGAACCTCCTTTGGCGGTAGATGGCGCGTACACCAGCATCGTGCTCTTGGACCTGGTCATAGCCAGTGATGCCAAGATCGACCTGGCCCTCTCCGACGAACGTGGGGATATCGGCGGCGGGGAGGAAGATCAGGGCGATGGGAAGATTCTTGACGAGAGCAATGTCGAGGCGGTTCTCTCTCCTGAACTGGATGTCGGCGCCCTCGAGCAGGTTGAGCGCTGCGCCATTCAGTCGTCCCTCTGGGGTGGTGTCGGTTAGCAAAAGACAGTCACTGCCGGCGGTTCCGAATACACTCACTCTTGGGCACGGCGAAGAGCAAGCGACCTTCTAAGCTGTTTTCAAGGGTGATTACATTAGCCATGGCGTCGTATCGAGGTTGAATTTGGGTATAAGGGGAGGTTTGTGGTGTTCGAGCGGTAAGAGGGTATACTAACTGGTTGACCAAATCCATCTTGCTGGTGGTTCTCGACTGGATACCGAGGAAACTACTGCAGCAGGTTGAGGGGATGCAGGCTTTGAAACGCTGGTCTTTTGGCTCCGATTATTATGGCGACTTCTGGTGATGGAAGTTGTGCTGGCAATGGAGGTGGGGGGCCTGGAATCGGGTTGTGGTCGCGAACACGCAGCGATCTACAGATGATATGTAGGTAGTCGCAAAGGATTGGAGATCCTTATGGTATTATAGTAAGAGGGATCGTGTTATCAGAACCCCTTTGCGACGCGATTAGGTAGCAATTGGCAGCAATTGGCTCTTTCACGATGACTGTTTGGAGGGGTCACAAATTTTGTCCTAGTGACGATGGTGCGAGTCTCTAAGGCGAGTAGGACCCCACGTTCCTAAATCGGAGCCAACCATTGCATTACTGCAGTCGCAAGGCACAGCGCACAGCGCACAGCAAGCATACTTCCTGCCTTATTGAGACCTTCCTTCAGTAAGTAGGTCCCGCAAAAGAGCTTACTTACTTACGGAACCCAACCCGGGCCGCTAATTTGCTCCGTTAGCTTGTAGGTTATCGTCCCCAACATGCGGTAGTCAGCGACGGCTGCTCTCCAATGGGAATCCAGAGCCCACCCCATGCGCCAGAATAACTGTACGCATACCTCTTTTGGAATTTTGGATCTGCGACATCGCAAATGGAAATGGGAAAAGCCATCTTTGCTTCGATGCGACCACGCACTTATCTTATATATATATCGCACCCAGCTCAACATCTCTGTTACCCAGGAATGTAATCCGGCTACGCGGCAGGCTACTTGGCTACCAACAGCCAAGACGCTGACACCAACTTACAGTACTACCTTCTCAAGTCTTGTCTGAAATGTGATTACGTGTACTCAGTTGCCGTTACGCAACGCTAGGTAATCAAACTCATGCCGTGTGCTGTGATGGGACTTTGGATTGGAGTTGTACTCTGGAAACTGATGATATACCTACTCAGATAAGTTGGGAGATATATCAATTGGCACGAACGCACTAGGTTACTAACCTAGGCGCAGAGGAATCGTACCCAGTGTACAATGCTATGTATCAATTCCAGCGGTCATTTTCGACGTCATGGTCGCCATGGAGTACAGAGAGCTGATCTGGGGTAGGGCATATACGACGCTCTAAGAAAAGCAAGGGTAACCTACTAGACAAAGGTTAAGGTTAGCAGTACTGCACTTCCATGTTGCTCCTAACTTCAGATGCTCCCACTATACGACGCGTCGGATGCAATGGGACTATCAATATGTAAAGCTGTCCTCCTCCAGGACCTGTATCATCTATCCTCGATTTAAATCGCCATCTGCTCCGTGTGAACCTATTCCCAGATGTCTCACTGACGCGAACTCTGTATCACTGGTATCACCCCGTCTCCCTTTTTCGTCCCACCCCAGACCTGGGCCCCCAAGACACCCCCAAGGAGTGACGGTGGATCTCGTAATTACGTGCCGATCCCTGTTATTCGATGTCAGCAGCCAGCTCATCTCACCACGACTTGCCGCATTCCGGGCCCCTACTATGGCCACGACACAGCCAGATGGCCTGAAAGCCCAGCCCTCGAGCCCCCCCGAGGCCAACAACCTCCCCGATACAACTTCTGCCCACCCTCGACGACCAAGCCACGACGAAGACGACTTCGATAGCGAGGCCTGGGAGCCATTCGACGAAGACGCCGCCGACTCCGGTTCAACCAATCACAAGCCACGAGCTGCAGAAGGTCGGCGTGAGGATCGAAACGACGACGACAACGACGAAGAGGACGGTTGGGTGCGCAACCCAAGCAATCCCGCAGAAATGACAAGATGGTCGGGGCAACCCTCAATTAAGGGCAGCTCGGACACGGTGCGCATGCTGCTGTTGAACTTCTGCACTCTGGGCATCGTGTAAGTCGGCCGGACCCTCGGGTTCTCGTCACGACGTCACCTAGACTGACCGCGCCTGCTGTATACAGGTTCACATGGGGAGTAGAAATGACATATGGCAATCCCTACTTGTTGTCCCTCGGCTTGTCCAAGTCGCACACGTCACTGGTCTGGATCGCTGGCCCGTTGTCCGGGCTCGTCGTACAGCCCATTGTCGGTGCTATTGCGGACGAGTCCAAGTCAAAATGGGGTCGCCGGCGCCCCTTCATTGCGGTCGGCTCCGTCATTGTAGCTCTCGGGCTGCTGGTCCTCGGGTTCACCAAAGAGATCATAACGGCATTCTTCGGCGAAGGAGAGGGTGCGAAAAACATCACAATATTCGTAGCGGTTCTCTCGATCTATGTCGTAGATTTCTCGATCAATGCTGGTTGGTCTTTACCCTGAATTCAGACTATGTGAAGATTGACACTAATTGGTTGGCAGTCATGTCCGCAGGGCGAAGTTTGGTCGTCGATACGCTGCCGATATCCAAGCAGCAAGATGGCGCAGCTTGGGGTAGGTTCAACACCATATCTAGGCCGATGATTTTACTAACTTGTCTCTAGGAGGTAGAATGTCTTCCATTGGCCATATGATCGGCTACATTGCCGGCGCAGTTGATTTAGAAAAGATCACGGGCAGCTTCCTTGGTGATACGCAGTTCAAAAAGTTGACCGTCATAGCTGCTATAAGCATTCTGGGCGCGTCCGCTGTCACATGTTGGGCCGTCACAGAACGAGTCCTGGTGGAAGTGAGGCACGACCCCAACCAGCGGGGAGGGAAATTCAAAGTAGTCTACCAGATCTGGTCTACTATACTCAATCTCCCGCCGCGGATTAGAGCGATCTGCATGGTACAGCTGTGGGCTTGGATTGGCTGGTTTCCTTTCCTGTTCTACGGCACCACGTGGGTTGGAGAAACCTACTACCGCTACGATGTTCCGGAAGATGCGAAAAGCAGCGATACTCTCGGTGATATAGGGCGGATTGGGAGCACTGCTTTGGTCATCTACTCGTGCATTACGGCGATTGGATCCTGGGTGCTGCCGTTGGTGATCCGGAGTCCCGAGGATGATCAATTCACCCATAGGCCTCCGCAAAGCATCGCTTCTTATGTCGAAAAACTCAACAAGTATAAGCCAACTCTATTGACGGCATGGATGTTCGGCAACGGCTTGCTAGCATTCGCACTCTACATGGCCCCGTTCGCCACGAGCTTTCGCTTTGCGACGGTCATCATGTGCCTCTGCGGTTTGCCCTGGACGATCACAATGTGGGCACCCCCCACGTTCCTCGGAGTCGAAGTCAACAAGCTCAGCGGCGCGCCCGAGACAAATGCTTCGTACCAGCGGGTCGCCAATGGTGCCGTGGAGATGACGAACCTGGATAGTCCTGCCAGCCCGACGGATCGACATCTCGAGAACGGCACCGCTCGCGGCGGACAAGGGGACACCAACTTGGACAAAGCCAGCGGTTCGGGCGAGCTCTCGGGCATCTACTTTGGCATCCTCAACATCTACACGACGATCCCCCAGTTCATCGGGACCTTCATCAGCACCGTCGTCTTCGCCATCCTCGAGCCCGGCAAGAGCCCCGAGCTCGCCAACGACGCGCACCCGGATGAGCATCACTCCACGGATGGGCCGAACGCTATTGCGGTCTGCATGTTCATCGGAGCCATCAGCGCGACGATGTCCGTATTTGCGACTCGGAAACTAAAGCACTTGTAGAAATATGGTCCAGCGAAAAGAAAGATAGGTTCACGAATGCAACAGGACGAGTGGGTGTACCTCACATTCATCTTAGACTCAGGTTCTCTCAGGGTCCTTGCTTTTTAATGATATTTTCAACTCAAGTCCTGGTGTAGGCTGGGTGGTGACAACCTTAGACAATGGAAAGGGGGCGAATGGTTTCTGCATTTGGCGTGGCGTTGGGAGGGGTTACCTAGAACCTAAACAAGATACCTGATGTGGTTTTTGTATTGTATGGAATAGAGTCGTATGGTTCTCATTGTGTATCTTTTATAAAACATAAAAGCTCATCTCTGGCCATTGATCTTTTGGCATTTTGGGGATAGGTGTAATAGTCTTGGCATTGCCCCTGAAAACCCGCTCCTGACTCCTGGGGGCGGGACAGACATGTTGAACGCTGCTCTTCATTGATTTAGTGAACAAGTCTATAGATCTCGAGTGTACATATTATTTGAGCTATGTGCTAGGACACCGACCCTTACATGAGATGTATTCAATACATGGTAAAAACATATTGTTAAATACTACCATACAGCTACTTGAGGTATCATCGTCCATGAGCTTATCCGTCTGCCGAGTCCAACCCTGAAACATAGGTGTGCGAGTTATCTCAGCGATATTCCCGGCGAGGGTTAGTACCATATGATACGTAGTTGCTGGACCTGCGTCGCTGTCTCGAGCCACAACTCCAAGCGAAATGGCAAAAGAGCAATCTGCATGTGGAAGCTGAGGTGGAGAGGAGCAGAATGGAGGCAGGGCTTGCATAACTCTCGTGGGGTAGTCTCAGCGGCAGAGACAGCTTGTCTCCTTCGGCTTACCGAGTTTTGCCATCACATGATCCCGACAGATAGGTTGGGTTGCAAGCCGCGTCTCATCACATCGACAATGTGGCTTACATGGCGGTCCCGCGTATTTTTGGGAATAGCAATGACACAGAGGTCACTCAGATGAACATCGAGACGCGTGTAGCTGACCCTGCAAGGTTCGTCTTGGTGTGGGGGTTTCAGAACAATGGAACGACGAATGCAAGGTCTCTTGATACTACCCCGGTTGACGCAGTCAGCATGTGAGTTGGGTAGGCATATTCTAGAAATGCCCTGCAGCATCCCCAGATCATCAGCTCGTGGCCATAAGTAGGATAGAGGGCCCATATACCTGAAGACACCCCTCATCCGAGCACGAAGGGTCCTGCTGATGACTTACAAGGCAGAAACAGGCGAGAGGGAGGTGGAGATATCCTTGAGCTGTTACTATAATAGCTACCCAATGGCCCGCATGCCATGCATTGTGGTATCTGTAGTTGATATTGCACTTTGACAGCTTGACGAATAGATGCTAGCACTGATGTGTTTACCGTGGATGAGCATAAAATCAAGAATAATGCATGGTTATTCATGGCAATGCAACATCGTATATGCCATAACCAATCATTCGCCAGTCGGAGCATTTCTGGCTCAAGCAACGGGCATGGTGACCAACAAGAAATGTCACAGCCGCAGATGGATAGGTTGGGCGATCTGATATAGCCGCGAACGAATAGCAGCCATGGGCGCAAGCCTCCTCCACACATGCACACTTGACATGGATGTAGCCCGCCATGCCGACATTTTCGGTGTCCGAAAAGGTATCGGTCGCCCAAGCCCCTGGTCAGCCTCAAACCTTCTCACGCGCGGGCATCTTGTGTGTATAAGAACGAGGGTGCGCGCTGGAGGACGGAACTAAATAAGAGAGGAACGCACCCAAGATCCGGACGGGTGATCAACGCAAGTATAGATAGATAGGCCTATGCGGATGGCAAGGTAGCTTTCGCCATCGTGCCACATCACATCTTGTCTTGCCTTGTCTTGTAACATCATCGTGCATTCAGACTGACGACGACGACGACGACGACGACGCATTTTGCATACCGAGGCAACATGCGGGCGCCGACGGAACCGGGGTTTTCTACTTCTTTGGGTTTTCATCATCCCGCAGCAGGCCAAGCCAGCGCGCGGGTGGGAATTTCGTAAGAGGTATGGTCTATACGGCAGGTAGGAAAAGATGACCCCCACGCAAGGGGCTGAAGAGGCCAGTTGACCATTCGCGGAACCTGGTTGCGGATCACGGTGCAATGCAATCGGCTGCTTTAGGGAGGCGCAAAACCCAAGGGTATTTCTTTTTTTCTCTTCTATTTTTTTTTTGGTCCAAAGCCCGCCGTCCCCCCTCCCTCTCAGGGATTATAGGTCGCTGTGCCGCATCTCACAACATGGTCGTCGCTTTGGGTCGAGGCCCATGCCCATGCCCATGTTCGTCAGCCAGCACAGCACACCCAGGGAGCGGAAGAAAGCCCTAAGCACCAAAGGAGGGAGAAAGGCGTTCGGCACCATGGGAACCAGACAGTTCCGTCTCTCCCCGCTCCGCGAGAAAGCCCGCTGAGCCCACTGCTGCTAAGCTTCTGTCAGCCATGATGTGGGCAACGCAGCCGCGCTTCTTTGTGTGTTTGCTGTTCTTCTTCGTCTCATGCAGGTGGGTAAATTGATAGATGCAGCATAACGTCGTTGGTTGGCAATGGAAGCGCAGGAGTCCGAAGGAGAGAAGGAGAGAGAGAGAGGTTGAGGTTCCATTAAGATGCAGGCAATCTCGCTCGGTTCCAGAAGTGGGAACTGGGAACCCGCAACGACTTTGTAAGCTACATATGGGTGACGATCCTGATTGGGCCTTGGGTAAGATTCGACTCAGGAGGGGCGACGGTTGTTCAATGTCCTGACTCTAGTGATATCAGATGCCAGGGAGAGAAGAATCCCAATTATTTTATTTCTCAAGAACCTTGCTCTGTCGTCGTCTGCTATGCCTGAACCAGACATTCCATTCCAAGCTGTCAACATGGCAGCTAATGCAAACCAGAGGCCATAGGTTCTTTTTTCCGTGGATTGGTTGACATGTTGACAAGTATATATTAGTAAGGCTGCCTAGTCAGGCTATCTATCTATAGCACCTAGCTGAATCGCGAGTCGCTCAAACCTTAAAACTCTTCTTTTTTTCAGACCAGTACAACGTACCACTAGTAGGGAGGTAGTCCGTTGTCGGGTTGCGTTATGACAACAATTATACTCTGTACATGCTACCGACCTACGCAAATGTATGCAGGCCAGTCGACAAATTGGTATAGGCCCCGGCACACAACAGCCTTCGGCTCACCAAACACCACCACATCGATCTTGGGAGGCCCAGACTTCAAGAGAACCTGAACCGACCGGGGCATTTCCCGATGAACGAGATCAAAGGCCCAAGCTTTCTGCTGCCAAACGGTCGGAGATGGGGCTCCATATATTGCACGCACCCTTTGCCCTTTTGTAGCCCGTCGGGCAGGGGGCGCCGGCCAAATCAAATACAAGTAGGAACCGAGGGTCCACCAGCTCGTCGGATTCACTACCTATCTATCATCCCAAAGTCGCCTCGAGAAGGACGGCACCGGCGCACCGCCAACGCCAGACGCCAGACGCGCCTAGGAGGACCCGATCCCCAGGGGTACTGGTTTTGTCCTTTGATCTTCACAGCATTGAGCAAGTTAAATAAGAAAAAAAAATTGCTGGATAGGGAAACCCCTGGTCCCTTACCTACACGTAGCGAAACAAAATGGAAATCCCCGTCGAGAGACGGAGGATTCCATGAGAAACAGCCTCGACACGCAGGACCCTGAAGTTGAGCTGCCCACCCACAGCACTTTCTGTCCATGATATTTCCAGGATATGCTGGAACAGACGAGAAGCGGACACTTGGATCGTCGTCGTTTGGTTTTTCTTAACCCCTTCTAGTATACGAGCACACGGCCTTGCCGTCTTGAACGCTCTTTCATGTCGTAGCAGACGAAGTAGACGAGTTAGGGTTAAGACGTCAATACATGCATGTAAGCTATGTAGCTCATAGCTGGGTCTCGAAGATGCCTACAGCTGCAGAGAAAAGAGCCTCCTCTGACCACATGCATAAGAAGATACTGTGGTGTGGTAAATCTAGTACAATTTGGAGCCCATGACGAGTGGAGGGAGGTGAGGGAGAGAGGCTGGCTGGCTGGTTGTGAGCCAGCGAGCCAGACGTCGGAGTATGTAAGCCGCTGTGCTTTGAGTGGGTTTGGTGTTTAGTCCCCAGTCCCCTGTCCCCTGCAGCGACCCAGTGGGAGGATACTACTAATACTACTACATGATGTATGTACTTGTTAGCTTCGGCGCATGGAACAGTAACCGGTCCAAGCCCCCTGTCAGCCTGTACTTACATACTGCAGGTGACGGGATATGGTGGTGGTGGGTGTGGCCCTTTCAGCCATTGATTCTCACAGTCGGCCTGATATTGGTGAAGGGTCTGATGTCGTCGGGTGTATTAGGTGTTAGTGTTAGTGTTAGGTACTTTCCATCAATGCTTGTTGCCGTTTGCCAATCCATGGATGGTGGGGGGGGGGGCTTCGTCTCTCTAACCTCGAGTCGTCGGAGGGAGTCGTCGACAGATCGTCTAGCGAAGGAAGGCCCTAGGTTAGGTAAGGCAACATACATCCATAAGAGATACCAACACTCGTGTGTTCAGATGGATTGACTGCTCAGGATAAGTCATTGACACTGGACACTCGAGTCTGTTCTATCATGTCAAGTACCAGTACCAGTAGGTAAGCAGCCATTGCCTACGACTTTACGACGCAATCCACTTTCTCGAGGTTCCTCCAGTCACCGCTCCGGTTTCCCCTCAACCCTCTCTCCCTCCCCCGCCCCTCCTGCAACAACTTGTACTTGACCCAATATATCTGGTCGGGGTAGTTACTAGTAGCTCGCTGTAAGCTCAGGTAGGCAGTCTTTCCTTCAACCCCCCGGTTCACACACTCTCTCTCCTAGTGCACATGAAGATGCGACGCGGGATCCATCCACACCACACCCACCACCTCGACCGGTAGGACTGTCGCTTTTTTTCCCATTCCAAGATGGCCACCGGTTACTACGAAGCGTCTTTTATCCCCCCTCGCTCTGCAGTCGCTCTCCTGACCAATAGCTGAATCCCCCAGTTGATCCTATCCAGACTTAGCTGTCTGCAAATCCGCCCAAACTGTCCCTCGCGGCCTATTCAACTACCCGACGACTTCTTCTACTTGTTATTTCCTTTCTTTCGGCCTCGCACCTCTGCCGAGAGCGAGCGCATTGCCCTCGTCTTTGCAAACCCGCTCCAGCTTGTTCCTTTTGACCAGTGGATGCTCGCCCATTGCCTTGGACTCGAAAAAGGCAATCCGACTTAGCAATTTCCGACAATCCGACCCGAAGGTGTTGCTACACGGGCTTTTGGGCATTTGTTGATGCTTGATTGCGTGGGGGGGAAACTTTCCGGCGAACTTTGTTCTTCGACTTCTGAAAAAAAAAGAGCACTTGGACTTGGCGCGAGAGCGGCAAAACGTAGCCTGTGCTAAGCTTCTGCCGTGACCGACGAAGCAGCGCGACATACGACTGTGGTCTGCGACGGCCAGAACGATACCTATACCAACTTGCCTGTCGCAAAATTGGGTGCCAAGGGCGACTTCGATGTCGATCCGGGATATGGTCATGATGGACCCCAACAACTGGAATGGGCAGGATCACACCATGACCCCAACGGGCGAAGATGACTTCCAACAGTTTCTCGAGCTGGGCGGCATGTCCAACATGGGCGACGGGCTACAATTCGACTTCCAGGACTTCGGCGCCGCGTCAAATGCTCCTCCCATGATGCACCCTCACCAAGGCCATCATGATCACATGGATACCGCAATGAGTGGTACCGAGACTGCCGGCATCATCGCCAGCAGTAGCATGCCAATGCCGACGCAGATGATTCCAACCACCTCGGAGACAATAGTACCCACCGTTCCCTCGCAGATGCTTGGTTCCCAACTCCCCAACTCGGGCGATGCACTTTCCAACATCGACGCTCAGATCCATTTCCTCCAACATCAGCGCATGCAAGAGCAGCATAGGCAACTTCAGGAGCAAAGCATACATTTTGAGGAGCAGCAGATCAACTTCTTTGCCCAGCAGCAGCGAAATATGATCCCCCCTACTCCTCAAAGTCTTGAGATGCATGCTTCGAATCACTACTACACACAACAACAGCGGTCGCAGCAGCATCGGCCAGGTGATCAAACACCCCAGCACTCACATGGAATGTTCGATCGCTACCCTAGGCTAAAGGACCAAACAGATGTATGTTGAATTGTCCCCTTTGAAAAATAAAAAACGCAACTAACCATTGAACAGATGGCGTTCACTCCGCTTGTGTCCCCGGCTGTTACACCGCTGGACACACAGTTCTCGGTTGAAACACAGTTCACAGTGCCTGGGGCCTACTTCAGCCCCCTCACCTCGCCCGCTCTGCACGCTCAGAATCCGGAGTCGATACCAAACTTCGATCCGACACATCTTGGCTCCACCGCCACGAATTCCCCCGTGGAAATGGAACTGGAGTCTAGCACTCCTCCTCCTAGTGCAGTCGACCACTCGAAGAAGGCACGACAGAAAAACGTGAACAAGGCAAGGAAATCTGGCGTGAGGCAGTCCCCTATCGTGAAGCCCCATCGGAAAAAGACAGCTTCGACCCCGATCATGAACGCACAGGTTTTGAGCGAGTTGGCCGAAACAATTACAGAGCGGACGACTGTTAAGCCTGCTCCTACATCCACCGCTTCAGCAGAGGACTCGGAGAACGCTTCGGTTTCGCCGGAAGCCTTGTCGGAAATGCCCCCTCCGCCAGTTCCTCAGCCTAGATCCGCTCGGCAATCGCCCTATATCCAGCCTCAGAACAGCAACAACGCTGCTCCCAATGCCGTTCCTGCGGCTCTTAATGGTGGCGCTTCGCCTGCAACGCCAGCATCGCTGTTCAGGATATCACCCAGAAACAAGTCAGCCGACTCGAGTAATCCCGGACAGATAGCTTCGGAACATATCGAGAATTTCGAACTGCCCGAATCCGCCAACTTCCCGAAACCCCAACTCCCGCAAATCAATACGCAACCGAACTCAGGATCACCTGACCCGGAGAGCAGTAAGAGCTCAACTCTGCAGCCATTGCCATCACCCATTTTCACGCGCCCCTCGCAACCTTCCTCAGCCACTGCGAGCCCGCAGTTAACCCCGAAACTGTCGGCTACCAACTCGCGAAAAACACCACTTCTAGCTGCCAGGACCAGTCGAAAGCGATCGAGCGTCAGCTCGGTACAAGTCTCACCTGCGCTTCTGCCCAGGATATCACCCAACATCAAGCCACTGCTGCCCGGAACCCCGGGACTTTCGGCTGAAGATACGGCGTCGCGCTTATTGACATCAAAGTCGAATTACCAGAATATCCTCGAGGGAAACACAGTACCTGGCGTGTCGTATCCAAGCGAACTATCCACCAACCTGACGTCGAAACGGACATCGCATAAGATTGCCGAGCAAGGCCGACGCAATCGTATCAACTCAGCACTACAGGAAATCGCAACACTTCTCCCAAAGAGCGTCATCGCGGCGAAGTGTGAGGAGGAAGGGGAGAGTCCCGGCAGCGACAAGATAGACAAGAAGGATTCTAAATCGGCGGCCAACGCACCGAACAGCAAGGCGAGCACGGTGGAGATGGCGATCGTATACATCAAACAGCTGCAGCAGGAAGTAGCAGACGCCAACAAGAGAGCCGAGGAGGCGGAGCAAAAGTTGGCGGCGTCGGCATGATATAATGAGTTATTGTGTACATGACTCTTAGGCCTATATTGCCTTTATGCAATTTTAAGGAATCAGAAAAGGTCAATCATGAGTGGCCATAGAGAGAATTATGCGTGGGCATACATGCTTGGGTTCGGCGTTCAGTGGGCATATTGATTAGTTCTGGCACGCATTTATACCTGGAGGTATTTGGTATATATCGAAAGACGCCCGTTTACGGGCGAGTAAGTGAGAGGCGGGCGGAACTGACTGCCTTTATCTGACAGGCATGTATACATAAGAAGAAGAGACCGCGTATAACCAATATTGGTGTCCTCCGCGGGATTTAGTATGGAGAGCTGTGGCCCATGCAATATAAATGAAAGCTTAATGTATGAAAGACCTGAGTGTCCATTTATTGAGACTCTGTTAGAATTAAGACACAATGATAATAAACTATAATATTAGAGTAAGATGCCTACCTGTACATGTGGGGGGTGACGTGGGCTGAAGAGATCAAGATGAGTTAACAGTGTTTGCTAGGTTAGCTGGCTGGGAGGAATGTCATGCGTCTGTTTCCGAGGATGTATCGTACTCACATTACATGTGAAAGGTTCGGTGATGCGTTTGCTGTTGAACCCCCCCCCCCCTGTAATTGCTGTAATATCCGACCTCTGTTCAACGAATATATGTGAGCGTCTGATATGAACGTGGATATCTATCTACACTACTTTGCCTCCCGTCAGTAGTACTTGCAAACGAGGTAGGCATGAATGGTATATGCTGAGTCTGTTAACTTGGTTGGGGGAAAACGAACAAGCCCTTTTTATTCTTGGGTATTATCATTAGAGGACCAGCCAGTACCTAGGTAGACTATAACTGTCCACACACACACACACACACACCTTGAGGGAGGGGAGGGGCGAGCGGGAATCAACCACCCCTTACCCCTGACAACAATCCTCGTCCCCATCCCCAATCCTATCCTACCCCCTATTCTCCTTTCCACAGAATCCGATCCCAGCGCATCCAAGTACTCAAGGCGTCTATGCATTCACACGTACGCGAGTAAGTAAAGTGTTCAGGAATCCACCACCTGCCGCACGCGCCCCGTGCGGACATCCTTCATGGCGCCCAGCTTGCCGACCTCGGCCCGCAGCCAGGCCAGCACCGCGCCGTAGCCGGCCTGCTTGCGGCCCAGGACCTGCAGGAAGGCGTGGTACGCGAGCCAGGCAACCTCGTTGCGGCGCACGTCGCATTCGTAGCCCGGGTGGCGGGCGCGGCGGGCCTTGCTCCGGGCGAGGAGGAAGGCGACGTCGACGAGCTTGGCGACGGCGCGGATCATGATCCTGGCAGTCTGCGGAGCCTGTTTTAGGTCGTTGCCGTTTCGGTTGGGTTTGGTAGAAGCGCTAGTAGGAGTAGCATTGGAGGAAAGACAGCGCGCGTAGGCCCACGACTTGGACGCCGTCTCGACAAAGGCCCAGAACAGGTTCGACAGCACGGTGGCGGCGGCGTTGTGCGACGTGTCGAGGAACATGAGGTGGCTCTGGATCTTGAAGGCGTTGAGGAGCTTGCGCTCGAAGGTCTGGCCGGGGACGCGCGTGAATTCGACAGTGAGGGAGTTGTACACGGCGTTGCCATTTCCGCCGTGGTTCCTGCTGCGCTTTCTGGGACCTTCCTCGGTATCATCAATAGGGGATGCAGCGCGTTTTACGGCGGTACTTTTCCCCCTATCTCGGTCTTTGGTGATGTCCAGCGTCTTGCTGTTGATGAGGGTGCCACAGTAGGGGAAGCCGTAGCCGCCGCCATTGTTACCACTGCTACTAGTCCTCTCCAGCTTGGATACCGGAACTTGGTTGACTTCAAGGTCAAAGTTCACCAGCGTCTTCGCCGGGTTAACCTGGACGCCGTACTCGGGCACGCCCCGATGCATCGTCTCGACGAAGCGGGCGGCCTTGCTCCTGTCTGTCGTGATGAGGAGGAAGTCGTCGATGAGGCGCAGCAGCAGGCAGTCGTCGGCGTCGAGGAAGCGGAGGACGTGCAGCTCGAGGTCGGCGTAGAAGTAGTTGCACAGGATGGACGACAGGACGGAGCCCTGCGGGATGCCCTGCTTCTGCCGGTAGTACTTCTTGCCGATCTTGACGAGGTTTTGTTGGATGTGGGCGGCCACGAGCCGCAGCAGGTCGCTCGTTTCGTGCTTTTTCTTCACCACGCTGTCGATGAAGACGGTGTTGCGCTTCTGCGCGGCCTGCGGCTGCTGCTGGGCCTCTAGCTGTTGAAGGAACGTGCTTTGGTCGCGATCTCGGAGGGCGGTGGACAGCCACTTCCGCGCGGGTTTTGATTTGGTCGGTTTGTTAGGATTTGCAGAGTCGCTCAGCCTGTCACTGGAGATCTCTGCGTGCTTTGCGATGCGGTAATTGCGTTGTTGGGGAATAGAGTCCAGCAGGCCGACAATGGCCGACTGCGGAATCGTGTCGAAAGCGGCCTGAACATCCACCTTGGCAAAGTATAGGGGCTTGGCCGATCGGTCTAGATTCGACTTGAACTCCTTTACTCTCTTGTAGATATCACCCACTGAAAACATAGTGGCGCCTAACCTTGTAGGGTTCATGGACTGGGAAAATCAGTTAGTTGTGCTGTTCGATTGATCAACGCCATTAGAACCAAACATACCTTTTCCAATTGCAGCATGGTATGCACAGGGCCGAGTATGGTGTTGATACTGGGGCCTAGTATCTTGCTGTTGCCCCTTGTAACCGCTCTTCTGCGCAAGTTCATGATCGGCCGGATGCTGGTTTCCTTCGGTAACAGTCGCACCTGGCTGAAGCCAAGACTGCGAGAATCTAGGATCTTCAGAGCAGCATCGATGCTCACCTCCTCGAACATCTTTGACTTAACTGCCGCCATTGCAGGCTCGGCGACATACTTCCAGACATCGTGGCGAAAGAAGAAAAGTTGGTATTTGTGCGTGTTGGACTCGGTGACATAAAAGTTGCTGCGTATCAGGGGTATCAGGAGCGAATCAAAAACATAATACAGAAATTCGTGAAAAAGTTCCAGTCTCTTCTGGATATCGGTTTGCGACGTCTTATGAGCCATTAGTCGCTGAGGTGCCAACCAGCCAATGTCAGTGGCCTGTATGTATACTGTTAGCCTTTCCCGTATCTTCCGTGGCCCAATCGCGCTCCACTGTACCTTTATGCCTTGCATTGCTTCGTGGAGATACATGCCCTCGAATCGTCTCAGATGGATGAATTGGTCAACCTTTCTCATTGCCACCTTCTTGTTGTGCTCTGTACCCCAAAACTCGTCAGGCACGAGCTTGGACAGAACGGATTGACAGAAGGCAGAAACCTGCGAAACAGGAGTTGATAGGTCGATGAGCCTCTGCGCGGAGGATACAGGGGGCTGGGACTGAAGCTTTCTCTTCACAAGTTTGCTCTCGGATCCTTTCGACGATTTGGGGGGTTTGTCACGACGAATGTGGCCGACCTCCTTATGGTCGAGACCGTCATCCACCTAAACATCAGGGTATGAGCACATTTCATGAGGAGCCTGGGCAAAACACTTACTGGACAGTAGTGCTGAAGCAATTTGCTGTAGGAGCAGCGAGAGTGCTTGATTTGTAGTTTTCGTACGAGTTCTCTCACTTTGCCTCTCAAGCGCTTCGGGTTCGGCTTCTTGCGCCCTGTCTCGTTACTGACGAGATCGCCAAATCTGTCCTGGATCTCCTGCTCACGAAGAGTGTAGTCTTTTAGCCTCTGAGAGGTTTCTGTATAGTTAACCTTGGAGTTGAATGCGTTGTGTAGTCCGAACTGACGAGGGAATATATACATCATGATCCGCAGTGTATTGGCTTCATTCTTACTGGCCAGCGCGCTCGAGTCACTGATGGATTCCGAGTCAGGTTTTACATACGGCGAGCGGTTGAGAACATCTGCGGATCGTTAGCTATTGCACACCTAGATGGCATATATCTACCCACGTATGTGTCTAAGCCCGAAATGTACAAGGCCACGGGCATTCAAGGCAGGTCTGGCATACAGCATCCGGTTGCGGACAAAGTTGATTTCCGTAGCCGAGCGCTGGAAACCAGTTGAGGCAGTCTTGGTATCTTCGTGGCTTGTCGCCAAAAGGTCGGCATCATACAGCGGAAGCCCTATTACACACTTAGCGCTATCGAAGGCATTGGGTTTTTACAAGAGCTGACCGCTAATCTGGTAGTAGTTCCCCTGAGACGATCCCACGGACAGGAATACCGAAGAATCTAGCAGCAAGTCCATCATTATACGGTCACCTGAGTTACCCAGAAGCTTGAGGATTTCAGGCCAGGGGCTCTGCTTCAACCGCTTGACTCTCTGATTCGGGTAGATGGAGTATATGCCAGGTATGTTAGCAGCATGATTTGTAGAGGGCTCCTGCAATCGAGAATGGTAATCTCTTCGGAAACCGTCACAAAGCAGATGCTTTGGCCATATGCCTGTGGTCTTGGCTTTGGAAAACAGCATCCAAATTACAAAGTCCACAATCTATTCATTTCATCAGCTATTGGCCATAAGACAGCTTACAGTTCTCGCGCAAGATGGACACACACCTCGGACTGGGAATAATGCGCTCCTACGAGTCCATCCGATAGGGTCACGTATGATTCGTCTCCTCTTTGAGAGAAGTTCTCCCAATGTTCCCGTCGTTTATCTGGAATGCATTTTGCCTGCTGGATCATACCAACTAATGTGGTGTCGAGCACTTGCCCTACAGCCCGCTCTATGCCGTTGGTCTCATCATTGGCACCGTTTGCACTAGATCCGGTCGCCGCAATCTTCTTCCTTCTTATGCGTGATGTGGCCGGGAGCTTCAACAGAGCATATTCACGAAGTGTGAGCAACTGGGGATAGTATTGATCCAGTACAACATGCTTGACAGACGTCAGCGGTGTTGGCTTGTCCAAGCCCTTTCCTTGTGTCTGTTTTCTTTTCTTGGACGAGGGCTCTGGAGCAGCATATTGATGGGTGACTTGACCCTGTTTGCGCTTTTTGGCAGTAGACATGGCTGTTTGCTCTAATGTTGCAGTTGCATCGCGAACGTCGCCTTTGGTAGCGTAGCGGCTTAGTTAGGGGTTGCCAAACATCCAGCTCTGTTTACATGGCAACCGATTCCCCCCACGACAGTTGTGTCTCGACCGTGGTAGTACTGGAGTTGGAGGGTGCTGGCGAGGATGTGGCAGCTCGGCCTTTCTTTTCATTCAAAATAAAGATATCGCCGTGAATCAATGATTGTTTGAAGAGATGCAATTGCAGATGCAATCAATAGCGTGGAATTGCATTGAAGGTTTGAAACGCGGGTTGGATCCTGAGCGCGTTCCCCCCGCTAGTGAGATGGCGGGCCCACTGATGAGCAGCTATCCAGGCTAGCGGCTGTCGAGCTATCTTGGAAACAAGGGACTGGGGGATCGTACGGCATGCTGATTCCGGACCCAAGATTCCCTCACTCACTCACTCACTCACTCAATTGAATTTCCAGGTTACAGTACAGTAGTACCATGGCACGGCGATACGGGCATTGTTCTGAACTGCAGTATTTGACTGTGTCGCATGGCCACGAGTCGTATTGATTCTTCCTCAAGGTATTTAAGCTTGTTGTAGCTGATCCTAAAAAGAGTGAGATGTTTGTTTGTCCTTGGCTGTCGCAAAATGGCTGCAGCAGAGCCCAGATGAAACTTTGTTTGCTCATCTGTACTCACCAAGAGGTTGGGGGGAAAGACACCAGACGCTTTAGGCCTTGTTGAGCAGCACGAGAAGTCGGAACAAAACGAAACTTTGGGAATTTGTTTGTCTTCGGTTTCTCCATTTGCACACCTGCCCGTCCCAAATTGCTCAAGCAGGGAATAGTGACTGTGTGAGCTGCGACGAACTGATTCATTCTCCCGATGCTTCCGTGATGGCGCTTCCGTGATGGCGACATTGGAACAATTACTACACCCGTCAGTGGGTGGCTAAATATGTCAATGAGCCCTCGTGGCCCAGCAGACAGCTGTCGCATATGACCTGCGACTAATGAATAGAGACTACAGTCGTTGCTTCAGGTAAAAGGGCACATGGCAAAAAAGGGCATCTTGCTCCGCGTTCTAAAGATCTTGGCTCAGAGAGCGCAGTCCTGGACTATCCTTGCTCCGCAATGTCTAGCGCTCTTCCGAAGTCTGTACAGCTGTACAGAGGTGCAGCAAAGGTCTAGAGGTCTAGGTTAGGTGAGTAATAGCACAGGCGATATACACCTATGCAGCTTGGCCAGCGCTGATCAGCCGCACTATCGATATACCAAAACTGCCAAAATATCGAATAATCCTTCCCATCTGCAAATCGACTATCTGCTATCTGTGGATATACTGTACAAAATCGAGAATCTGCTCAATAGTGGAATGCAGAAGGCCCGGTGAAGCCCAGGCGCCCAACCATGCCCGTCAGGTCGGCTGTATGGACCACTCACGCTATCTTCTTCGTCTATGTAGATACATGTGGACGCTGATGATAGGCAGCTTGCAGATCCGGCCGCCAGCATGGGCCTGCCCGCCTTTTAAGGTTGGGCGCTCTTCAGTCGTCTGCAGCCAGAGCCACGAGATGTGTACATACGGTACTTGGACTGGACTGACTCTTTTCTTCTCTCTCTCTCTCTCTTTCTCTCTCTCCATATACTCCAGTACGCTAAGAAAACGGCCGTCGCAGACGGAGACGGACGGTTGGCTGTCTTTCCCCCTTACTTGAAATCTAAGTCGGAGGAGAGACATGCCCAAGCTGTTCATACACAAATTGCAATATTGATTGGGTTATCTAAGCATCCCAAGTGGCTGAATTCATGACGTTTGGGGCGCTCGAGCAAGGCTCGCAGGCTCGACAACACCCATTCGATTCGTCTGAAGCCCTCAGAACAGATACGGGTGGGCGTGCGCAGGCGCATGGGAAATGGACGAGCGCAAAAGGGGGCGGTCGAATAGAAAACTCCAAGGAGAAACAACAGCCTGGCTCATAATCCTAGCTCCATCACACCACCCCTGTCCCGCAGAGAGAAGAGGAGAAGAAACTCGAGCAGCACAGGATAAGATAAAAATAAGACCCCAAATTTTTTGAAAAGGTGACGAGGTAAGATTACCCAGGGACAATTATCACAAGTCCGCTGACGACGGTGGAAATGCTCAATGGGAGCAGGAGGTAGGATTGGGATGCTTGGCTTGATATCTACCATACCATCGTCGCACCGAAGAACCGGTAGGCTAGTCCGTCTGAAGAGGTTGACCGATTGATTGCGCTGGGCGGATGGACAAACGAAGGAGTGAGAAGCTTCCCGGTGGATTTTAGGATCGACTTTGCGACCAGGTACGGCGTGCGGCACGGCCACACCCCCCAGTCCCAGTACCTGGTTCGACGTGGGCGAGACGCACCTGGCTCCGTGAATCTACCTGAATAAAGATGGCCTACCACTTGTGGTACGTTCAATGTAAGTTGGACGACCGGAATTTCGAGGCGATGGATTAATGATTGATTCGGATATTCTGAAATACTTACTACTTAATATTCCATGTGATTAATGGAAACGGTCCTGGCATGCCAAGCCGCCAACCTCTGGACGGCGTACTCTGGAAGAGCTTCGCCCGGCTTCACTAGGTTAACAGCAACACCCGTTCCAGGCACCTTCGGATCGTCAGTCAGTGCCTACACCATTGCCTAACCTACCTCTCAATTAAGGATTTCGACGCAGGCTTCCTTCTGTACACATAACACACGCTTATGTACGCTGCCGGGCATTTGCCAGCATTTATGGCCCTGTTGTGCGACTAGAAGCACTTGGCTCACTCTTGATGACTTTTGCCTATACACGCCAATTCGCGCATGCGTGTGCTGCGCATATGCAATGCAGGGATACCATGGCTGGCTTGAACGAAGGGCGATGATGATGCACGCCCACCAGTTTCCAGTGCTTGCGGGGAGGGAAAAAAAACGGACGACTATTTACATGTATCCCGCGGTCAAACTTGCTTTAGATCCCCATAACCGACCAGGTTCGACATGAAAAGAAAGAAGCAAGGGAGAACAAAATATATTACACTCTCATCTCTGCCTAATATATACCAAAGTAAAAGCTCATCTCCGCGCTGGCAAGTTCCCGCAAGAGAAAGAGAGGTCTTCTTTCTTACATAGGTGATGAGCGGGATGCTTATTGGTATGGGATTTCAGCAGGAACATCAAGCATCAATCCATGCCAGTTCTCAACGGTTGGCTCCGGCGAACGGTCCACGAACCGTTAAAATGCATTGAGAAACATTTCCAAGGTCTGCTACGGTAAGGTAGGTCTAGAGGTTGTAGGTATTGATTGTACATACCTCAGATCACCCCCGGCCCTTTTTTCTCTCTCTCTCAAATCAATCTCACTCACTCCAGTTTCCTCATACGTTCGCGGTTGTACCTCCTATGGTACCTACCTGACCCTTGACAGGCTCCTGCGTGCCAGCAAATCATTGCTTTTGCGGACTGGGACTGGGATATCTCTTGCCCAATTACCAATTGCTCACACCACCCTTTTTCGCAAGTCTTCCAATTCTTGGTTACATACGCAGCGCTGTGCATACGGCGAGAGTGCTTTCTCCATACTCAAGGATACCTACCTGCTTCACACGTACAGGAAGGAGGAGCCAATCCAACGTCGATGTCCAAACGAAACGAGATTGGAGATTGAGAAGCAAAGAAGGAAAGCGACTGGGAGCGACTGACTGACTGATGACTGTTCATGCTCAAGTTCATATCTATCGGTTCCGTTTTCTCTCTCCCACTTACTCCCACACCCACGACCACGCCCCCCACTGCCGACGAAAAAGCCTCCACCAGTTGCAGTAGCTCGCCGCTTCTTCTCAACCTAACCAACTAGCCTCGAAACGAGAAAGACGCCGCTCCCCAGTTTGTGCGTCTTGACACACATGCAGCACCGCAGCTTGGACGTTCTTGTATGGATGCAAGCACAGTAGAGGGCGTGGAGGCCTAAAACTTGAATTTATCTTCCTGAAACACCATTCCAGAGGTTAGCGAATCAGCCTTACACCAGACAGACGGAGCCAACGAGCTACGAGGGCATTTACGCTGTCCCTGCCTTCCGTGCCCAATCCAACTTGCGAACCCTGCCTGCCGCTCGCCAGAGACGCCAGCCAGCCAGCCAGTCCCTGCAGCCATCTTGGGTCGGCCACCAAAGCGAAAAAAAATAGTGACTTTATGTTTCCCTTGGAACTCGAAAGCCCAGGGTGATGCCACCACTAGAGAATGGAGGCCGGCAACCGTGACGAGGAGGACCGATTCTTTGGACCGTCCCACCCACTGAACTCGGCAGACCGTCCCTTCGAACCTCAGTCGCCAAATCGAAGGCACGACCCCTACTCCCATCACTACCCCCAGCACCATCTCGACGACCACCACCACTACGATTACGGCTACGACCAGGACCACCGGCATCGCTTGGACCAGCACCACTATTCTGACTTGGATGCCGCAGGAGAGGGCTCTAATATAGACATTGATGCCGCCCTTGCATCCTATGCTGCAAACAATCACCAAGCCGCGCTTGCTAATGCGAACCTCACGAACAACGACCCACTGAACCCTCATGGCGCCGCTGAGCCTGACGATTTCTACAAGAACTTCCATGCTGACCCCGGCAATTTGATGGCGTCGACGACGCTGCCATCTCAGAGGCACCACCCAGGTGCTGCCTCAACTTCATCACAACCGCGATCACCCTCGTCCAAACGCACCATGACTGGCAATAACACTGCCATCCCCTCGCCGGCTGCACGGGCCGGAGCGGGTAGCAGAAATGGAGGCAGGTCTTCGTTACGCTCTGTGTCCGCGCCAGTCGACGAGCCGCACGTCAACACAAAAGCCGGCTCGAAGCCCTCATCAACTTTTAGTGGAAAGCAACCGAGCGTCAAGGACCTGAAGAAGCGCTTTGATCAGAACGCCACTTCGCACTCGAGTAATAAGAGCATCAGCACCAGCGCCCCTCGAAAAACCGCCATTCCACGAATTCCCGGCCGCGAGGGTTCATCGCCAACAACACCATCCAACTACCGTGGTGTGACGAATGGCGCATCGTCTTCTTCATCCTCACGTCCCACTACGTCACGTCAACCAACCTACGGAAGCTCTCAATCGACTTCTGCAGCGCGCATAACGCAGAGGAGCAAGTATGTTGCTGAGGATCACATGTCAAGCAACTCACAGTCATTTGCAAGCCGGATTGCGAAACCTCGAGGTACAAATACCTCCCACCATATGACTTCCAAGTCAATGAACAACTTATCACCAGTATCGCCTACACTCCCCACTGATGCCCCTCCGGTACCTGCACTCGACCGAAGCAATAGCGCCTCAAGCAGACCCTTGTTATTTGGTGAGCTGCCCCCTGGCGAGAATGACGCAGCAGCAGCAGGGTTCGGAATCGAAGGTGTCCGGCCGAGGCGAACATCAGAATCCAATATTCGACGAAGCTTGTCTCAATCTAGGGTCGAGGCAAGTTCCCCGACAGATTGGTATAGAAATGCCAACGGGGCCAAGGCGGGAAACAAATCGCCTACCAAGCTTACGAAAGCCCACCACGCTCGAGCTCACAGCGACCTTGCAGGGAAAAAGCCGAGCCAATCATCTTCACGAACACCAACCTCCAAGTCTCACCAACAATCGACTCCGACTTCGAACCTGCCGCAGCCCACTTCAGCGGCATCGAAATTGCCGATGACAAAACGAAAACAAGACAGCCCTGCTTCATCCACTACTACCAGCCCTCCGTTTTCCAGATCCAACTCTCCCAGCACGCACAAGAGACCACCGACAAGGACACAAGGCAGTCTTGCCAAAACGGCAGCAACCGGAGCGGCCGCGTCGAGTGCGAGAGCGAAGACACCAACAACCCAAACGAGGGTCAAAACACCCACGACTCAAACCACAAGCAAAAGGGCACCGGCTCCAACTTCCAACGGCAACACGAGGCTGAACGCTTATATTTCAGCACCACCGCCAAAGCTATCTCCGCCGTTGCGAAGTTCCCGACCCCGGCAGCCAGTATCTGCTGCCACTACGACCAGCTCACGCATGAGGGCTGCAGAAAGGGGGCGATCGCCCAACAAAGCAGACCCCCGGGCCGGGGCCAGCTCCAGGCAGGCCAATGAGCCTCCTACTCGCAGAAGGAAGCTATCCATAGGGCCTATCGACTTCGCATCTCGCCGGGAACAGATCAAGCTCTCGTATACGAAGAGTATACGGGAAACCGAAGCGAAAGCAGCAGCTCGGAGAGAAGCAGTAGCCGAGAGAGAAAAGAAGAAAAAGGAAGCAGAGGCTAGAGCACGTGCCAAAGCTGAAGCGGAAGCGGAAGCTCGTGCGCAGGCGCAAGCACGGGCGGATGCAGAAGCTGCCGCTGAGGCAGAAGCTCTTGCTGAAGCTGAAGCTCTCGCTGAAGTTGACCGAGCTAATCAAGCGGAAGAGGCAAGGGCAGCCGAGGAACAAGAGGTAGCTGCCGCGATCGCGGCCGTTAAAAGACAACAAGATCGAGAACGTGAACAGGATCAGCAACAATTGGCCTTGGCCTTGGCATTGAGCGAGATTTCGAATGAGGAAGAGATGCGGGCCAAAGAGCGAGCAGAGGACACCTCCGCGACCGTACCTGATGTCGCGCCTGAACAACCAGCACTTGTTATCACTACGACATTCGAGAATCCTGAGAGAAAGAAGGCGGTACAGGAGGTTGGACTTACGAGGGACTCTCCAACTTTGGGAATTCCGGGTAGTTTCCCCATGGGCTCTCCCCAATTTCCGGACGAAGCACCCTTATCTGCGGTATCCAACACGACCGAATTTGACGGTGAATCACAGACAGAACCGCCACTCCGACAAACGCCACTATCTCCAGAGCCAGCAGCCGTTGACAACCTTGGGATATCGGCGCCTCAAGCCCTCCCGTCCGAGACACTAAGCTATCGGTCTCCTTTCGAGGATCTGCCGCCCGATGACGACGCCGCCTCCTTCCAGATATCGTTGGAACCGGCATCGCCTGCCAAGGCAGCTGAGCCAACGCCGACCAATAGCGAGTTTAGCACAGAGCCAGATATCCCAGGCTCGTACAGGGACGATGAGTACATGCCGCAGCCTTTTACTGCGCCTTCATACGAAACGAGGGTCACCATCATTGGCAGGGACTCTGAATTTCAGTCGAGGCCACATGAGACTACTCCTGCCCAGGTCATACCCAAATATTCCAACCAGCCTGAGCAGAAAACAGTGGCAGAACCGTCAGATTCGCCAGTCCCCGCGCAGAAGTCACCTCCTATTGGCGGATATGATGCTGCAATTACCCCGTTGAGTGCAGGCTCTGATGACCAGGAGAGCCCACTTACCAAGCTTGAAGAATTCTATGTCGGCCCCAACGTCGGCGACTCGGCAGCCCAACTGCGTAACTCCACAGCAGGGACGTCTATTCGAAGCCACGCCCGGACTTGGTCCATGGAAGAGCCTCTTATCGAGCCCCGATTCTCGCTCGAGACACGAAGGACGTTGGAAACGAGACCGAGTCTTACGGTACCTCGAAACTCAGGATCTACCAAACGCGCAAGCCAGAACACTGTTTGGACAGACTATTCTATCGAGAGCAGAGGCGACTATCCTTCGTTTTCTTCCCATCCCAATCGTGACTCTGTTTCAGAGACGGAATCACAGTCGCATATGGTGCAGTTTGACCGGGACTCGAGGGCATACCCCTCAAGCCGGGGAACTTCGCCTCATGAAAGCTACCGCGGTCCCATCTATGACGACCAACCGCAGCTCCCTGAACTTGATACGGGAGATGGTTTCCTTGTGGACTATATCACTCGCAAGAACAGCGTTGCTCCACCAGTGCCTGTTTTGCCAGATCACTCTCCTCCCCCTCCACCAGAGGAGGCCACGTTCCCGGACATTATGAGCTCTGCACCACCAAGCGACTATTTCAATAATGATACCAGGCCCAGTAGCTATCTGCATGGTGTTCGGGATGACCGAAGTTCATTTTCGATGTCAAGGCCGCAGAGCGAGAACTTCGACCAACCGGCCTCTACGCCTCGATCGGTAGATCAAGGCTCTTTTGAGACCACCGAGGGGAGACTCCGCCTAGATAGTCAAACAACTCTTGCAGACAGCATTGACCAGAGCGAGGCCACCGCTGGACTTTCACCTCAAGAAAAGAAGAGGTTGTTCACTCGCCTCGAGACTATCAAGGAGCTGGTGGATACTGAAGCCTTTTTCATTCGTGACATGAACATTGTTGAGGAAATTTACAAGGGAACCGCAGAGGCGTGCCCAAGACTGGACGATCAAACCATCAAGCTAATATTCCGAAATACGGATCAGATCATCGCCTTTCATTCAACTTTCCTGGCAGAACTCAAAGAGGGCGTATCTAGCGTATATGTCCCGAAGAGCCACAGGGCAAAGGATATCTCGTTGCTCTCTGACGGCACAACGTCGAGCGGGACGGGGTCAACCAAGGCAACAAGCCACCTGAGCGACTCCAAAGATCGAGAGACCACGCTCGGCCCTATTTTCTCGCGCAACATGGAGAAGATGAAGACCGCTCATGAATCTTTCCTCAAGAACAGCGATCATGCAGCGAAGCGTCTGATCCAAATCCAGGAAGATCCCACCGTAAAGGTCTGGCTGAACGAGTGCAACGAAGTTGCAAGAGACCTGACGAAAGCCTGGAATCTGGACTCTTTGTTGATAAAGCCGATGCAGAGAATCACAAAATATCCTAACCTTCTGATCCAGCTACTTCACGAGACGCCACCGGACCATCCAGATCGGCCTGCTTTGGAAGCCGCCAAGGCGTCGCTTGAAGATGCGATAGAGGAGATAAACAAGACGAAGAAGAACTTCGAGCTAGTTGGTCAGATTGTTGGACGAAAACGTAAGGAGTCTGATGTGCGCGCAGGATTCGCCAAGGCGTTTGGCAAACGCGTCGACAAGTTGCAGGCGACAAACCGGCCGCCAGAAGACCCCGACTACCTTAAGCTTCATGAGAAGTTTGGCGACGACTATCTTCGGCTACAAGTGGTACTTCGGGATGTCGAGTTTTACACCCGTCAAACAGCTACATATGTCCACGAGTTCCTCCAATATCTCTCTTCGATGGAGCTCGTCATGCGCCTTCAGCCGTCGCCGCATCCCGAGATAGAGAGCAAATGGGTTCGTTTCAATGTGTCCATGAGAGATATCGAAAAAGTTGCATTGGAGCAACATGTACGTATTCGCCTGCCCCTAACTGCCCAGTCACTGGAAAATGTTGCTAATTGTGAAACAGCTCTCACAAGTACGGAAGCAAGTCATTGAACCCTTTGAACTCGTTATCAAAGCTTATGGCAATCCCTCGCTGGCCATGAAAAAGCGATCAAAGCGACGTCTGGACTACGAGAAATCAATCCAGCTCAAAAAGGCCGGGAAGAAAATGGACAAGCAGCTTTCTGAATGTGTCGAGCAGTACGAGGCTCTTAACGAAGCCTTGAAGAAGGAACTACCCAAGCTTTCGGCATTGACAGAGAAGGTCGGGAATATCTGTCTCGGCAATTTTGTTAATATTCAGACGCACTGGTACTCGATTTGGAAAGAAAAGGTCAAGGTTGTTCTCGATGGACAGCAGATCCCGGAGCTCTCGGAGGTCGTCACGACTTTCCAGCGAGACTTCAAATTTCAGGAAGACTCAATGGGCCAGCTTGGCATCGCCAATCCTACCTCGCGTGGCCGCACATCCAACGCCGGTAGCGCCGATGGCTCAGCACCCAAGCTGCGGTCGAGACCATCCGAGCTTTCATCTGCCTCCACCCGTGGCCGGGGTTTGTCGATCAACAGCGATGTAGCGCCTAGTATACCTACACCGGACTTCGCTCGGCGCAACAGCGGCCAGCTCACAATGTCGCCCACTCAAGCTTCGATCCCTAGTCCCCATTCCTTCTACTACAAAGACTATTACGCTGGCATCAACGGTCACAGCCGTGGCAATTCAGGGTCGCCACACACGGCAGATGTGGCTACCAGTCACCCTCGGCCGCCTGCTCCAGGCTCGACAAGGCCAGGCACTGGACAGAGCTACGAATCTAGCGTGGCACCCAGGCAAAGCTTGGAATCTAATTTCCATACGAGACCCTACCCAAGCGCCGCACACACATCCCAAGCTCCGTCTACATCAGAGACTCAACGGTATTCAGGTTTATTCCACTCGGCACTCCCTTTGCCAGACGGGCCAGAGAAAGCTGTGCGGGTATCACGAGCTTCGTCTCGTGCTTCTTCTCGAGAACGAGCTCCTATCAATGGCTACAATGTATTATGGCTAGCTGCATCCCTTTTCGAATTTAACATCGAAACAACCAAGCATGAAGCAGGGTACCCTTACCTCACGTACCAAGCTGGCGAAGTAAGTCTCATCCCCCGCTCGTCTGCTTGGGCCCGAACTAACAAAAGACAGATATTTGATGTTATTGCCGAGAAGGGTGAGCTATGGCTTGCCAAGAACCAAGACGACCCTAATAATCTGGTGGGCTGGCTCTGGTCTAAACACTTTGCCAAATTGGCAGATGACTAACCATGCTCCCACACACCACCCGAACAACTTTCGACATCTCTTTCTTTGCACGCCCTGTCAGCACTATACCCACCTTGTCACTGGATAACTTGTAGTTTCCTGAGATGGGACTTGACATCATTCTACTTTCGATACCACAGCCTTTGGGTGGCAGGTTCTTTTTCCCCCCTCTTCAGACCTGTCACCCGTGTACAAGATCACAACAAGACGGCCAACAGCACCGGCGCTCATACATTTTTATTTTATTTTTTATCATAATTCTTTTTTATGTTTTTGCAAGGCGTGGGGAGAACATAGGCGTTTTCAGGTCTGCTTCTTCCTGACCGAAACGGCATATGACTGTACGAACAACGTCTGATGGGTTATCATGATTACTACCAATCCATTCTGGCGGGCGTAAAAGAAAAAGCACACTTGAGGCAGGCAACAGAACGATCAAAAGAGCAGAATGACGATTTCTCGGCGAATAAAAAAACACAGGCTGATCGATCAAGGAATGGTTACTATTTGGGGCATGGGTTCTACACTTTTTGCTTTCGTTTCAAATACCCCCTTGCCTACGTTTTCAAGAAGCGAAGGCTAGGGCCTCTTGAAAGACTTATTTTTTCGACTCGATTGACCACGCCCGGGATGGCCAATCACTGTTGCAGCAGCCAACTTGGGGCAGTATTCTCTTGTATTCCTCTGCTTCTCTCTGAAGGAACTCCTTTCTCGTTGTTGCGACCATCAAACCTGCTGCTTGTTCAAGGAACACAATTACCTGGGCCTCTTTTCTTCTCCCTTCAGAGATAAATCCAGCTGTGGGATAGGGATTGGGCAGGATTCTGGGACGGGATGGCAAGGAGATGGGAGATACGCAGTACGAAAGCTGTCAGAATTACGGTATTGACTTTAGGCAGCTGGGTCTCCAACAGATCCCCCCCTTTTTGCGGGACTTGTGTGTGAGTGAGTGTGTGAATGTGTGTGTATGAAGCAGAATCCTCAGACAGTCTCGTAGCAGAGACGCAGGGAAAAGGAGAGAGTTAGTTATAGTACATAATTATAGCCCGATGTTACTTTACCATTTATTATTCTTGACGTGCACCATGCCTTCGTGTACGGATCTGATCTATCTATCTTTGCGTGGACCAGATCTCAATGGTGGCATATTTGCTTTCCTTACCAGCCAACTAATATTCCACTTTCGATATTTCACATCTTGAAACTGGGGTATGGATTTGCATTCAGCCATCGCCACAATACGCAACATATTTATCTTATTTAAGATGGGGAGAAATAATAATGAAAGGGCAAAAAGGACAAAAAAAAAGACATATTTCCTAGGTTCTAGGCCATGCATCTATACTCCGATGCGGGGAATCGAACCCCGGGCATGACGGATCTTCATGAGAGCGTCATATGTTAGCCACTACACCACATCGGACTTTGAGGAAATCAAGGTAATTGATGAAAGTCAGGCCATTAATTAGTAATATAATTATAGACGCTGGCTTATTGAGCAAGTCATGAGAAACGAGCAGCAGGGCTGGGGACTTCCGCTTCGATGTGTCCCACATGGGAGGCAGCCTTCGTGGTGGTAATGCGATGTCACCGTCACCGTTGCCGGTCGAGCCGGATGGCCGGCGCATTTCGGCCCCCTCGACCACCAGCACTCCGGCCGGAATTCGAGGAGGAGGGAGGGAAGGAGGTGCTTGTGCGCCACGCGTGGCAGGCTGCCAGGTTGGGGGGACATCGGTTGATACTGACAAACTGACAGACAGGGATACTATCCGACATCATGCAGTAAGCAGCATCAACAGCAGCAGTAACAGCGTTCTATTCTGGTTCCGACGCGGGGGGGTTCGTCAACCGCAAAACGTTGGCAAGGGGGACGAAGTCGGTCAATCGTCAAGCAGATTACAGCAAGGGTAGATTGACGAGTCGGGGGATACTCTAGACGAACAGAGCAAAGGCGGTCGGTCTATCTACATCCGAGTTTATTTCAGGGGTTTTCGCCAGGGAGGAGGGAGCGCGTAGATATTTATATCACTTAGGAGGTAAGGGGGGTAGGAAAGGGAACCGCTGCCGCCTTACCACCCACTCCCTTACCCATGGAATATTCTATTTTCTCTTCGTGCATACTTCTAGGAATGCAGTTTGCTGTGAAATGGGCATATGCTGTTTATGTCATGTAGTGGTGGCTTTTTTCAAGGTTACATTCTCTCCCCATCTAGAGTTGCAATCAAGCGAGCGACCATCCGTTTATCGATCTGAAGGGAGAACGTGGGTCGGCGAATCCCTTTCTGTTGCACTGCAGCGACGGAGGCGCTCTAGGGCGTCTTTTCCCTCTCCATCTCGCCAAGTGGCGTGCGTCCTTGCTGTTGGAGATAGACGGTATCCGGCTGCTGCTGCGACTGCCGTAGTGATTCAGGTATTCGGCTGGAGCCTCGGAGAAGACATGATTTGTGCCCGAAGTGTCTCCGGGGGGCGTTCTTTGACGCGCCGCCACGCCACAGCACGCGGAGCTGAGTGAAGGCTGAAATATGGCTTTGGCGTCCCTGCTTCTTCCTGCACGAACTAACGTCAACTGCTGCTGCCCTGCCTCCCCGGCCCGAGAGCCCCCGGATGTTATGGGTAACCTTGGACGACTAACAATGGGAACTTTCTAATCCAGAAGGGGCGTATGAATACTACTATGTATGCATACTTGCAGCGGCAAGCGAGGATACCATCCTCAACAAGGTGCAACTTGTGTAGCACACAGTCTCTAACATACATGCATGTATATGTCATCATGTTATTCCATTCGGATGCTGAGGCCACGCCATGTTTGCTGCATTCGCGTGTAGATCAGTCAACCGGCACAGTGGGGGCAGAGATGTGATGCTGACTGCGCATCTCAACTCGTATACTTTATGACGGAGCTTTTTTTCAGGTGGGAGTAGTCTCGCGGCCGTGATTACCACCTGTACTATTCGAAGGCAGGAGGAGTCTTGCCTCGGGCCAGAAGCTATGTACAGCATATCGTCGTGGGTAAAGCAGATAACGATAAACAGTAGCATTGATTCGCGCCTAATGCAAATCTCTGCCCACATTCCGGCCAGGGGGGGCTAAGGTTACATAGGTAGATACGATAGCTGTGGGATTGTGTGGGATAGCTTGGAATAGCTATCCTGGGCAGCAGCACTGGACCAGGGGGCTAGCCTGGCGGCCTGGCGCCTTGGATGCGAATCCCGCGCGCGTACAGTAGCAGCAGAAACCTAACAGTTGCCAAGTCAAGTCAAGTGCCAATCTCGGATGCCGCCAGCTAGTTCCCCCGCAATTCTGTCGGCCATTCAGGAAAATGGATGGATGTCCGTTGTCAGTAGGTCAGTAAGGTTAGGTCAGTACCTAGAACATCGCGACGGACTATTCTTGTCGCGTCGCAGGGACAACACAGGAAGATAGGCGCCCGTTTCTGGAGCCTCTCTTTCGTCCTTCCTTTCTTTCGTCCTTCCTTTCTTTCTTCCTCCCTCCCTCCCTCCCCTCCTGGACAAGACAGTGGAGCGCGACTCGAGCTTCTCATTCGATTCCACTGGCCCTGGAGACATGGCATCCATGGTGCTGCAGTGCAGATGTGGGTTGCAGTTGACACCGGTATTGGGCCCCGTACCAAACTTCGCGATTCGGTGTCGCGGCCTGTGATAGGATTTTGCCAGACCCGCAACGGTTTGCAGATGAGCATGAGCTTCTTGGGGGTGGGAAATCAATCTCTTTTTTTTTCTATTCTGATCGGATATTGAAAGAGCCACTTGGAAATGACAGATTTGGGCACTGGACGACGTGACATTGGGAAAACTTGATTCGACCATCTGTCTGTCTGCCTTGCCATGAGCCATGAGCCATGAGCCATGCTAACGAACCTGCCAACCTGCGTCGCTCTCGCTTCCGCGCAGCAGTAGGTAAAAGCCATCCAAAACACTTTAGTCAGGCATACCCACCTATTCCTCGGTAGCTACATGTAGGTATATATGAAGCGTTAATATCTACTCCGTACTGGTTTCCTAGATCCGGTAAAACGAGCAGCCACGATGCTGCAGGCGCATGATTCGTGTAGCCGAGGGTATGTATGAAGTATAGAGCATGACGGAGAGTCGAGATCACGTACAGTCCAGTGTAGCGAGCGAATGGCAGATGGCGTTTGATGCGCTGACCATCCCCATTCACCTTCGACGACTCTTACTCGAGCGACGGGAGTGCTCTATACGGCTTGTCCCGCGTGTGCAGGCTGTGTCATTATTCCACTATACATACTACGTATGTACTTACCTGTATTATAGAACAAATGTTGATTCGGATGGGCGGTTGTGATGATTGGATGTTACCTTGGGTAATATTATTCATCTGCAAAAATTAGCGACAAAATCGTGGTAGGTGGTAGGTATTAACACGCGGCGGGCAGGTACAACAACTAAACTGGTAGTGAGTTCTTGCAACGGCCTTTTTAAAGTGGGAGGCACCGAACGATTTTGGTGCTGTCAAAGTCCCCTGTTCCCTGTCAAGCCCGTCTATTGCCCCTCGTCCCCGTCTACCGCATCTCCATCTCCATTCTAACGGTAACCAAAAGGCCCTGTTATGTAATGTCCTCATGTCCTTGCTGCTTTGCCCATATACCACACCTAGGTTAATGTATGGTACTGGGCAAGTAATACTTATTATACTTAATGAAACTGCGCCGTGCCGTACCCTGCGATCCGATCCTTCTCTTTAGTCCTCCCACTCCCGAAATACCACTCTCATCCACTCCTTCATTCGACTGCGTCCAGCATCCAGCATCCAGCATCCAGTGCATTACGTTGCGTCGCGTTGTGCTGCGCGCCAGGAGCAGAAGAAGCAACAGAACCAATAAAGTTGCGCCTTCCCCAGCCTCACATCCATATATACACACCACACGCCACTCACCACCTGCACCTGCATCCAGTCCAAAGTTTTTGTCTTACTCCCTGCTTGGCTTCCTCCTGTGCTATCAATTCTTCCCACTTCATCTTCTTGCCTGGCCGGTATTGGTGGTCCCATATAATACGCTTTGCGGAACCCTGAGATTCAGCTCCAAAGTGCTGTCTCCGATAGCCAAGCCAAGCTCGAGCTCTTATCGTGTGCCGTGTGTTGATTGCACTTTCCGCCGCATTCTTGCTCAACTCTCGTCCTGCTTAAGCTTCCACTCTGATACTACATATACCAATACAAGTAAGCTGTCATCCTTCTCTCTTCTCTTCTCTTCTCCTCTCTTCCCTCTCATTCTTGTTTTGGCTCAACTTTTGGTTCACTTCGTATCCTTCTTCTGCATTCCCCGCGCTTGTCAGTCTTTCCAGGCATCACGCTTACCACCTCACCCACCAGTATTTCAACCCCACGAGTCCTCCTTTGCCGAAGCCAGCGAGGCTGGTGCGATTTGTTGTAATAGATCGCCGACATAATAGGCAGCGGCCTGCTTCGCGGAGCCCACCACCGGAACTCACCCCGTTACGTCCCCCGACACAAGCCCCGACACACCCCTCGACACTCCCCCGAATATCTCCCCCGGCATACCGCTCGAGATCCCCCCTGACATTCTCCTCGATACCCTCGTACAAAGAAAGAATTATGAGCAGTCAACCGTATCCCGCACCCAGCCACGGGGGCCATCACCCACCTCCACACCACATGGCAGGCCAGGCACCGCCGCCGGGCCCCGGCCAATATTCTCACCATGCTCCTCACCATCCCCCTCCGCATGAGTCTATGCAGCCCGGTCTTCCAGGCCCCCATAACGCCTACTCACAATACTACCCCGGTCCTCCGCGTCCACACCCGCATCTGCCTCCTGCCCGTCCGGACTATGTGCAGGGCCCCATGCCAAGCGTTCTCGATCGGCCCCAAAACGGCAACGGCCCCATACCCGAAGGTCCTAGAATCACCCTGCGCGCATTGTCCGAGGGTACCAAGACCATCAATGAGGATATACAGACCCTGGCCGATCATGCGTGCCCCTTGTCAACGGAGAAGGAAGATCAAGATAGAAGGTACAAGCTGGTATGCGTCCAGCAGCCGCAACGCGCCCGGATGTGCGGTTTCGGTGACAAGGATAGGCGGCCGATCACGCCGCCCCCTTGCATTCGCCTCGAGATTCTGGACAAGGCGACCGGCAGGGAAGTAAGCAGCAAGTGAGTAGACCATTCGACCCCTCTGCAGTGTCGATTGCTTCGTGTTGAAACCAAGTCCTGAGTGCTAATGATATGACAGTGAGGTCGAACACCAAATGTTTATCCTCTCGGTGGACTTGTGGTCATGGAATGGGCAAAAGGAGGTCAATGTGGTTAAGCATTCGCAAAATTCGCCCTCGATCTCTTCAACAACGCAACAGTCGTTCAGGGAGTTGCAGGAAGGAGGGCCATCATCATATGAGACCTACCCAGGACTGGTCCGCCAAGGGTTCGCGCCACCATCGCAACCTCCCTCCAATTATGGGGGTGAGCAATACGGTCAAGGGTATGGCCAAGCACCAAGTAAGCAAGTTCCTCTTGGCCGACCGGCAAACATGTATGTTAACAGTGGCAACTTTTCAGATGGATACGCATATCAAGGGCACGTAGGGCAGTATCCTGTACCGTCGAATGTGCAATCGGTACCCTCGCAGAACGGCTACTCAGGTCGTTACCCTCAGGACTTGACGCCTCAACGGGCGAACTCTCTCGCTACGCCGCCTAACGGGATGTACACAAGAAATCTCATTGGGAGCCTGGTGACGAGTGCGAACAGGTTGATAGATCCTGAGGAAAAGTTCGGGATCTGGTTTATCCTGCAAGATCTCAGTGTGAGGACAGAGGGGTTCTTTCGGTAAGTTTGAACAGCTCCAACCCGCGCTTCTGCACAGCCACTAACAAAACCACAGTCTGCGTTTCTCGTTTACGAGTGTGGGAATCCCCGGTACGAAGGGCGATGGCTCGACTAGTGATACGCTGCGTGTCAACCAAGGGAAAGCACCCGTCCTCGCTCAGTGTTTCAGCGATCCTTTCCAAGTCTACAGTGCCAAGAAGTTCCCCGGAGTTTGTGAGAGCACCAGTTTGAGCAAATGCTTTGCAACCCAGGGCATCAAAATCCCTATTAGGAAGGAGGGTGCCGATGGTAAGGCCAAGAGAGGCAAGGGCTCTGATGACGAGGATGATGATTGAGTGTCGCCACGCTTGACTTGTATAAAATGTTGTTGTCCGTCAAGCTGCTTCCAGCGTTGTACTGAACCCGGCCGTTGTTACCATTATTCAGGGGAGAGTTACTAGATTAAACCCCAGCGCATGTACATACATACTCAAGAAGAAGCGATGGATATATTGGTCCCTTCCCAAAGGAAATATCGTATCACGTGCACGTATGTCAGCATCTGGTTGGACAAGGTGATTGATGTTGGGTCTCGTCCAATCAGAGTGAGAGGGTTGTACAATACTGCCTGTACGATTAACGAACTGGATTGCCAGTTTGCTAGATTAAAGCATTGTCTCACTGGTTCTTGAATCGGGGTTTAAATATCCACCGGAGTTTAGCTACCATTTGCTTATATTCTGATAATACCCCCGGCATCATTACCTCGTTGCTGCTCGTGGGTCGACGACAGCCAAGAGACATGTTGAAAAATGGCCGGGAGAGCAGATCGAATGAATGAATGAATGACACCATCGATGAGTCCTAATTGCGACTGATTCCTTTTCGCGGAGGGGGGCTGCGGTTGGCGTCTTGGTCGTCTTAAAACTGCTGGTCCAGGGCGTTTTCATTACGTCTTGGTAACTCGGATGTCGCTTACCGGCTCGTCTCGTCGCCCTACGATGGCGGGGTCATCCATTGCCCGTCGCTACCCTTTACTTCCACGGCCGAAGGAAGGGTGAGAGGGGACGAAAGAGATAAGGGACAAAGAGAGGGAGTCTTTTAGAATACAGGAGGGAAGGGGTCCTCATCAATAAGTAAATCGGGCGGGCGATGGGGCAATAGGGCTACGGGTGGGTAGTTTTGTTCCTAGTCGACATGATTGTGACTTGCAAGCTAAGAAGATGCCAGCTGGGCGACGGGCATTGCCTCAAGAAGAAAAGCAAGGGGCGGCATGATAGCAACGCCAGGTTTGCCCAGGTTTGCAGAGTGCCAATGGTCGGGCGACACAAGACATGGTATCTAGCATATAGTAGTTTGCGGTGACAGACAGAGAAGGGAGGGAGGGAGCAGGAGAACCGCCAAAAGCTGGTTGATATTTATTTACCAAATACATTCCATTCTTGCTTCACTTCTCCTGATCCAAACCTTGAATTCAAGAAACTTGTTTACATAGCTGCTTGATCTACAGATACCTACATCATACCTACCCTTAACTCCCCGCTATTCTATTTGAGTCCAGGGTGCCGGAAGCCAAACCGGGTCCAGGTCACAAGCTATCAAATCTTCTTGTGACGTGATTGCATTATCCACCTACTATACCTACTACTGGTAGCAGACACGCCGCTCTACTGCTATCTAACCTCTTAGATTATATCTACACCCCGACTAGCCAGTAGGTAGGTTCTAGACCAGACCACCTTGCCTACCTACTTACTTGCACCATCTCACATTTTTATTTAGTTCTTGTGTGTGTAGACAGACCGTCGCGAGACACCAGACGAAAGCAAAAGAGGCCGCCAAACAACGACGGCAAACACTCATTACTTACAAACGTATACCAACGGCCCGCCATGTCGCAACAGCACCAGTTCACATCCACCGGCCGCGGGGGCGCAGGCAACATCAGCGACGCCTCCAACTCCCCCAAGATCCAGCCCAAGGACCTCGAGACGCCCACGCTCAAGCACACCGTCGTCACCACCGGCCGCGGCGGCTCGGGCAACATGCGCACCAACAAGGACCCCGTCGAGACCCGCGCTCTCCAAGACGTCGAGCCGTAAGTCGGTTTTATTCCTTCTCCCCCCTTCTTCCCCCAGTCGCACTCGTGATGGGGCCGCGCCCAACCTGGGGTGCGCACTTTCACTTATCTTGCGCATCGTCCGACGATGGGCGGCGCACTATACGTACATGCGCGCGCGCATGAGTAACATCGGGCTGACATGCTTTGCCCCCCTCTTTAGCGTGGTCGAGCGACAGAACAGCGAGGGCATCGCGCGCGTCGGCCGAGGCGGCGCCGCCAACGTCGTTAAGCTGGGCAGCCCCGACGTCCCCGAGGTCAAGGAGGCCAAGAAGGCCGAGGGCGAGGACGCGGCCAGGCGCACCAAGAGCCCCGACGCTAGCCTGGCCGCCAAGGGCAAGGAGTGGCTTTTCGGGAAGAAGGCTTAATCAATTGAATGAGGGATGAGCAGAGGGGTTCCCTCTTTTGGCTCAAACGCATAGCTGCGAATAATCAGGAGGGAGAGATAGAGTGCGACGGAAGAGAGGGGGGAGGGTTTGATGTTGGGGGGTGCGGTGCGACATGGACGGACACAAATACGGATATCCCGCCCCATCTCTCCCGGCCAGGAATTTCCTTTACTTTTCTTTCTTACATCATTGCGACATATACCACATTTCGGTTAGAGGGGTCACAGATAGGGCACTGGTTCAGATGCTGTCTTTTGGTTATTTGGGGTTGTGAAATGTTACCACCGGGCACTGGAGTTGGGGGGGTGGTCTTTTTTTAAATGCACGTCGATAAAAGAGAGAGCTTTGTCGAGAACCAAATCTTGTCGTGGCAAGACGGTTTTTAATTGGATGGAATGATACCAAACAACATCAAGGCAAATAGAAACGACTTGTCATGTTTCAATGAGGCTGTTGTGCTTACTTACCAAGGTACTTGATGAGATTGGTATTTCCTTCACCGGCGTCGGAACAAGCAACATATCTCTAGATCTGCTTGGCTCGGAAGATTGGAGTGAGGCTGGCCGTTGGGTCCGTGTAGCAGGATTAAACCGAGATATCGGACGACTGACTGGCTATTGGGCCGACTTACATGTCCGTACAGGTTTGACAACCATTGTACAAGCGTGGGCGCACGTATTACCCCAGCCGCCCGCCGTTCCGTTTGCCCTTCTATCGAGAGTTTGAAATCCGCCTCATCCTCTGTCTACGTGTGCATATAAGAAGAGAGGAATACATTGTATCTGGCGTATTACCTAGTTCCACGTACTTGCAAGAAGAAGAAAATCATCATCATAGCTCCTGAACACCTGCTCTAACCATGCCCAACCTCCGCCGCGGCGATGACGACGGAGTCGAGATTTATACGCAAAAGGCCCCGGAAGCCCTTGTACGGTTATTGTATGAGCACCTACCGCATTCCCTGTCTCTTCTACGCCGGTTGCAGTTTACCAAGTGCCCCGGCGGCATCACCGAGCATGCCCGCATCCTCTACGCGTCCGACGTGGCGCTTTCTCGCTCTATTCCCGGAGTAGGGCCGGAGCCCGGGACAGCGGTAGTCTCTACACATGCGAGCCATCCCTTCACGGCGGCGTACCTCGACATCTCCCGCGGACCCGAGACGCAGATGTGGATATACTCGACCCTGGAACGCAGCGACATCGACGGTGACCCGAGCACCAAAGAGGACGAGGACAGACAAAGCGCCCTCCGCGACGCTGTGTCCATTCTCCGCACCGCCCGCCGCCTCCGCGACGCTGCCGTCGCGGCGTCCGGCTGGTCCGCCTCCCCGCTGGGGCCCTGCATCCTGGCCGGGACGCTGAACGAGGCGCTGCGGAGGGCGCTGCGGGACGAGTGTGGGATCGTCTTCCCGCACGTCGGGCTGCACGACAAGTGGCTCTTCGACGTGCGCGAGGTACCGTTCGCGCGCCTCATCGAGGGGGCGCGGCTGGCGCCCGGGATGCGGTGGGGCGCGGTGCGGCGGGAGGACTTGCCGTGGGTGCTGAGTCGGTCGGAGGTGCCGCGGCAGGAGTAAGTTTAGCTCGTTTTCTTTTATTGGGGTTTGAAAAAGGAAAGAGAAGCAAAAAGAGAATAAGAAGATCCATATGCTGACACATATTCACCCCTTGAAAACCTATAGGAGAACGGTCAAGCTACTGCCCAGCACGGCGGTCCTGCTGGAAGATGGCACCCCTATTGCATGGTCCTTTCTTGGTGAGTTTAACTACCACCACATAATTGCCTGACCTAGCTTCCTTGTCTCTGGGGGTTTCCTCTCCTCTCTTTTCCTGTCTTACAGACTGTACACTCATGTTGATAGGCCCCGATGCCGGGTTGAGCGGCGTGTACTGCGAGGAGTCCTATCGCGGAAGAGGGATTGCCAAAGCCATAGGGGCCAAGCTCATGCAGGATCATTTGCCATTCTACGGCGGAGGCGATATCAAGATCTGTGTCGCAGAGGTTGCGCTCGATAACCTCAGCAGCCAGGCGGTCTGCAAGAGTCTAGGGGGCAAGATTGGCTGGAGGGTCTCCTGGTAAGCAAGCAAACAGCAGCTTTTTCTTCTCTTCTGATTTATTTACATTTCTTTGTCTCCCTTTCTATTCATTCCATGGAGACTAGAGACCACTCTCTAACAAGTCTAATAACATTACAGGAGCACCGTCGACTTAGACACTGTCCCAATGAAGTGAGATCTCCCAACTGCATAAACCTGGTGCATCGATAATGTCACTAATAGGGGTGTCTGCTGGACGTCACCGCTTAGAAACGCGCTGCACCTCTGATAGATAGAACTTCAAATCGTCGGGCTTGACAAATGGTGTGACACCTGAAACATAAGTTGTTAGCAATGTTTCATTCCTTTGTAACGGGTAGAGAGGCGTGACTTACCGTGGCCAAGATTTGCTATCCAACCACCCTTTCCGCCTCCAAAACCCTTGACCATGTGCTCCACCGTCTCCGTGATGTTTTCGTGGGAGCCGTAGAGAATACCGGGGTCAGCGTTGCCCTGGAAGACGATCTTCCGGTCTCCCCTGATCTTGACTGCCTCGGCAGGGTCGATGACCCAGTCCAGGCCGATGACGTTGTAGCCGATGTTGCACACGGAATCGATGGCGTGGTTTGCGCCCTTGGGGAAGACGATCATGGGGACCCTTTCCAGGCCCATCTCCTGGAGGCGCTTGGGCAGGTGCTCGGCGATGTAGGCCAAGTAGGGCTCGCTGAAGGTCTTGAAGGTGTAGGGCGACAGCTCGCCCGAGTTGGAGTCGAAGACCTGGATCAGCTGGGCGCCGGCCTGGACCTGCAGGGCCAGGTAATCGACGCAGACCTCGGAGATCTTCTGGAGCAGGGCCTTGGCGGCCTCGGGGTACTTGTAGATCCACGTCTTGCTCTCCTTGTGCGTCTTGGAGCCGCCGCCCTCGGTCATGTAGCAGAGCAGGGTCCAGGGGGCGCCGCAGAAGCCGATGAGGGGCACGCGGCCGGCGAGCTTGGTGCGGGTCATCGTGATGGCCTTGTAGACGTAGTCGAGCTCGGTGGCGACGTCGACCTTCTTCTGCATCACCTTTTCGTACTGGCCGTCGTCCGGGCTCCGCAGGGGCTCCGGGAAGTGCGGGCCGACCTTGTCGAGCATCTCGACGACCATGCCCATGGCCTGGGGGATGACGAGGATGTCGGAGAAGATGATGGCGGCGTCGATCAGGCCGGCGAAGCGCTCGATGGGCTGCAGGGTCAGGGTCGAGGCGACCTCGGGGTCCCGGCAGCACTCGAAGAAGTCGCGGCCGGCTTTGGCTTCGTGGTATTCGGGCAGGTAGCGGCCGGCTGCATCGTTCGAACACACAAGTTGGACAGTCAGTTATACGGGACGCGAGTTGGTTGCCATGACTGGGAACGCCGCCGGAGACTGACCTTGGCGCATGATCCAAATGGGTGTTCGTTCGACATCTTGACCTGCGGGATGAGTGCCGTATTAGCCATATGAGTCGATGTCTGCTGCTCAATCATAGATTTTCACGAGTGAGCTGTACCCCAGGCGGTTCTCAGAATGAGATCATTCTTCAGTGGTTCGAATTGGTGCGCCATGTTTGTTGTGTGGCGTGTTTATATCACAGCCAGAGTAAATAAAATCAAAGCTTAGGTTGACTGCAACTTTAGTTGATATGAGAGGATCATCATCCAAAAAAGACCCCTCCGAATTTCCAATGGAAATGTTCTAGCCGTGGTCTGGTATGTACCATCTAGGTTACCTACCTAAGCTTCAGGTGCTGATGGCGGGGTACTGGTACTTGGGTCAAGTACTGGTAGGTGATGCAGGCACCGCTGGTAACCTCAGGTACATATAGATAGATACCCAAGCTCCGCCCCCGCACCCATGACAGCACTTGAGCTTTCCGTCTTTCCGCCTTCTAAACATCCATTGTCAAGCTCTAGGCTGCCCTGCCAGGCTACCACTGAATTCACCTCCAACCCACTCAACCCATTGAACGATTAGATGTCATGAATCCGACCAACAATCAGCCTTAGAAAGGCACGAGACAGTATCCCAAGATAGGTTTTTGGTAGCACCTGGGCGCCTCTCTGTGGCGTATCTATCTTCGTGTCACATACTTTTTTCTCTTAAAACCCCCCATTGCCTTCATCTTCACCGTTTCCGTATTCGTCACATTCATCCAACGCCTCCTCGCCTATCCAGACGAGATCAAGATGGACCAGGCTGTCGCCACCTGTTTGGCCTTCCCAGAGGACACTCTGAAGGACGACGCTACCTACGACAAGGCCATTCAGCAGCACCTGCTGAAGTTGACCAAGTTGATCAAGGATCCTCCGGTGCCCTTGGCTCAGTATGGACTCCAGCTGCTTGAGGTAAGATATTTGTCTAATCAGCCTCGCTGTTTTCGGTCTAACACTGGTGCCCATAGCTCATCGATCCCGAAGTCAACTCGTTATCCTATATCGCCGTCCTCCACACCCTGCTCTTTCCCAATGTAGTAGGCCCGCGCGAGATTGTCTTGGAAAAGCTGGTCCAGTTCCTCTTGGGCTTCGACCCTCGACAACTCAGATATGCCGGTTCTCATTTGTTGGAAATTCTGAGCCTCGTTTGTGGTGGCTCGATTGGTGGCTCGATATTGCCTGTATGTTCTTTCCGCCTGGGAGACTTGTTGAGATGCAAACACTGACTGGTCCTATCGTCACAGCCTACCGTAGCAGTCGAGGTCGTCTCTGCGGCCATCCTGAAAATCGATCCGACTGGAAGCATGTTCACGTCAACACACCACCAATTAGTGAAGCTTGCCTACAACACCAATAACATCGAGCCGGTCCTGAAGGTTATAGAGAAGGACATCGTCTTTTTCCCCGGCATGGCCAACTCTAAGAGACCGGCAGTGCTCTGCGATATGACACTATCGCCATCCGTCTACATACACAAGGAGACTGGTCTCACCAACCCGGTCAAGGCAGGTGCTGTACTGGAGTACGATTTGCTGAGTGGTATGATATTCTGCTCCAATCGAGAATGGTCCAAAGCACATGCTGCATTCGAGCGCATTGTTACCTACCCCACTCGTGAAGGCGGGTGCAGTAAGATAATGGCCGAGGCATACAAGAAGTGGGTGCTGGTCAGTCTCTTGTCCAAGGGAAAGCTTGTGCCCTTGCCATCCCATACCGGCCCTGCAGCTGCCAAGAACTTCCAGATCCTCGGAAAGCCCTACAAAGACGTCGCCTCACTGTTCGAGACGACCAATGCAGAAGAACTGCGAAGCGAAGTGGAGAAATCAAGTCAGATCTGGCAAGAGGACAACAACGTGGGCCTCATCAGAGAGGTCCTCTCTGCTTATCAAGAGTGGCAGATCAGAAACCTACAAAACGTCTTCTCGAAGGTCTCGATACCTGAGATCCGGCAGCAAACCAAAAGCGCCCAGACGGGTAACATTCTTAACAGTGACGACGACATTGAGGCACTTATCCGGAACATGATCATCTCGAACAGCCTGAAGGGCGTTATCGAGAGGAATGATGACGGCACCGTGTTCTTAACATTCCTTCCATCTTCCGCGGCCCTGTCAGAAGCAGAATATGCCCAAGAGCTCGCAAAGACGGCCATGCAACTCAAAGCTCTTGAGCCCATCTTCAAAGCCACCAACGAGCGCCTTGGAACCAGCAGAGAATATATCAAGCATCTGATTAAGGAACAGAAGCGGGCTGCTGATAAGAGCGAGTTAGACCCCACTATGGGCTTTGAAAGTCACGTCGACGACGAAGACTTGATGGGAGGGGTTACATCTACGGCATAGAATGCTGGCTCCGGCGTAACCGGCCAGGCCGCTCCTGCTGCGTGATCCCTTGTTAAAGGTTGCCGGATTCCACAGCCAAGTGGCTTGAAGCAGATGTGAAAGCTCTTGTAGCGGAAACCAAACTTGGCAACGATGGGTGGTTATCGAAGTCGGTTTCGAGTCCACCAGAGAAAATAGAAGATAGAGAATCCCAGCCTTATGCGCAGGTGTTGGGGAGTTGGAATCCTTATTTTGCATCGTTGCTACACAAGTAATGTTGGTCCTCCATTTGGGCCATAAAGAGAGAGAGAGAGAGAGAGAGAGATGCTAGGCTCCCGTTAGGGCACGAGTTTGACGAGAAATGTGCCATGAATCAATAGAAAGACAAAAATAATATCCTGCCTCATCGATACGAGGTAAATACATGACAATCGCCAAAGCCCCCCGAACAAGTGAAATACGTTGTGAACTGCTCCTGTCAGGCTGAAGGCATGAAAGCAATCATCGTCATTTTCAATATGAAGTAATATCGTTCGTGTAGATACATGCGTTATATGTTGGGTAGATAGATGCCGCTTGCTAGTACTAACTAAATCCATCACAGTTGATGCCCCAACCTTTCCAATTCTTCTCGCGCTCCTCCTTTTTGGCCAGATTAAGCCTGCAGCGCCAACTCCTCCCTAGCAGCATGACTACCCTTCCTCCACGTCTCGGTATGATCCTTCTTGGACGAAGCCGTCTTCTCCTCGCCCACTTTGCCCCAACCACCGCCGCCGGGCGTGTTGATAATGATGCGGTCACCCGGCTTCATTGGAGCACTGTTCTTGGCGCCGAGGTTGATGTAGCGCTCCTCGAACTCAGTATTCTTCCCGTCATCGTCTTCTTGTTCCACGTGACCCTGTTGTCTCGCGAGGTCTTTCTCGGGATCCGCCTTGGCCACGCGCCGGACCCAGACATTGAGCCCGCACTGCGCGTCCTCGCCGCCCGCGAGGCCGTAGGGCCGGTAGACGCGGCGCTCCGAGAGGATGGAGACCTGGACGGGAATGAGGAACTCGATGTCGCGGACGACGCCGTCGCCGCCGCGGTGCTGACCGCGGCCTCCAGACCCGGCGCGCAGCGAGAATTCGCGAAGCAGGACTGGGTAGCGGCGCTCGAACACCTCGGAGTCGGTGATGCGCGTGTTGGTCATGTGGGTGTGGACGCCGCTCGTGCCCTCCCAGTCCGGGCCCGCGCCCGAGCCGCCCGCGATAGTCTCGTAGTAGCCGAAGCCCTTGACCTCTTCTTTACCAGAGAGGTTGCCGCCGAAGCCGAACGTCAGGTTGTTGCAGTCGCCTTGCGACGCGGCGCAGGCTTGGAAGGCGCGGAAGATGACGTCCGTCACGCGCTGCGAGGTCAGAACGTTGCCGCCCACGACCGCAGCGCCTGTGGAGGGCGAAAGAAGCGAGCGCGGGGGGATTCGGACGTGGATCGGCTTGAGGCAGCCTTGATTGAGGGGAATGTCCTCGGAGATGAGGCAGCGCAGACAATAGATGATGGCACTGAAGGTAACGGCCTCGGGCGCATTGATGTTGCCGTAGACCTCGGGACCTGTACCCTCGAAGTCAAAAATGGCTTCTCCCTTGTCCGGGTCGATCGTGACGCGAAGCTTGATCGGACTACCATCGTCCATGAAATCCACGGCCGAAAGGTCTTGACCTTCAAACCGCTTGTAGACTTTCTTGAGGAGTTCGCGCACGCAGTTCTCTGCGTTCTGCTGGATGTTGACCATATAGAACTGAACAGTATCTTCACCATACTCGTCGATGAGTGCCTCAATGAGCGAGATACCCTTCTGGTTAGCCGAGACTTGGGCTCGCAAGTCGTTAAGGTTGTCTGCCAGACAACGAGTTCCGCTGCAGCCCGGATACTTGGCAGGCTCGCTGTACAGCAGTTCAGTGATACGCTCTTCATTGAACTTGCCTTCACTGACAATCTTCTCGCTCTTAATCGCCGCGCCCTCCTGGTAGAGCTCCCTCGAGTGTGGGGGCATGCTGCCAGCTGTGATGCCTCCAATGTCTGCATGGTGAGCACGCGATGCTGCATAGAAGAGAATCTTGTCTCCTTTTTCGTTAAATGCTGGCATCAATAGAGTGATATCGGGTAAATGAGTGCCTCCGTACGATGGATGGTTGGAAATGATGACATCCCCCTTTTTCAGCTTGCCTTCCCAGATCTTAGCCTGCGTCCGCACACATGTCGACATGGAGCCTAAGTGGACAGGCAAATGGGGCGCATTGGCTACGAGACCTCCACTTGCGTCGAAAATGGCACATGAGAAATCCAGCCGCTCTTTAACATTTGTGCTGACACTTGTCTTTTGTAATGCTCTACCCATCTGCTCGGCAATAGCCATGAAACGGTGACCGAAGATGCTGAGCAAGATAGGATCAACTTCCCTTTCGGAAGTGTGCTTTTGCGATCTGAGAAATATCAGTAATGGTTATACTCAGCCGAAGAAACTCGCCGTGAAACTTACTCTTCTTTGGCATCTCTTTCGAGATCAATGATTACATGTGTCTCCAAGATGAGTGCTTTTGCTCTCGGAGTCACGACAATAGTCTGTGTTCCGTCTGCTAGCATGGCCGGTCCTTGGATCTCGTCGCCCACTGACAGATTCTCCAGCTTGTAAATTGGCGTCTCCCTTCGACCCCCCTCAAAGTATACCTGCGACTTCCCGTAAGGTTCCTTGCCACTCGCGTCTTGCCGCTTGACCTCCTTAAGCTGCTGGTCAACCGTCTTATCTTGGTAGCTGAAGCTCTTGCCGATACCACGAACCCGGACATCATCAATAATGATGTCTCGCTCGTCCAAGGTGAATCCAAATTCATACCGATGGTGCTTCACAAACGCCTCGCCGAAGTCCCAGTCCTTGTTGGCGGGTTTGACTATCATAAGGGCCGACTCGGTGCCTCGGTATCTCATATTGAGGTACTCTTCAAACACAACCTCGCTGTCGTTGAAGCCTTGATCAACTAAAGCTTGCCGAGACTTGTCCTTGAGCTTCTCCATCTTCGTCTTCAACTCGTCAATCACAGACTTGTTTTCCTTCCAGACCTTTGATTCGGGCTCCTGGCGTTCATCCACGACATCGGCCAAAGCCATACCGTAAGCCGAGAGAACCGAAGAATATCGGTGGACGAGAATTTGACGAATGCCTAAGGCTTCGGCGATAGCAACGGCGTGCTGACCTCCTGCACCGCCAAAAGTTGCCAGTCTGTGCTTGGAAGAGTCATGTCCCTTGGCTTCGGTGATTGAACGGATAGGTCTTGTCATGGCTTCGTTTGCGATGGTCAAGAATCCGTACGCCACTTCGTCGAGACTCATGTCTTTGCCCGTTTCGTTCTTGATTTGATCGGCAAGCTCCTGGATAGCACGCTTACTAGCCTCAGGGTCCAAGGCCTCGTCTTCGTTCTTGCCGAAGATTTTGGGGAAGAAATCGGGTAAAAGACGTCCGAGAAAAAGGTTGGCGTCCGTGACAGCGGCTGGACCCCCTTTTCGGTAACATGCCGGTCCCGGGTGGGCACCGGCGGATTCGGGGCCAACCACGAAAAGGCCGTTCTTGAAGAACAGTCTACTCCCACCACCGGCAGCCACGGTGTTGATGTCTAATTGCGGCGACTGTATAGTCACACCGGCAGTTGTCGTCTCAAACACGTGCTCGTATCTGCCATCCCCGTACCTCGAAACATCCGTGCTGGTACCTTGCATAACGTTAGCGCGAACGGTAGCCAAGTTGTTGGTTCAAATGCTTACCTCCCATGTCAAACCCAATAACAGGTATCTTTGTTTCCGCATCATAACTCGTAATGGCATATCCGACAACTCCACCTGCAGGGCCAGATAGGATCGCCTTCAAACCAGTAAACTTGTCGACATCAACCAAACCACCGTCGCTTTGCATAAATTCGCACCTGGCACCTTGGTTTCCTGCCTCATTCAAAACGCTTTGGGTGCCCAGGCCACCTGCAAAGCCTTTCTGGAATCCGGCGATATACTTCTTGATAGCAGGTGTGAGGTATGCGTCGGCACAGACACTGGTCGCTCTTGAGACAAGCTTGATCATGGGCATCAGCTCGTGGCTGAGGGAAATGTGTTGGAACCCAATCTCCTTGGCGACTTTGCCGACCATAGCCTCGTGGTTGGGAAACGTATAGCCATGCATCAGACAAACTGCTATACTCCTGACACCTTTGTCAAATATCTTCTGAAGCTTATCTCGAATCCCCTGTTCCTCTGGCCGGCGCAATATGCGGACCGCCTCTCCTGACAGGCCCATGACCAGATCCGCAGTATCCGCGCCCTTGCTGCTGGCTTGTACGTCGGCTTTCGTAACGTTTCTAATCGGGTCTTCTGCGTAGTCTTCGAGGGTGACTCTCTCATCGATCTCGACCACTTCCTCGTACAGCACATCAGGCTTCCGTATCGCCAAGTCAAAGATCTTGGGCCGACTCTGGTTGCCAATCTCTAAGCAGTCCTTGAAGCCTTTCGTGACGACTAGCGCGATCTTCTCGCCCTTTCTCTCCAACAGGGCGTTTGTGGCGACTGTGGTACCCATGCGGATCGAGTCGATCTGGGAGGTGTCGAGGGGCTCGCCTCGGGGAATTTCGCGCTTCGTGAAGTGGCTCATGATGCGACGGATGCCCTCCAGCGGCGCGTCATCGTAGTTGGCCGGGTCTTCGGACAGCAACTTGATCACGATGTCTTCTCCATTCAGTGTACCGACACAGTCCGTAAAGGTACCGCCGCGGTCTATAGCGATGCGGATACCGCGAACTTTCTGTGCCTCGGCCATTTTGACAGTAGTGAGCTTTTGGGAGAATGGCGCTGCTGCCCGTTTCGTGAAATTCGAGTGGGAGGAAACAATGGGAATTCCAAAGGCCCTGAGGCTGCCAAACAAATTGCGCTCGTGAAAGGAGTATTCGTTATTTGTTTGGTCGGTCTGAACAAGCCAATGACTATGGAGCAAAAATTGGCGCAAGTCTATAGGTATTTCGAAGGAAAGAAAATGGCGATAACTTCATTTAAGAAGCATCGAGTAGTTGTATTATTAAACATAAACACGCCCCCCAGGGCCGCGGGGATCGAAAGCCGATGGTGGCCAAGTCATCCAGCAAATGACGACGAGCATGTCCGATGCCCAGAAGCGAGACCTGGTGCAGCTCCGATGTCGTAGTTCGGCATCAGTAAAGCCCATGCCGCCATGTGGTAATAGTAATCGCAAGATCGAGTGTTGATAAGAGCTCGCGGCTTGATAAGGTTGGTAGATCTTCGAAGGAGCCCCCCCTGCCCCCCTATGAACCCCACCATCCCACTATCGTACACGCCTATTGTGCAACAGCAACGGTACGGTTAAGCTATTAGTTATCTAATACCCCGCACTATCATCACGCCTTCCGAACACCCTTTACCTAATGGAGCGGGAAGGAGAGACATTTTGGAGCTTCCATGGATTAACTACTAGTGGGTTAGTAGGTTGATACACTTATTCCAAGCGGCGGTTGAAGTCCGTCGGCTAGGGAATGGACTTACAGTAACGCGCCATACATTGAATTTGTAAGCACGCTCAAGTTACTACTGTAAGTGGTAAGCAGCCAGCTTGAACTAGTGCAGGTACACACTTAGCCTACATCGTGGGAATACAACATGGAACAGTGATCCTGCAAACTCGCCCGGCTTTGATGTTGTTGATCTACTTGGTATGTTGTTCTAATGTTGTTCGAAGTCGAAAGTACGTTGCTGCTTCCACCCGCTACACTAGCAGGGAACATGGGTAAGGCAAGGATGGAAATAGAGACACGCCAGGATGGCACTCGTGGGAGGTCCCGCCCCCCTTCTTTGGAGACGGCTCAAGATATACGACGTACTGCCTGTCTGCCTCTACTCCGTACGAGCCTCGGGATCGACGTAGAAACAGTTCACCTTACCTCGCTAACAGGACAGTGAGAAGTACATGTGAAGTCGGATTCTTCATGACAACGGAACAGCTGCGGGCTTATGTGTCTTAGCTTCTAGAAGGACCGTTTGGTCTAGTGTTCCCGGTTCCTGTCGAGGGCAAATTAGCAATTAACACCTTCGCCCAGCGCGGAATACGGCGACCAATCGACTTATGTGATGCAGAGTATGACGTCCTTGGCTGTCAAATTTTCGTTCTCGAATATCAAAACACAACATGAAAACCCACCATCCGAACTCACCCGCGTTTTGCCCCTTGCTCTCTTGACTTGCAACCTTCCGCATCGAGTAACCGTTTCCTATTGGGTTTCCGCGTGGCACCCCGGGACCCGGCAAGCATGCCTGACTCTACCCCGGCAGGTGTGCAAGCCTTCAGCTCTTCCACCACACCCCTTGATGGCACATTGGCATACTATCCGTCCCAGAGACCGGTTTCATAGGACCGACTGTGTAACCAAGATTAGAGTTCTCCAGCCACGATGGAAATGAGGCTCATTAGTGGCTGTTCCACTTGGGGGCCGGGCGAAGATGGGTGGTCACATGTGGCCCGTTGGGATTAGGTTTCGTAGTTTCATCTTTCGCCTTGCCCGAAGTCCCCATCACCAACAGCAGTTGCGCGTTGTTGTCGGACCTCATACACGCCTATGTACCTACACCTACTCCGAGCTACACCTGAAATGGCCGCCTACAATCGTCGCAGCGATTGGCCCTTAACGACAGATCAGTCGTTACACCCACACTGTCATCTCCGTGCAACATGACTGGGAATAAGGCACTACGGATGCTTAAACTGACAAGGTGGTGTTGACCACTCCTTCGGCCGAGTTTCCATCCAAGGTTGAATAGGGAAATTTCACGTAAGCCTTGCGGACTGTGGTAAGAGGGAGCATCACAGTACTCACACGATGGCTATCGCTGTTCGGATAGTTCTAGATTTCTGGGTGTGATCCATGTGAGTGACTCCGTTGCTGGCACTATACAGAACTGTTTGGGGTCACTAGATCTAATGTTTTTCTGCAGAAAGTTAGAGCACTGCCTTTCGTGCAGCTCTGGTGTAATGGGAAAGCGCTTGATGGTATGCACGATAGCAGTCACCTGTCTTGGGAGCACCCCGCAGTGACTGCATACATTGCATACATGTATGTTTTCTCCATGATGGCTGGCTGTATGGACCTGGTCAACGAGACGTACATGATTGAGGAATGTACAGGGTTCAATAAGGGAAATATATCACCTCTGCAAGTACACTTGGTGTTTATCATCCATTGATACATACCTACCTCATTTGCAGAGTATACCCCTTTCAAGAGTCGAGTCGAGTCGAGTCTGGCCTCTGGAGGTTGCCTTGTCTGTGGGGACCGGATGGGGTCACCTGTTATGTCCAGTACATTGTTCCTTCCCATCCATGTTCTCACTCTTCTTCCCTTTCTCTTCCCTCTCTCTTTCCCCAACGGTTTGCTACCCAAATGAAGGCAGACACACTCACACCAACAAATTCGGCCCCCAAATGTCTCGACTGCCCTCTTTCACGCAACTCACGTTGCCCGGACAAAGAAAATCATAATCCTTTTGTCACCCTCGCCTGCTACTGGCTGATATTTGAGAATGCAGCCTATTTTCATCATGCACGATGAGCCCGTTTTCTCGCCAATCAGCGGCCGCGGCCAAGTCCCTCTCATGGACCTTCCGGGAATGCTCTGCGACTCCAGCCTAGTCTTCCCTCGACCGTTGTACTTTATGTCCTGTCAACCCTGGCCGGTCTAATTTATTCTCGAGTCTGCTATGTGCCACCAGCATCCTACTGGCTGGCTCGCGAAGGTGCTATCCCTCGTTGGGGAGCCTGCGTCTCTTCGGTGAGAGAATATCATGGTACTGGGGAAGAACCGTGAATATACATGTACCTCTGGAGCATGCTGACGCCCCGTCATGCAAGTCTTGCCGCCAGCATATGGACACCGAAATTGGTCAGAGCTGAGTAGTTCATGGTGATCCATCTGGACTGCCTTTGGCTGTACCATCGTGGTCCAGCTTGTACCAGATATGTCTCTCGGTATGTCCCTGAGATGCATCGTCTTCACATGCAAGTCGGACATTAGCTTGCGCCGTTGCCATGGTCCTGGAACTTGACGAGAATGTGATGTTCCTTGCCACGCCATGCCATGCTTTTGAGTAATTACTACCTGCTTATTATACTGGCTGAGAACTGGGGCCGGGGTGTCAACCGTGATCACGCAGTCCCCCACACCCATATCTGAGACAACGGCTGTGCCTGAGACGCGAGCATGGCATGGGGGAGGTGTGAGTATACCAGTAGGTACTGCGGCTATCAGAACTATGGGGTGGTTGTTTAATTCGCAGCCTATTATTCATTGCTCGTCCGGGCTCCGCCGAACGAATGTCACTACACTAGAAGCTAGATGCAGAATCGACAAAGCTGCCAGGCAGAACTGGTCATGAGCCCTTGGTTTCAACAGACCGCCGTATGAAGTCCAAGACTCGCCAGCCACTCAGGACTAGAAGGCACAGTTCTTGTAATAAAACTTGAACTCTATGCAAAGGCATTGGCTGCTTACGGGCATGAATATGTCGCAACGTGCCGATGGAGTCTCGGGTGGCTACAAGGCACAAGTGATGGCGGACTCGTGCCAGCATTGAGTCAAGGTGGTTCAGATATATTCCCGCGTAGGATTACCTACTTACCCATGAAATCCTTTGCCGCAACCTTATATCAAGTACCTTACATGCACCAGGGGTTACATCCACATCCACGCTTGCGGCGTTACTTCCCAGTATTTTACCTTGGAGCATCTCGCTTCCGTCTCCATTTGAGGCATCTGCTCATCTGCTCATCTGCACATACTAGCTGGGTAATCATTCCCTGAACACTGGTGCTTGACCGTTTCCAGAACCTCACTATCGCATGCGGCCGATCCCGACAGCCATTCAGAAGAAGAGCGAAGTAGTGACTCGTCAAGACCGATTATTCACCGGCTCTATTGGTGTATAAAATCGGTCAAACTCAGAAGGTTGCAAGCTGGGTTGCTCATCGCCGTGGCTACGTATGGTAACGTTGAATCTGGCTACGAGAGGAACTGCAAGTATATAAAGCCTTAGAATCGTTCAACGGTATTTCAATATGCCGGCCAAAACAACAGCAACAGCCATGATGAGGATTGCTATCGCCGGAGGAGGCGGATTTGCCAATATCCTCGTCCGCGAGCTCTCGGAAAGCGCAAATGCCCTTATCGTGCTTTCCACCCAAGTAAGCCCCCTGACGCCGCGGCGTATCCTCCCAGATCTAACAGGGTAATGCCTCACAGGAGCACCCCGAATTCGATGAATACGACTGCCAAGTCGCTGTTGTCGACTACGACAACATGGAAACCCTCAAGTTCATCCTTCAAGGAGTTGATCTCGTGATTTCGACCATCTGCGGCACGCCACAAGTCAACCTCATAGATGCCGCAAGGCGAGCCCGCGTACGCTGCTTTGTCCCCTCCGAGTTTGAAGGTGCCTTGAGTCACCGGCCCGGCGACAATGACCCCTTAGAGCGAGGCTCCTCCACAGCCCTGGACTATCTCCGTCGTTGGTCAACATCGGCATCTCACCCAATGAAATTCACCGTGTTCTCGTGCGGTCTTTTCTACGAAAGGCTGGCCCCCGGGGGTCTTGCCGCGTACAATATGGGGTATAGCTCCAATGTCCAGGGCGAAGGTGACTATCTAGTCAACCTTCGCACTGGTACTGCCGAAATCCCCGAAGTCAATGCTCAGGGCCGTTCAGTCCATATTGCCATGACCTCGGTCTACGACGTCGCCAGATTTGTCGCCGCAGCCGTTGAGCTTGGCCTCGACAATTGGCCTCGAGAGTTCAAAATGCGTGGCGCCTCTATGACGACGAAGCATCTGGTAGAGATATGCGAAGAGGTTAGGGGAGGTATGCCATCTCTTGAGTCTATTATACTGCTATACCACTTTTACTGATCAGACAAAGTTACGTTCAACAAAATCGCCAGGCCTTACAATGAACTCCTCTCGTGGCTCCAGCACTACGAGGATCACCAAGATTGGATCCACTGGTACCACATGCAGCAACTCGTGCAGACTGCGAATGGTCGCTTCTACTTCAGCGACCCCAACCTCAACGAGATGGTCCCGATTCAACCAGTTGGCTTTCGACCTTGGCTTCAGGAGATCTGGGGATCGGGTTTCTGAATTCCCCTTTCTATTCTAGACCCTAACCCCCAGCCTGGTCATTTGCCTTCTATCACTTTCATATACACACCCTTTTTCCTGCCCCTTATTGTGAAATGTCCTGGAAGTCCAGGCGACTTCAGCAACGCCCATACCAAAACAAACATTATGTCAGACAAACCTAGACACCATTACTTCCTGGGAGTCAAGCCACCCTGTTTGAGGTAGAAATGGAGATGTCGATCATCGCCGATTCTCCCCCTTCCCTCCCAGAACACGATCACTGCCACTTCCTCAGCAGAACACGTTAGAAGCGAGCGATCGCTACCCCGGGCAATTGTCTCCATCTTCTCCTGTACTTTATCATTCTTGTATCACAAACACAGAACTCCAATATTTACTTTCTCGCATATACGAAGGGAGCAAGTAATACGCAGACTTCCAATAGAGAGACATTGTCAAGTCGCACTTGAGTTCGGAACTATAGGTGCTTCGTATGAGTGAGTGCATGTATTCTTCAATACTTAGGCTGCCATGTCTACCTGGACCTGGAATACGCTTTCTCGTAATGGCTTGTCTCGTACGAGCCAAGCATCCACCAATCCCCTACCCCCCACGCTGTAACCCGCATTGCTGCATTTGACTACTGCAAGTGAATGTAGCCCTATGACCCTGACCCACTCTCCATCCCATCTCGACCATCTGTTTCTCAACTCTGGCTGGGCTCCAATTGGAGCCGTAAGTCATACGTACACACCGAAAACTGTACTTACATACTGAATATGTATATGCGAGTATGTATATGTATATATTATTGGGCCCCCCCTGTCACCGTCTATGCAAGAAGGGTCACTGGGCCTGGCGCGCGCCCCGAATTTGCCAGTTGACTCCATCCATATCTTGCCTAATCTGATCCCCTTCCAGCCTATCAATTCCTACACCAGATTCATCCGGTGAAACAAGTACCGGGGGAAGAGCCTCATCCATTGACGAGAATACGAATTGTTTCTTCCCCCTCATCTATTTGCGTCCCGCTTCCCCGCTATACTCCATCATATCACACAGAGTGCTTGATATACATGCAAGCCGAATGACTGTATATATATATCTAAGCTATATTCTCACTCACATGATAGCGCGTCTCCCCTCCACTTCCCCAGCGTTTCACAGCCCATTCCACGGCAATTCTGCCTATTGCCCGTGCGGAAAGAAATGCCAAATACGAACGGGGCCATAACGGGTTGCATGTTGCTGCCTGAAAGCCTAGGGAGCTGGCCGTATCTGCGTCAATATTGCAAGTGTCAAGAGTGCTCAATGAACAATATATTAGTTTATGATTGAAGCCCACTGCAAATGCAAATGCAATAAAAACACACGTCAAATAAAACAACAACAACATGATAACGCCACCCTTCTACCCTTCCACCCTTTACTCCTCTTGCTATGTTTCCCGTATCTTCCTCTTCTTCTTGTTCTTCTTGGCGCATGTAACATTCTTTTGTTTGTCTCTCTCTCTCTATGCCTTCCATGAGTTAAACAAGTAATTTGCTCTCTCGCCCTCAGGTCGAAGCAATTGTAGTTTTGTTGAAAGTACAAAGGCATATGCTGTTGCTCTACCTTTATACATAAAAACGCCTCGCCAATGTAGCCATCTAATGAAGATTTTCCCTTGACTGTTGTTGAACCAACATGCTATGCCGGCTGACCAAAAGAAAGCAAGCCAGCCCTGTTTCACCCCACTCCCTCCCCCCCTTCTTCCATCCAATCTTTCTCGTCCGCTTTCCATCCTGCAGGTGACATGGATTTAAGCCAAGCGTAGGGCTGAAGAAGCAAAAGAAAAGAAGAAATGGAAGAGTTGGTGAAACCTGCTCCTGAAATCTGTAACCAAAAAAACCCAATGCTTCTGTCCCACCAACCCTGAAAGATGTGGACAATGGCAAATGTCGTCCCCTGACGTGTACCCGATTCGCAGGCCACCTGATTTAGGCAAACTCTTCCTTCCCTTCTCGTTTTGAACTAGTTTGTTTTTTGTTTTTGTGAGTTATTTCGTCGCAGCTTGAGCCGGAGCCGGAGCAGCAGCACCGACAGATGATGCTGGTGCAACACCCTCGTTCTCACCCTCCTCATCTTCACCGAACTCGGTGACGACCCAGAGGCAGAACTTCTCCCAGTCGACGGCCCACTCCTGCAACCGCTTCGCCTTGAGCCCGGAGCCGACCGACGCCTCCTTGATGTCGCGCGTCCACTCCTCGGTCGTCTGGTCCTCGAAGGCGGACCAGCGGATGCTGTTCTCGGCAAGTGATCCCAAGCCCGCGAGCCCCAGGTTCTCCCACCCTTGCAGCGCCTGCCAGAAGTCGTGGGTGCAGCCGGCTGTGTCCTGGCCCAGCATGGCGGGGTCGTCATTGCACAAACAACAAGGCACGCCGCGGGCAAGCAAGGCCGGTAAGGGGTGGCTCATGACGGAGCCACAGAGGCGGAGGACCTCGTTGCTAATGGGGCAGCTCTCGATGAGAATGCGCTTCTCCTTCACCAGGTCGATGAGGAGCGGGTGCTTGTACAGGCTGAAGCCGTGGCCAATGCGCCGCGTGCCCAGCAGCACGGCGTCGTACAGGTTGTGGTCCGTCTCGCTGCCGGAGCCCAGACACTCGCCCGCGTGGAAGAAGAAGGGGATGTTGACGCCCTCGTCGGCGCACTGCTTGCGGAACCAGAAGAGCTCGGGAAGCAGGTCGCGCAGGGGCCGGCCGCCGTCCTCCTGGCCAACCAGGTCGTAGCCCGCGATGAGGTGCGGGTGCGTGATCTTGGTCGTGATGCACTGGTCCATGTTGTGAACAATGTCGCGCGTGGGCAGCCAGCGGACGCAGCACCAGATGATGCGGAACCCCCAGAACCCTTTGCCCTCGGGCGTCTTCCGGAACTTGTCGACCTCCTCGTCTAGCACGTCCATCATGTGCACGTAGTCCGTGTCGGGCTTTTCGCTGCCCTGGCGGTAGTAATCGAGGCCCCAGGCGAAGCGCAGCTCGGCGTACATGATGCCGTCGTCCTTGAGCAGGCGCATGAGCCGCCGCAGGAACTGCCGGTAGATGTTCTCGTGGTGCAGGAACGAGTTGACGACGCGGAAGCACTTGTAGAACTTGGTCCAGATCTCGTCGACGCCGTGGTGCTGCGCCACCGCGTCGGTCCGCGAGAGCGTGCAGCGGCTGTAGACCCACTTGAGGAACCCGTCCCGGCCCCCTTCGGGAAACGCGTCAGCAGCCTGGGTGATCCGGACGAAGGTACCTGGCGTGTAGCTCGGGCTCCAGAGGCTGTCTTCCGTCCGTTCCGTCTTGAAATAGCGGAACAGAAGGGTGGCATTTTCCAGGGCGTTGGCAGAGGTTAGCGGGGCGTCGGCCGAGATGTGCATGCCGGGCTCCTTCATGAGAATGTCCAGCAGGAACTTGAAGTCGACCATGGCATCGATATGGGCATGCAGCAGAGAGCCCTTGGGCATGCGGCGGACAATCTGCCACAGCTTGGTCTGCTCCATGCGGTCCTTGGACAGGGAGAACATCATGCCCGGGTGGACGGTGATGTTCTCTGACTCCTGGGCCAGCGTATCCTCGAGCTGGGGGGTCCAGATGGTGCGCTGCTCGCGGTTGCGGATGCGCTCGACGATGGTGCAAGCTTTCCTGGCGATGGGGGAGAGACTCTGGCGGAAGGAGGCATCGCTGCGCTGGGTGGCCTCTTGGGCGACGAGGCGCTCGCGGCCCTCGATGTATTTCTGGATGAAGTCGTCGCCCTGGCTAGGGACCTCTTGGGATACCTCTGCCCACTCCTGATCTGTGAATGGCATCTTGCGTGCTTGCTTGTTCTGCCCGTCTTTGTGAGTCTTGGGGGCCGGCGTTGGTAAGAAATCAAAATGTTTGTGAGATGAAGCGCCGCCGTAGCCGTAGTTGGGGTCAATTTTGCTGATGCGTCTGCCTGAGCCTCCTGACACTAACCCAGTTGCAGGTATTAATAATTGCTTGGCAATCTCCTTCTCTCTTTGGGGGGGGGAGGGGCGGTATAGGATGAGATGACCCAGGGGAATGGCAAAAGCTGGTCTATTTATTGATTCAGTGGGTTGAGATGACAAGATTCGGCTCTCCGTCTTTCTTTCAGTCTTGTCGCTTCGTCCTATGTCAATATAAGCAATGCGTTGTCCGTCTCAAGTTCTGGCAGGGCGGGACGATGCAAAGTGTAACAATATCGGATATGGATAATGGATGACTGAAACCCCGCTATTCCAACCCACTAAAAACCCATCGTTGGGACCTCATGCTGCACTTGCCTGGGTTAATGCACCATGCCTGCCATGCCTGCCATGCCTGCCATGAGCTTGCTTGCCGCCGCTAGCGGACCACCAAAGCTACATACATGGCTGTTTTCCTTGGAAGTTCAGTTATTGTTGCCGTTACCGTTACCGTTACCACTGTGTCGGTATTCACATTCACAAGCGAAGTGTGCATCCATCATCCCCAAGACCCTTGGAGGCTTGCGATCGAGATGCTAAAAAGACGTTGTCGTTCCATTGCTGGCGTGCGGGCACTTCCCGTCACCTGCTGATACTGAGTTTCAGTCATTGACTCATTCCTGACGGCGTCACCCGGCACCTGGGACCCGGCGGACTACGGCGGTTACGCCAACCGTGCTGGCTGTCTTACATGTATCAATCATCGTTGGCGTCGCAAACCGAACGCGATTGATTCCCCTAATCTAGTCCTGTAAGGTATAGCTAAGCAGGTAAGCAAGCTATAAGGCTCTAGACATTCTGTCCGTCGCCAGCCTCGTCTTCCTGTCTTGAGGCATACTTTAACCTAACCCCCCTCCTAATGGCACAGGGCGGGATTAACCTACTCCGACAGAGGTCGAAACCTTGATACTATCACAAGGGCGCTACATTGTTGGTCTCGTACATCCATGCCTCCTTTTGTTACCCCCCTGAAAGTTCAACATGCCAGCAGTCATATGTTGTAACATCGGCGATGAATGAAGCAAAAGAGGGCTCAATCGCCAGAGGATGAATATTCATCAGCGTACTCTCACCTTTGCCTTGAAATATGTTACGCAGAGCCCCAAGTTTAGGCAGTGGTCTCTTCATCGGCTGGCCATGTGTAAGTGTGTTGCCCTATTTGACACCTGCCATGTAACTATGGCCCTCCCACTGGCAATGCGGGGGGAATAGCGGGATGCTCAATATTCCTGTAAGTAAATCAAACGTGCGTGAAAATGGTGTGATAACTAACTATCTTCTCCAACAAGCCAAACCCCCATGAACATAAGCCTGTTTGCCAGCATATGTCATTCAAGTCAAGGAAAGGGTGGCGGCGAAATACCTAATCTTAACCACGCATCATCATCATCTCACTCTCGCACACGCCCACACCATGTCCAGCACACCACTACCGCCGCACAGAGCAGCTTCGTGCCTTTGCGACGCCGTCAGGGTCGACGTCACCGGCGCGCCCTTGTCGACCTACCTGTGCCACTGCAGTGCGTGCCAGAAAGCATGCGGCGTGATCTTCTCCAGCAATGCCGCCTACAAAGCTGAAGTACGTAATCGCAGACCCCCTGTCTACTTAGGCATCTGGCTTGGAGTAATTGACCTGACGGAAACCAACGACGATCATGGAACAAATAGCATGTCCATATTACCTTTCCGAATGGCGGCGATCCTTCTTTAGTCCTCAGGACGTTTGAGGACACCAAGTCGTCCGACTCGGGAACAGTGCTTTTGCGCACGTTCTGTGGCATCTGCGGATCTCGCCTCACGACGCAGCGCAAGGGAAGCCCAGATCGCCTGGTTCTGGCAGTAGGCCTCTTCGACAGTGATGATGGCTTGAAGGCGGATCTGAAACCCACGTCGGAGTATTTCTGTCTTAATCGCACAGCCTGGCTGGGCGAGATCAAAGGAGGGACCACGCGTCTGAACAAGATGTCGTAAGGCCCAGTTTGCCTGCTAGAGACAGGAAGGGAGAACAGTGGGGGTGCGTCAGGGTGATTGAATTGCTCTCTTGTCGGCTGAAGTGAGGTGCTTGCGCTTGTTCCGAATGGCAGGTTCAGGCACGGCAGGCGCAGGTTGGGCCGATCGACGGTCGATGAACTATCATTCACGGGATGGGATATTTCCGGGTTGACTGTGAAGAGATCCGCCTCAGGATGAGATGCAGAGGAACTTACATGATCGGAGACTGCCCAAATGATCAATGAAAGTATATCACAAGTATCCCCCCGTCAATTCGAATGTACACATAGGCAGCCCTGCAGCTCGAATATGTCGTACATGAACCCCGATGCCTGTCACTGCAGACACCGCTTACCCATGGGACAATCAATACTTCTCTCATAAGCCAGGTTTAAGGTTGCATTGCAGCTCTGTCGGTAGGGCTGAAGTGACTACGCGGCGCAATATGGGGGTCGGCAGCAGTATTAGCCGGAGGATGGGCAAAGGAGAGGTAAGTAGGTAGGGCTGGCAAATAGGGCAGGTCTTCCCTGTCGACGTCACACAGGATATCATTTGTACTGGTGAATAACAGAACAGCGAAGACGTGGGTCGTGGGTCAAAGTGATACGCCCACTCCCAATGGCCGCCTTATTTCGTTGGGTGTCCTACCGCTTGGAGGGTCTCATGCGGCCAGCCGGCCAGCCAGCCCGGTAAGGCAATCAATCTTAATATCGACTGCAGCCCAGGAGTGTATCCAGTGCTATGTCGCACTGCAGGAAGCAGGTGATATCAGCTTCATTGGGAATGGCGGATGCCTTCCACCGCTTCCCTTTGGTCTGTCATCCAGTTTCGACATGCCTCTGAAACATCGCCCCCTTTTCCTTATTGAGTCGTTTGCTCGTGGTGCTATAGTAAACGACACATGGCAGTAGCCCTACATGTAGATCAAGTATGTGGAACCTAAGCTGAGGAGAGATGGTTTATATGGTGACTAACAGTTGTACCAGTATGAGATGGTCGACCACAAGGCCAACTGGCATGCTCGAAGGGAAATTGAAAATTGTCATGTCAAGAATTCTGTGTCGGATCACTAGCTCTATTCCGAGGGTATCGTTCCTTCTCCACATCTATGTTGGACTGTACCAGAACATTATCATGGTTTATTATCCGAATGAGGAACGACTTGGTACAGTATTGTCATAGTGAAGTCACGGATATCAACTATAATGTACTGAGTCACCAACGCAGGCCATGACATTAAACCCGTAATGTATACTTAATGCTTATTTTATTGTAGTAACTATACTCTTAACTTCAGAGTAAGAAAACAGTCTCTGAGTCTCTGGGTCTCTGAGAAAAAGTGTTGGGCGTAGCTGGTTCACGTTTCATGAGAGTGATACCAGTGTATAGCCCCCTTCGAGTTCATCTTAGGATTAATAGATATCCCAGTTATGAGAAAAGTGTTCATGGAATGACACTATCGCTATCACTTCACTACAAGAACTTTGATAGGGGACTTTCTTGCTAGAGTCGGGGCTTTGCCGCGAGTTATATATCATCGTGACGACAGGCTCCTTCTCTAAGATGGCCCGTAGTGAAGGAAGAGCGCCATCCCATGTGTATACCAGCCTGCCAGATCGCGGTCTTTCCGTCATTACGTCCATAATGTATGTTATATCCCCCTTTGATGTGTTGATCTTCGTTTGGAACAAGTTGACTTATCACCGGCGGTTTAAATGGGTATCGTGCCAGGCTACAGCCACCGAGTCTCGGGTGGAAGCTTGGAAAACAATGTCTACACTATTCATTCCTCGTCATATGCGTCCAAACTGGTTTGTGTATTCGGGTATTCGAGAAGGATTGCACCTTGTTACGCATTTGAATCATCAACCCGCATGTCACCCTCGCATGTTTTGTATTGCCCCCCTCTGCCTCCATGTGGGATAATACGGACATGTTATCCCACACTCGTGCTCGTCGAACATATCTGGTCAACTCATCGCATATAGAACGCCACGGGACATATGATTCATTCGTAAAAATATCAATCCAGACAAACTGAGAGGGGGCAAAGTCGGAATGGCCTACGAGCGCTTTCTCGATCATGCCCCCTTTCCACATCCAATCTTCATCCAACTACATCAACTCTCCTAACTGAGTGCCACGGATCGATTGCAGTAATTATGTGCCAGGAGTATGAGTACCTGTCATCTGCTTTGATCCGAGCGTATGCACATTCAAACCCCCTAATCCCCGTCAGGGGCGCAGGCTCGCCTGTTGTGCGAGTAAGGCCGTGGCACCATCTTATATCCTCAATAGCCAAAACTTAGTTGGATTTAATCATTTCGAGCCCATAGAACCGGTCTTCGTTGTCCATGAAGATTTTTCTATTACGCACGGTCAACTAGCCAGACGGGTGCGTTCCGCAGTGTTTGACTTTAGCAAACAAGGCGTCTACAGCAACAACAATAGGAGCTCAAGCATGATACTAGTAGGTCCAATCAAACGCCATTCTTGTATCTGTTAGCAGCTCTCATACTCCAAGGGAGCGTGACGGCCGCATGTATTGCTACTCTAGTGTTGAACCTGCCTGGGTACCATAAACAGACACAGGGGCTCGAACCGCAACCTGCTGTTCCATCGCCTGGGGACCAATTGACCCTCAATGGTCGAGATACAATAGGTCAAGGAAAACGAAGAAGATGTATTCCTATCCCTTTTGCGATGTCAGTCCACAGTATCCTGGAGTACGAATTCCGCCGATCAAAAGCCACTCTAGAAGAGACAATACAAGCTAATGAAGCGATATCAGAGCCACCCATCTTCGTCTGGTGGAATTACAAGTAACGAGGACGACGGATATCGGATCGTGAAGCCCCAAGATCCTGTCAGATTCGCCAAGACAGTATCCTATAAGGACGATGGTGACAAAGGCGGCAACCGCAGCCATCCACCATCTTCCTCTCGTCTGTCCAGCTCCTCCCCTCCAATCAGCTGGGGCGAAGGCAAGCCAGGACAGGTTGACAAGCATCTTGCGCCGGGGCGTCGCGATGACCAATCGGCTACATTACAGCGAGCGGCTGTCGTTCCCCAGGTCCCTCATGCGGCCTTGGAATCAGGATACACAAGCGTGATGGGGTGTGCTCCCCTACACAAACACACCGCCGGCTGGCTTGCTTTGGCGGCTCATCCCCTATCTGACTCAGCTCTTCTTGAAAATCTTCACTAACAAGGGCCTCGCTAGCGCCTCTAAAAGAGAGAGGGAAGGAGAGAGGTTCTCTATGATCAACACACATAAACTGAACCAGCTGCTAAGCATCACATACATGTTTGATGTGACAGCCCAATCCTTGAAATATTGGGCATCAGAAGAGAAAAATCCCAAATCGTATGGCCGGCAAGAACCACGATCTTGTCCCAGTATCTACTGAAGAGGACCCAAAAAGCCCAATTGTAGGAATGCAGACGAACCATCATAGGTATGCCTACCTCCAGGGCTCAAGTCTTTTGCACGAACCGGTTCTGTATGGGACAACAATGGCGATAGGAATTAATCAATGAACAGTCGCACTTGTCGTTCAAGTCCCCCGTCCCAGCTCAATTGTCAGACTCGTTGGCCAACATTCCTAGGTAAGAACTCGAATCCGAACGACGGGCAGCATCACGGGTTACTGCTACCTCCATCTTCTCTTGGGGGGTATTTATGGCCAGTATACCCCAGAAACAAGTGACCAACTACCCCGTAACTCCTCTCACGACGTCTAGTTGGCAGTCTGTACACTCAATTCCATTTCATACGTCTCAAGATAACCTCTAATCTTTTCTTCAGCTGGCTGTCTGTTCGACAATCTCCTTACGAAAGTCCATCCCGCTTAAAGCACAGCGTACCCGTCGCGCCACAGCGCATAGTTTCGGACGTGCTACGATCCCAACAGAACGAGTAGCTCTTTGACATATCCTATACCTCTTTCCAGATACTACTGGATGTTCATTCTATCCTACGCCATATAGCCATCTCACCAGCTCGAGGACACAGGTGCTCAGTTGCGCTCAATGGGCCAAACGACGCCTGCTGACTAAGTAATTCACACCAGACATCAGATATGGGCAGACAGTAGATAGCAGGGCGCATTCCTATCCGTATTCGCTGATTGTGTCGCTTGGTCAGCAGCTGGTCAGGTTGGTTTATGCCTTGGCCTTGATTGGCAAGCGATTTCGCAAATTATTACCCTGTAGGCCCTTCAATCTTGGCGCCTAATCCGCGTTTTCTTTTCCGCGTGGCTCTCTATGCATTCATGTCTAATGATATAGATCCATCTACAGCTCAATTCGTTGTACAGAGCAGTGAAAATGATAAGGATCAGAGCCCAGAACAAGCAAAGGAGAGGAACCACAGGTACACTCTCTCTCGTCTCAGCCGCCCCCCGAGAGAGAGAGAGACATTGCGCCGATGTGCGAGTCTCCAGAAAAGACTCCACTCCTCCAACGACAATCGCAGAGATGACGAATGATGACTGCATATGTATTGTACATACATACACAATCGTAAGACTATCCCAAATGTATATGTGAAGGGGCAGGGCCAGTCCACTATATGTGCGTATCGCCAGCAAGGTGGCAGGTGGCAGGTGGCAGGTGCTATGATGGATTCGACCGCTCAAGGCATGCATGAAAACGAAAGGAAGACTGCCTGACCGACCGTGGAATGGCTGGCTTATGTCACATACATACATAAGTAGCCTGGCTAGCGACTTGGTGGTGGCATAAATAAGCAAAAAAAGCAAAACGACGAGGAAACCTTGACACAATTATACGATCTTTGCAGATTCGATGACGGTCTTCAGTACCCACCGCTGTCGTTACACAAGCTCTGCGCTGTAATGTAACTTCACCGGACTGTTATGTGTGCTTATCTTCGATAGATTTGGGACATATCATTTTCTGTTGTGGTGGTCAAGCGTGACCGATCGGACAAACGAGGTGGGTGACCCAAGACGGAGCCGTTTACCGCAAGGGGGCGCGGAGGCGGGAGAGGTGTGTGCCTGGTCGGCAGGTTGGGTTGTCAGGGTGCGGCTTACGTAGGTGCCCGATTTCGATGCCGAGATCGTCGAGACAGACTTGCTGACGCAGCTTCTCTAATTTGCTCTTCCGGTATACGGCTACGTCTTTGCAGATCCTGAAAAGATCTCGTTGATGCAAGGGTATTTTGCCGTACGCAGATATAGAGAACACGACTGCCCTGGGGAAGGATGTCCCAAGGCAGCCGTCAGCGTAAGGACGCGCGCGACAAGTAGTGCCATGGTGAAGCGGGTGGTAGTGTTGGTTCATCTCGGGACAACAGGGGAGACCTCTCTAGCTGCAGATCTAGCTTGTGACACTGAACTCGACAGGTCATCCACGGCAGCAACGTCGGTTCAGCCAGTCTGTCGGTGTTTTTCGAAGCATCTTATAGGTCGAATATCGATTTCTCCGAACGGTGCGGAAAGCATCTCATTGGCCCGCCAGGGTACGGCAGCCTTTTCCGAACTAACCCCAGCACACAGCACAGAGAACTGACCCGGGGTTTCCAGCTGGGGGCGTCTATAATTGGACGATTGGGCCGTTCGGAGCTTTCTGCAACAATTGTTGTCTTACCGAGTACAGCAGCGGCAGCAGCAGTAGTAGTAATGGAATGGGGTAACGTCGGTTGTTGCTTTTCCTTGCATAAAAGTATCAGCGGGGATATCTTTTCTTCAGCGGCCGTTGTATCGTCATTTTAACCTCATCAGTGACCCGTAGGGCGGCAAAAGCAATCCTGTCATCTGGCCATTATCAACAGTAGGAGCCTCTCCGATTCTAGACTGCCACGCAATCAGCACGTGCTTTCGAAGAAGCAATCAACTGAAAACAAAATATATGTGTATCCAATATTCAATAAGCGAGGTCATCCAATTGGCCACGGCCTTTGTCTTCTTCTGGGCGAAAGATAGGCAGCAATATGCACTTGACATGTATATGCATGGTAGATCAGTGTACGCAGACTTCGATTCTCGACATATACCATATCTGGTACGGGGGAATGACCGCAATCATATGCACCTTCCACTGGGGCGACATCCCACTCCTGTCAAAATCTGAGTAGTTATCAGTCATCCATGAGATGCCGTCCCCTTGGTTGCCCTTCTTCTAGAAGAGGCTGCAGTGTCCGACAACCGGCAAAAACCAGTTACTGTGACTAGACACGCACATGCTGCGACTATGCTCGCGAATTGCGACGGGTTTTGCCTATCGCGACGGCTTGTGTTCTTGAATAACGAATATACCGTCGCTATAGCTATAGGAAGGGAAGAACGGATCATCTAAAGTACTCGCCGAGGCACGCTAATGCGTGGCAGCAGATCATATATATCCTCTGTCTGCATAGAGGTATCGTGATGTTGGGCTACGGGGCGTGCAGTGCAAAGGCTCTTTAAGCGAGCTTTACTCCGTTTCCAAGTACAGAATCGATTTCAACCTTCAAACAAACCGGGATGGAACATTGGTATGATTAATGTTAAATGAGGATCCCCGTTTGCTTTTTCGAGCCGCAATAGTGAAGGGTGATGTAATATGGTCAAGCCTTCGATGAGTAGGAGATATCATTCGAGCGTCCTGAAGAGATGTGGTGTATCTCATTGAATACATGTGCACGGGGTTAAGGATTTGAGTCGATGGGAATCTATATTGGCCCTGGGAGACTGGCTGTACTGAATCCCTATGCAATCGGATACAATAAGACGAGCAAAGATTCCTTGCCAGTATAGTGGACTGGATATGGTCGATGAACCTGTAACGCGGGAAAATATTCCAAGTGACAATCTTAAACCGATTTTCTTCGTTGATAGTAATCGTAGGCGTGGGCGGACACGTAGAGGCTACGGGACGGTATCTGATTGAACAGCTGGAGAACTGCCGCCTCCAGGTCCTCTTCGGAAGATATGTTGCAGGGAATATAAACCCAGATTTGAGATACGCTAGCTCATGAGAACAACGCTTTGGTAAATTGACTTTACTGCTCTCCCAGAAGGAGAGACACGGCTATAACTCGGTGTTGTATGAGGATGACTTTTTGAGCCGCATATTCATCAGCATGTGGGGGGCCTCTCTCACCGTAAGGGACGACTTGGCACACGGCGGCAGTGAGCTGCCAAATAGAAGGCGGAGTGCTGAGGAAATGATTAATCGTACTTATGTACGAGTACAATGCAAGTCTCGGGATATTGCCTGCCACTTTTTCTCCATCGCGGACGTTGATAGGTACGAGTCAGGCATCGTGACGGTAAGAACGCATGCACGACAAGACTACTTCGGATCTTCGTGCATGTGTAGGTACGTGTCGCTGAGACATCGATGGAGAGTTTGACACAACGACTAGCGTCGGAGAATAATTGTGCGAGAGGCTGTGTCTCAGCTGTGCAATGTTGCTTATTTTCATTCCAGCTCTTGGGCCCCAGACCCAATAGCCACAAACGTGAGACATGTCAAGACATCTGCAATTGTTTGTGGCGCCTTGCCGCCGCGAACCGCTGTACCGACGTGCAGCCTTGAAGGGGGACCTGCAGCCGCAAAACATCATGTGACCGATAGTTCAAGATGGAATATTCCACAGCCTCCTTTCTTTTCGCATCGTGCGCACGCCACAAGTCAAAGTCTATGCCATGTGTTTGTACAGGGCATGTCCCATGTCCGATGGACGCTAAGTGAAGGTGATCTTCTTGCCCACGAGGTTCTGGAAGACGTCGTTCAGCACTTTCCGTTTCTTGGATCGGCGTTCAGCTAGTTTTGCGGTTTCGTCGGCTTCGGCCTCGTCATCTTGACCGTCCAGTTGCGGAACCCAGGCTCTGATATGCCCGTCCAAATGTGCACTAAATATAGCCCCAGCCATGTTATTGCCGCCCATGACCCCCCCGCTTGACTCACCACCTCCGCCTGCTCCACGCCAGGCAAGAGCGGTGACCCTGTTCTTGACGGTCCTCTCGGCGCCACTGCCAGAGCGGACACCGGCCATGGCTGGGCCTGTACTCCGTAGTCTGGTGACAACCCCACCGTCATGGAGATCCAAAACAAGGATCTCCGTCTCGTTGGGCCAGAACAGAAGCTCTTTCGACGGATGTGTCAAGCCAATCGGCGAAGTAAACATTGTCACCGAAGCAAGTTGGCTGTTCTTGATGCTTGGGCCGAAGCTAGCCAGAGTATTTGCGCCTGTGGCGGCATCCCAAACTCGAATGCGGCGATCTTGTGCAGCCGTGATGATGTAGTTTCCGTCGTCGGTCCAAGTCAGGCCATTGACGGGACCAGAATGTGCTTTTGCAGAAATGCGGGCGCGAAGCTTACCGTCTGAGCCAAGCAACCCGTTGCGGTAAAGTCCTAGGCTATCCTCTTGATCAAGCATTCCTATGGAAGTACCGGACCTGCGTACATCCCAGATCCTGACGGTCCCGTCGACACTCCCTGTAGCCAAGACATGTTCGTGCCGTGGAGACCAAGCTGTTGCGAGGACAGCGCCATTGTGGCCTACGAGGGACTGCACACTGGAGCCTGAACGCAAATCCACTAGTCGTACCGTGGGGAACTGGGTCCCGCAGGCGACAAGCAAATGGTCGGCAATGGGAGATATTGCATGTGTGTAGATCTTTGATTCTAGGTTGAACGAACCTGAGATAGTCGCCATATCTGTGGACCAGAGTTTGAGGGTGTGATCGAACGATGCCGAAAGAAATGCAGCCGAGTCAAATGGGTAGAACGATAAGTGTGTGATGCCGAATTTGTGCCCCTTAGCTCCACGAGGAATCCTCGCAATGGGGACGTAAGTGTGCCCGGTGGTGACTGGATTTGGGCATGCATCTAAATCCCAAATCTTCAATGAGGCATCCGAACCGCCGGAGATCATCAACCGACCGTCAAACCTCTCCACGGCTAAAGCGTTAACGCCAGACTGATGTGCCCATATGGCTTTCTTCTCGCCATCAATGGCAGAGGGACCAGCCTGGTCATCTTGGATTACAGTGCCACGCTCACCCCCATCAAACCGGACTGAGGGGGCAGGTTGGAATGAATTCAGGAACTGTGTAGTCTGTAGTCGGGCAAATACATTGGAGCCGATGTTCCCAGTGGAACGCTCAAACAGAAGGTGATTCATGCATCTGAATGTGGGATATACCAAATCGAGAATTTCGGTCCCTTGAACTGCAGATTTTCTTCGAAAGCTGAAGAATAACCATGAGCCAAGGTTGGAGTTTGAAGAAGTGAAGTCAGGACAGGCTACGATGGTGCATCGTCCCCAAACATCCGAGCTGGAGGTCTGAGACTAAGCGCATCTCCGGTCATTGGTCATTGGCCGAAAAGCAGAAAGTGTAATGAAGAGCAACCCCACCTTATTTTTGATGCCTCTTCCAGGAACAGGAACAGGGAGAAGCATGTCTTCGGACTTTAGCAATCATCAATTAACCTTTTTTTCTAATATCAACGTCAGACATGGAATGAATGGCGTCTCGTAAATGAAGCCAAGCACATGATAAGGCATGCCCGTGAGATTATACATCACCATCTCATCGTACCATGCTCTGTGGTGTGCACCGCATCACGAATTCCAGTCTGCTTGAGCCTGGCTGAGACACAAGCCACATTTTCGCAGCAATTGGTCAAAACATGATGATGGCTTCGTCAAATTCCAAGCGAAGCCAATCGAGAGCGCAATCGGCATCTCTCTCCGATACGGAGAACGACTCAGGTCCGAACATTGCCGAGAAGAAGCACAAGCGCCGCAAGCGAGATGCAAATGTCTTTGATGCGGTAGCGGGTAAGTCCCATCATTGGGCGGGAACGACAGCTGCCAAGCTATCACCGTACACGTATTCCGTCAGTGTTTCTAACGATTGCAACGATAACAATAGGCCGAGTCACCACGACTCTCCCACTGGAAGATGCATCAGACTCTGACGAGGAAGCGACAACGGCCACGCCTTATCGGCAGGGCCAGGCCGGCCGGCTCAGGGATCCGACGCTGGCCCCTGAGGAGGTCCTTTTCCGACGAATCAAGGCGCCAATCCGCTTCGCAGAAAAGGACATTTACCACGCACATGAGGCTCTGCCCCGCGGAGGCAGAGACGTGCTTCCTGACAGTGACATGCTCAAGGCGATCCACGGCTATGCCAGTCACTTCTATGCTGCCCTAGGCGCGGCAGCGGCGCGGGGTCCCGGTGCCGCTGCTGATGGTGGTGGTGGTGGTGGTGGTGGTGGTGCTGCTGCTGCTGAGAGCAACAGTAACCACAACAACATCGACATTCAAAGCATGGATGAGACGGCCCTGGTCGCATTCGGCATTCTGCTTGAGGAAGCTGCGCGGGACACCCTGGGGAAGAGGGGTGATCTGGTGTTCACTGAAGGGCAGAAGACGGTTGGCCAGGAGTTATCCCGAGATGTGATTGTCGGGTTACTAGACGCTGATTCGCTGCCGCGGGCGAAATCGTCGGCCAACAGCAGTGGCAAGGGGCGAGTAGAATAGGAGTTCCTTATTTTCTTCAGAGATAACGAAACAACATCATCAACAACGTTATTGTGTCGGCAACAGATACCACCCATGGCTGCCTGCCTATATGCCTAGCGAGACTGATGCAAATGCAGTGTCTCAAAAGGCGGTGCGGTGTGCCTACCGCACCCTCCAGTGTGCCCCCCAACCGAATATTGTTGATTATTACTTTCGTATAGCATTTCGCCTCAATATTGCATGCTACCAGCAACCTGCTCCATGGCACTCCCTTATAACGAGGCCAGCAGATCGCCGCATGACAGCCTTCCGAATTGTACAGGTACATGCCGATCTGCCTAAGAGGTGTTTTCCTTATTCGGACGGCCAAGGTCGATATTTCTTTTGCCCAATCAAGGGCCAGAGACCCTCGGCTATTGCACCCCACCAACAGACTTCCCGTTGTCCTACCCTCCATTGCTACAGTCCCGCTGCAGCAACTGTTTGTTAATAAGTGACACACAAGCATCTAAATCCAGTCAGCAGCCACTCGCCTTCTGCAGCCTTAGTTTATGGTAGTCTTGTAGGGTAGTTTTCCAAGGGTAGTTTTCCACCTCGGGGTGGTGTGTGTGCGTGGAGGGTGTGCGACACATCTTCCCCATGCTACATTACGATAATTTATGATATGTCGAAAAAATAAGTAAGAGGTAGGGAGTGGAGGGCCCGGGACCTAAACATGGACAAGTTCATGTTTGCGATCTCCAGCGTGCCTTGATGCGACCGCGATCGCGAGCGAGGCGTTCGTTCTCGGAACTGCTTGGTTTGGCCTTTCCCAGGGTATTGTAGGGTAGTAGGTTGGTAGGGTTGGGTGGTCACCCAGGGTCTTCCCCAATGCTATCCGGCCTCTCGGGGCGAGCCAGTCAGCAGTCGACGGAAGCGTGGCTGCTCGCAGTGAGGCTGCCACTGCCCCCTGTGCCGCAATGCCGCAGTAGCAGAGGATTCTCGATACTTTTCGAATGCCCATCAATCAGCCCATTTGTGTCCGTATTGATTCCATGGCATCAATCAATCAAATGTAGATGTTCTTCCCGTTGCACCGTCTGGTGCTCATTGGCCACTTGATCTGCGTGGTTCGTTGTTCATGTTCGCCATCCCTTTCGTTGCTTTTAGCTTGCTGCGGCGGCTGCTGCTGCCAACTTGATGATGATGAATTGGTGTCCAGAGTATGGTACTTTGGGAGATCGTTTCATCGAAGCGGCATGGTATATACATACCACATTCTAATACCGTATTGCTGGGATTCCCATATTCGACTTCGAATATGACCTGTCATATAAACAACCTGTCACCTGCAGTGGGTGAGTGGAATGTTCCCGCTTTAGGAGGGGGCACCAGAACCAGGTAGTTGCTGTCGATTGACATACGGAATTTTCTACTGCATATGCTGTTAGTCGAGTTGCGGTCACGATGTCACCAGATAGCGTATAGTAGAAGACTATATGCATACGTAGCTCCCTGCGATATATATATATAACGGACGCATCCTCTTCAAACTCCTTGGCGCTTGCCAACCATACCCGGTTTCGGGGTTCCTTGCATCGTGCCTACCTACGGTCCGCTCCGGATACGGAGTCGGAGTGTAAAAGGATGGCGAGAGGTGATGCGTATAGCTCGCCACCTGGCGAACGCCCAGGCACCAGGAGACGCAATGGTTGACGAGGCTTGATAATGCACAATCCACTACTAGTACCGGGTCACTTACCTATCCTTTCTCAACAAGGTTCAATTGAAGTTCAAGACCACAATTGAAGTGAAGATGAGCAAAAGAAATTGTGATACAACAAGCGAATAGGGCTTGATGAATCATCGTCACATATCTCGAATCCGTGAGTCGCTTGGACGGCCAAGAGATGCTTGTGTTTCGAAAGAGAAGGCTCGACGGTTCCCTTTTTGTAATCCTGACGAACTCAAGGCCGCGAATGCCATGCACGTAATTCTGCCAACAGGCGAGAGTGGCTTTGACGTCGAGCCAACCCCCTGGCAGCATTACACCAGTGCAACATAAAACCAAGCGAGACAAATTGAGCAGCCTTATAATTCTGATACCAAAGTCGTAAATGACACCGTTTTTCATGCTCAATAACGCGTTTGGATGTAGATACATACGCGTACAACGCAAGCGAATAGCCGTAGCGCAGCACGAACGTAACAACCCATCCACAGGCGGCGATGAAGTACCAATATCTTGATGAGCACCACTCCGTACCCCACGCAGATATCGATATCCTCATCACCCGTGCATCTGGATCTTCCAAATTGGAAGTAGATGCAAGGGCTTGAGTCTGAAAAGGGTCGCCATAGCACAATTGCCCATTTCCCGCCTCACTTGATAAGCGACCTAGCACTGGGACGCAGTCATGAAATTGGTTGTGGTAGCTCATGAGCTGAACAGCCAATATCCAATATGTGCGTATCCAGAGGACACCATTACATAGCCTGAGAGGCTATGTGGCGTTGCTAAGTGCCTCGCGTGCAATTTCCGACTATAGGCTGGTGGTGGATGGACTCCAAGTGGTATGATGGTCTGAAACATAAAAAAGGACGGGGTAATCAACCTCGCTATCGTTGGGGGTAAAAAAGATGAGGCTGGCTCACCTTCGTATTTTGCATACCATGCATCATCCAATGGCAATGGGCAACAGGTATAGCCCGCCACGGTCTGACGGTTCTACCCACTGGCGGCGCGACAATGGGACCGCATTCATTCGTGTTCTGGACGTGCCTCGTCCCACGGACGCTGTAATGAACCAAACAATGGCAAAGTTTGGATTCGAATCGGTCATATGGATCCATCAATTGATACATGCCATCGGCATTTGGATCTCGCACGCAAGCCTGCTCGTCGGTTGAGAAATGTCAAGTCAAGAGACCCCTCATCGTTCGGAAGTTTGGGCATCTTGATAAAAACGACAACAAATACCTGCCCAATGTCACGTCACGGCTAGCAAGCAGCAGCAGCAGCAGCAGCAGCAGCAGCAGCAGCAGCAGCAGCAGCATCATCATCATCAGCAGCAGCGGCAGCGGCAGCATCAGCTTACTACTACAGCTATGACCAGACATATTAGTCTCTGAAGTAATAAGTGAGCCGAAGTAAACCGGAGTCAAGAGGATGGGTGTCTTGATGGAGAGGGGCAGACACAGCCCATTTAGGTAAACCGAATGAGTCCCTCTCGGACTAGTCAAGGCGCATCTGACAGCCTGTCAGTCATCATGGTCACACTCGTGGGCTTCTTGCTTGCTTTCCGAAGATGATTCGTGAGGTTTATTTGATTGGATTGCAGCCAAAACGGCTCTGGTCCTGCAAAACAAGATCGGCGTCGGCACTGCCGGCTCTAAAGACTTTTTGAGGGGCCCACTTGTTCAGGTTGATCAATTTGGCTCTCAGTGGTATCACATTGATGGATCATGGATGCCTCTTTCAACTTGCGCACACCTCACGAGTCACCAGAGCGCAACGGAAAGGAAAGGAAGAGGAGAATGTAGCATTCTGCGGAGATACGCTGAAGTAACTTTTACCTACAATGGCCCATGGATGGATGAATGGATGAGTAAGAGCCCGACAGAGTAGCTCCACGCATTAAACTCTGACAAGGGCAGGCTGCAATGTCAAATCATGTTACTACTACAGTATTACCTCTATTAACCTACTCACCTAAGGTTGCTGTAGTCGGTCGTACTGTAGCTGTAGCACCACCAGAACCGGCAGCGGGCTGGCAAGGAAATTTCCTAGGTTAGCCCTCGGCCTAGCCTAGCCCGACCTTTTTGACGTCGTTATCGGACGAGGGAAGAGCTTCTAGTGCGTTTCTAGCAGGATGCTTGGTGCTTGGGGGTTCGGATCAAGGCACTAGATTCAAGATTGCTGCCCAGCCGGCCTAATCAATCAGTTTGATACGAGAGCCCATCTTCAGACGGCCGTGTAGTCTGTCAGGGTCCCAGGGAGGGGAACTGAGTCGCGCACGGAATTGCTACTACTACTACTACAATCTTCAGCTGAGCTACGGTCTCGAGGCATCAAAAGTCCCTTTCCTGGGATGGCTTTCCAGCCCAACATCAAACTGTTTCTGGCCAAGAGGAAGGTTCCTGGATGAAACTTTTGCCGGTACGAATCAGGTAACCTGGCACATCTAGCCTCTGGCTTTACAGGGATGATGGACAGACGCGCTTCACCAGGAAGCAGGACAATTCTTCAAAGGTTCCAACCTGCTGGAATTCCCTGGCGCATGTTATTGGTTACATACCCCAGCCCAGCATCGAATTTCATATTTGACCCCCCTTGCCGTTCGGTTGCGATCGGCCAACGGTGGTGTATGTATGAGTCTGGAAGGAATTGCAAGCAAACAAAAGGGTGAGCGAGCCGAGTACTCCGTACGCATGTTTAAAACAGTTCACACAACTCATCAGGGTGGCGTTGCCATCGGAGATGATGACACACCTGTGCCGCAACCGGTTTGATGTGATGGGGGAGGAACAATTTCGCAAACTCTTGTCAAGCTTAATAAGTTGACGGAATAGCAAATAGTCGTTATTGGAGCGCTCTACATGGCGTAGGCGCCCAGCTGCCCAGGATGTGTAAGATCAAGGGTCTCAGAGTTTGCCTTTCACCACCACCACCACCACCACCACCACCACCACCACGTGGCTCCGTTGCTAGATCCGGTATAATGACGGTCTTCTTTCTATATTGCTGGCTGGAGGTATACCTATGTAACCGGAACCGGTCGCAGAGGTGCGGCATCCTCCGGCTTCTTCTCATGCAACTCAACTGCCCTCCAAAAGCCTGCAGCCGTGTAAGATACATGTAGGTATAACGCTTCTCACCGCCATCTAGTTATCCATATATGCCATTCTAAATATGTTAAGACGGACTATCAGGTGCGTTCGTTGGTGTGTGGGTGTGTGTATGTATGGTCCAATGCGCGACCCGCCTAGCTGCTCGACATCACTTATGGGGCCCTTGGGGGCCCTATTCCTTGGGCTTGAGACGAAGATCAGCGCAATGTTCCAACTAAGGTTATTAGCTATTCGTGAAGCAGGTTGTCGCACCCCCAGTTATGTCATTGGCTTTTTCGTGTAATTCGTTCCTGTTCTCGCAGCCTGGTCCATGATTGCCCCTCTTTGGCACGGTTTCACCGCTATGGTGCATTGATTCGCTCCAACCGCTCCTCTTCGGACAGAGGCCGACAGAAGCAGAAGGGAGTATGGAGATATTGGTTGGTACGTATTGCCTTATGGAGAGTAGTCGCCGGCGAATATCTCCGCGCTAGTTGCCCAATGTACATCTAAATAAAGCCGCAAAAGCGAACCCAAAAGCGAACCCTGAAGAGATTGATTGATTGTCGGACGGAAGGGTCGAGGTTCACGGACTTAGCAATGCCTGATATAGTGGTGCTTGGGAGCTTCTGGAACACAAGCAAGTCGTTGTCGTAACTCGGGCCGCAAACGCGTCGTCGTTGTGCAAAGTGGAAAGAAAGTGTAAAATTTTGTCCAACGAACACGGCGCCTTTCGCGCACCCTGCCTGTCCATCGACAGCCATCTCACGTTATGCAAGTCAATGAAGGAACCCATGCTGCTGCAGCTTCCCTCGCGTCGAAAAGAAGATCATGTGTCCCACTCTCCCTACCACTTTTAGAACTTGCATGAAGCCATGCCGTTGAGCCTTGCAACAAAGCAGAGCATCAGCCAGCAGCAGCCGAGCACCAAGCACCGAGCATCAAGAGCCGCCCTCGCTCGCAAATCGCCAACTACGCAATCTACCGTACCTACCCATCCACCCATCTACCCATCTTGCAGCATTGCCCTGCCCATACCGGTAGGCGTTATAGTGATGTAACCAATATGAAAGGTCTCCAGATGATCAATTGCATATCACACCTTACCTCACCTCTTTGCCTCTCATTAGCACATCTGACGGAGCCAATTTGGCGGTGTCGTCTGTGTGTCTGCTGCTAGAGGGTTCACCGCCAGGATGGCACTGCACACTAGGTCAATCTCGGGCCTCTGAAAGATTCTAGAACGGAACTTGGCAGCCCAGTTTAAACGGCCTAACAGTAGGACATCAGCTCGGGTTCAGCTTTAGCGAAGACGCCTGGAATGCACCGGCGAAGATTGGCCGAAGCATCTAGTGAGTAAGTAGTAGTAGGGTTGATTGATAGGTGACAGCTGAGAGACAGACAGCCTCGCAACACATCTCTTGAGCTTCCGGACCCCGGAGGACTACATTTACATCTCTACATGAACATACATAAGCATTGCCCCAATCGTATCCAGTTAGCCGAAAATACGATACATTGCTAAGGAAAGGGGGGGGGGGGGGGGGGGGCCCCCCGAGACAGGGGG